>CM024798.1:9324979-9825773 GCA_014281875.1 Nibea albiflora | reverse complement strand
TTGTTAGGTTGACCGTATTTGCGGCAGGAGAATACAGCAGAGAAGATTGATCAGGCAGGAAAGTTGTGTCCCAGACGATTTCTTATTGTGCAGATTCTTTAGCATGGCAACATTGTCTCTCCAGCATTCAGCAGCCACCCCACAGATAACAAAATGGCGCCTTATATAGGGTGCCCACCAAATGAGGGAGAATCCATTTGCCATGCTGAAATGGCTTCTTTCTGAGAACACTTTTTACATATAATTATTCCCATAGTTATTTCCATACACCTATAAAACACACATCCATTTACAAAACACACACCATACTACCATTTTAAACCCATTAGCTCACTAAAAATAATCAAACTCCCAACACCCCTACTAATCCCCAATTGGCTCCTTCCGGAACTACAAATATGGCAACTGTTTCCTGGGGAAGACTTTTGCCCGGACACCCTGAAGACAAAGAGACTGGTGAGTACCATTTCACATTACACTTTACCTTTCCCAATATACTACCCCCACACACACAATTGCACACTGTCTTTATATTAGTCTTTATAATAGATGAATCACATCATGCCACTCAATTATCCAAGATACAATATGTCTCATCTCTTTTCTCCTCTGCAGGTGGAACCATGTGGCCATCACAGAACCTACCAGCACTGAACAATAAATAGCAAATACCAATAATCGATGTAATCAATGTAAACATGAATATATATCAAATGTGCAAATATGCAAAGTGCAAAATGTAATGTGTGCAAATCCAATAAAGTGCCACTGCTCTACCAAAGTGCCTGTGCAATTATTAAAGTGCATGTATTCTGGTTAAAGTGCATAGTGCAATGTTTCCCCCAACTCCCTCTTATGCTCCAGGGAACGAAGCCCTCTTCGTTACATTTCCTCCTCCCTCTCCCCAAAGAGAACAGTACCTCAGTCCTCCGACATTCTGGACAAACAGTCTGCCACTACATTAGACTTCCCAGACCTGTAGTTCACCGTGAAGTCATAAGGCTGGAGAGCCAGGTACCATCCAGCAATACGCATATTGGCATCCCTCATGCGATGCAGCCACTGCAGAGCCCGATGATCTGTTTCCAGGAAGAAGTGCCGTCCCAGCAGATAATATCTGAGCGTGTCGATGGCCCACTTCATCGCCAAGCACTCCTTCTCCACTGTCGAATACCTTGTCTCTCGGTCCAGCAGTTTCCGACTTAGAAACACCACAGGTCTCCTCTCTCCTTCCACCTCCTGCAGCAACACTGCTCCTAAGCCCACTCCAGAAGCATCTGTCTGCAGGATAAAAGGCTTCTCAAAGTCAGGACTGTGGAGAACTGGGTAAGTGCAGATGGCGTCCTTGAGATCCTTGAAAGCTCTGTCACACTCGTCAGTCCAATGAACCCTACTCGGAGCAGAGGCTTTGGTTAGATCATTAAGCACAACAGCTCTATCAGCAAAATGAGGCACAAACTTACGATACCAGCCCACCAAACCGAGAAATCCCCTCAGTTTTCTTTTGGTGGTGGGAACAGGAAACAATTGGATGGCCTCCACTTTCCCAAGCTGTGGTTTTATTTGTCCAAATCCAATGATGTAACCCAAGTACTCCACTTCTGTTTGGGCAATAGCACACTTGTGAGGGTTAATGGTGAGGCCGGCTGCCTTTATTTTCTGAAGCACCTGTTGCAGGTGAACCATATGCTCCTCCCAGGATTGGCTGAAAATAACTACATCATCCAAATATGCAGCTGCAAAGTCAGACAAATCTCTCAGAACGTGGTCCATTAGCCTTTGAAATGTAGCTGGTGCCCCCTGGAGACCAAATGGCATGACCTTGAACTGATACATACCAAATGGTGTTCTGAAAGCTGTCATCTCCCTGGCCTCTGGTGCTAACGCAACCCTGCCAGTAGCCCTTGCTGAGATCCAGTGTGGTGATTGTACCGAGCTCTGCCAACTCTTTCCACCAGATCATCAATCCGAGGCATGGGGTATGGGTCAAAGTTGGACACTGCATTCAGGTATCTGAATCAATACCAAAATCTGAGAGAACCATCTTTCTTTGGAACCAATACAATGGGGGCTGCACCCACTCACTGCAGGAAACCTCTATTATTCCCAGCTCCAACAATCAGCTTGATCTCCTTTTGCAGCAGGGGAATTAACCGCTCAGGTATCCTGTAGCTCTTCTGCCGCACTGGGGGCATCTCCCTTCAGCCGAATCTTTGTTGCTGCACCAGTGAAGTGAAACCTGGGGTCTCCCTGAAAGCTCTGGGTCAAGCAGGGGTTTTACCTCTGCCTGCTGAGTGAGAGACAGATGGGACAGGCTCACCTCTGGGCCCTCTGCTGCTGTGGTGGTGGCTGGGAAGAACTTGTCCACTGTGTCCTCTTCCTGCACCACACGAACCAAAAGCTGCTGGTGCACTGGCTCCGGGCACACCCTGGAACTCCTTTAGCAGGTTAATATGGAAGGTCTGGTATTTTTTTACCTTGTCTGGCATAAAGAGTTCATATGTGACCTTACCCACACGTTTGCTGATCTCATAGGGACCATGCCACTTGGTCAGCAACTTTGCTCTCACTGGTTGGCAGCAGCAGCAACAGTACCTTTTGGCCTGGTTGAAAGACTCGCTCTCTGGCCTTCCGATCATACCAGACCTTCTGGCTCCGTGAGCTGAATCCATGTGTTCATGTGCAAGCGCTGTCATCTCCTCCAGTCTCTCCCTCATTTTCACCACATATGCCACCACATTTTCACCTTCTGGCTTTGAACTTTCCAATAGTCTCTCAGCAGGTCCAGCGGTCCTCTCACTTGGCGGCCGTACAAACAGTTCAAAGGGAGAGAAGCCTGTGGATGCTTGTGGGACCTCTCTGTAAGCAAACAGCAGGTAGGGCAGCCAGCGATCCCAATCAGCACCTGTGTGAGACACAAACTTGCGCAGCATGCTTTCAGTGTCCGGTTATAGCGCTCCACCAGCCCGTCTGTCTGGGGGTGGTAGGGGTGGTCTTAATGCCCTTCACGCCTAACACTTGGTAAACCTGCTGCAACAGTTTTGACAAAAAATTAGTCCCACAGTCGGTTAGGATCTCCTTAGGTATGCCTACTCTAGAAAAAAGCTGTAAAAGGCAGTCTGCTACTTGTCTAGCTTTGAAAGACCTGAGGGGAAAGGCTTCAGGATAGCGAGTTGCATAGTCACAAATAACCAAAATGTAACGATAGCCTGAGGAACTTTTCTCCAGTGGGCCTACAATATCCATGCCTATCCTCTCAAAAGGTGTGTCAATGATGGGCAATGACTGTAACTGGGCACGTGTTACTCCTTTAGCAGAGGTTAGCTGACAGATGTCACAGGAAGCACAGAATTGAGAAACTTGAGTGTACATCCCTGGCCAAACAAACCGGCTTCCAATTCTGCATAAAGTTTCTGGAAAGCCATATGACCCGCCCATGGAATCGAATGACCCATCTCCATCACTCTTTGTCGGAACTGTTGTGGCAGTGCCAGAGCCTCAGTCTTTCCCTGTCTCTGATAGAGAAGGCCCTGTTTCACTACATAGGTGGCATCCTCTAAACAACTTGTGTTACTCTGCTGGACACCCTCCACCTCTGTCACCTTTCCAAACCCACTGCTTCAGTGTAGCATCTTGTTTTTGAAGTGTGCTTAAGTCTGAAGGGAACTCAAAATCAAGCAGTTCAGGTGGTTTAGGAGAGCTTTGTGCCCCTTGTTTGAATGAACCCTTTAGCTTCTCCTGTCTTCTTTGTGCTTTTGATTTTTTTGGCTTAACTGGCCCTGCTTCCCAGTCTACCCCAAAGAAAGGTAGCTCGCTGAGGACCCCCCCCTGCACTCTGTGCTCTGGTGGTAACATTACATGATTTAGTGGGCAAATGTCGCTGAATTAGTCCGTGGCGCACAGACATCGACTGCTGAACCTCTGACCCTCATCACTGCTCAAATCTGATTTATATATTGGCTGTGTCATAAGGTCATAGAGTGTGGGCACGTCATTGCCTAGAATAACAGGATATGGCAAAGTTGGAGCTAATGCCACAGTCAACAGAAAAGTCTGTCCCCCACAGTCAGATAAACTTCAGCTGTAGGATAAACATGCTCATCCCCATGAATACAGCTTATTCGTGATCTATCCTCACTCCATTTCTCTCTGGGGACCAAAGTGGACAAAACTACTGTCTGGAAACAGGGCAGAGTCAAGTAGGGCTATCTCACGCTGTCCATTGATCAAGACTGGGGCTGTACGGCCTGCGTCCCTCACTATACCCACTGCAGCTGGTCTTGGAGCCGAACAAAGGAGAGTGGGTTTGGTGTGGCTCAAAACTGGGCAAAATGGTTTTGTGTGACCTAACCATTACAGTGGTAACACCGAACATCTTGTTTAGCGGCTCGAGGGGGAGGTTTTTTAGCGTGGCTTGTGGCCTGGGGAATAAACTGCCTATCACTTGTAAACCCTCTAGCCCGTGGCTGACCAAACCCCTGTTCACCCCCAGAGGACCTACTTGAATGGGCTTGGTGGTTCTCCCAGCTGAAGGTGGAGGCTCGGCTTCCTCTCCTGGCTGCTGTGAAGACTTCTGCCAAGCGTGCAGCTTCCTCTGCCGTCACAGGGTTGTGTTCTCGGATCCAGATCTCCAACTCTGGATGGACCATCCTCAGGAACTGTTCC
The DNA here is from genome assembly GCA_014281875.1 of Nibea albiflora. Taxonomy (NCBI): domain Eukaryota; kingdom Metazoa; phylum Chordata; class Actinopteri; family Sciaenidae; genus Nibea; species Nibea albiflora. Next base: position 9,821,108 of record CM024798.1, on the reverse strand, counting down.
AGAACGATTGTCTCTGAGATTTCTTTCACTGTTGACCTCTCTGGCTTAACCCATTTGCAGAACAGGTCTTTCAGACGCACATAGAGCTCTCGTGGCGTTTCACCAGGCTCAATTTTGAGAGAGCGGAATCGTCTACGGTAGGTCTCAGGTGTAAATTTCATATTTTGACAAAATTGCTGCTTTAACTTTGTCATATCTCTCTGAGTCTTTCATGTCCATCAATACATAAGCACTACGTGCTTTACCAGTGAGTAAGGGGACTAGACGCACAGCCCATCCATCTTTAGGCCAGTGACATACACGGGCCATCCTCTCAAAGGTTGTCAGGAAGTGCTCTATGTCATCATCGGGAGATAATGGCAGCAGTTTGGGTTCCTTCTGCTGTCGGTAACCCCAACTTGCCTGGCTCATCATCTCATCTGGGTCCCCAAAATCTCCATCATTGTCTTGACGACCACTCTCTTGATCCCTTTGTGGACGGTAGATTTCATCCATGGTGTCCAGCTCTGTTCTTTGCTCTTCTGTCATCATATTTACTTGTTGCTGCATTTGGGAGACTTGCTGCTGCATTCGCTTCCATCTCTGTTCTTGACGAGAGGCCTCTTTCTCTCTCTGCTGGTCTCTCTCCATTTGTGCCTGCATGAGAGATTTCACCAGACCCGCCAATTCATCAAGCTTTTCTTCTGCTTTTGCGTCTGGTTTGGTGCCTGGAGCACATGCTCCACTTGCTCCACTTGCCCCCTCATCTGGTTCTTCTTGGTCTGCTTTCCTTCCCTGCCTTGGCATCTTCTGCTGTCACGTGGATCCCACCTCTGACACCACTTGTTAGGTTGACCGTATTTGCGGCAGGAGAATACAGCAGAGAAGATTGATCAGGCAGGAAAGTTGTGTCCCAGACGATTTCTTTATTGTGCAGATTCTTTAGCATGGCAACATTGTCTCTCCAGCATTCAGCAGCCACCCCACAGATAACAAAATGGCGCCTTATATAGGGTTGCCCACCAAATGAGGGAGAATCCATTTTGCCATGCTGAAATGGCTTCTTTCTGAGAACACTTTTTACATATAATTATTCCCATAGTTATTTCCATACACCTATAAACACACATCCATTTACAAACACAACCATACTACCATTTTAAACCCATTAGCTCACTAAAAATAATCAAACTCCCAACACCCCTACTAATCCCCAATTGGCTCCTTCCGGAACTACAAATATGGCACCTGTTTCCTGGGGAAGACTTTTGCCCGGACACCCTGAAGACAAAGAGACTGGTGAGTACCATTCACATTACACTTTACCTTTCCCAATATAATCTACCCCACACACACACACAATTGCACACTGTCTTTATATTAGTCTTATAATAGATGAATCACATCATGCCACTCAATTATCCGAGATACAATATGTCTCATCTCTTTTCTCCTCTGCAGGTGGAACCATGTGGCCATCACAGAACCTACCAGCACTGAACAATAAATAGCAAATACCAATAATCGATTGTAATCAATGTAAACATGAATATATATCAAATGTGCAAATATGCAAAGTGCAAAATGTAATGTGTGCAAATCCAATAAAGTGCCACTGCTCTACCAAAGTGCCTGTGCAATTATTAAAGTGCATGTATTCTGGTTAAAGTGCATAGTGCAATGTTTCCCCCAACTCCCTCTTATGCCTCCAGGGAACGAAGCCCTCTTCGTTACACGGGCACTTATAAACACACACAATGAACCCCACCAGGAGGCCAAGAAGTTTCTGCTGAATGGAGGGCTCTGTGTAGTACGACTGCAATGCAAAAGAAAAGGGACAGCATAAGAGGGAAAAATGCTTCTCTCTATGTGAGCCTCTGTGTGGGTGCGTTTCAAATGTGTCTCTCTGGGTATTTTTGGGGACTCCTCTACCTCCAGAACCTCCTCGTACAGCTCCAGGCCCTGGCAGTCGATGAAATTGCGAGCGGCGGTGGGCATCTCATCTGTCAGGTTCCACAGAGCACTCAGGGCAAACTTCAGAGTGGTGTCCACTACTCCTGCCATGGCTTTCTGCTGCACAATAGCCAGCAGTTGCTGCAAGAAAAGAGAGACGAAGAGAGACCCACTGTAAGCCAAAAATGAACAAAAGAATAAACAATGTTTGTGGATATGTTTGCAGATATACAGGAAACATCCTTTAGCAGTATTGAATACATGTCGGATTAAATAGTTTACGTATTAATAAGCGGGCCCAGACATATAATAAGCCAAAATAACTGAAGCGTGGAGAGAGGCTTGATTACATACACAAAGAGAGAAATGGAGTTGATTGAATGGTGGGATAAGAGTAAACTGAGAAGGACGAGTGCATGGAGCATTGGGGTGACAGTGACAGTGAGTGTATACAGTGGGTAGGTAATGGAAAACATAGCAGGTGAGAGAGAGACCGAGCAAGAGGGAGAACTAGAAATACACGCAGGCATATCTAGTGCTAAGCCGGGGACGTTGTGTAAGTTGGAAACTAAATACTTTGAAAGTGTAAATGCACCTTCATAATAAAGATGTCCTCGCCGAGCTGAGAGGTCTCCTCCGGGGAGAGCTACAAATAAAATAAATAGATGAGTGCTTCTTTGAATTCTAAGCATTTTCCTAAATGTCAAACCAGAACAAACAGTGCTTTTAACACACAGAAGTGTCCCATTAAACTGCACTAGATGAAAGCATAAAGCCGGCGGCTGAAACCGGTGTCACAGAGGTGCAGGAGGTGACTGAGGCACTTGGCTCTAAGCAGGCGGGACTAACAGGTGCCATTCTATTTTCCTGCAGCACACTAATGCACAGTAAGTGAGTGGTGTCTTGACCTTGGCCACCAGAATGGAGATGACAGCCACAGCCATCCTCTGAAGGGTAGGATCCTCGTGGCTGCTCAGCCAGTTAATCACCAGCATGGCTGCTAAATACCTGAACCATGATCACAGCGTGGATATAAGGAACACAGCAATACAAAAATATACCAGCGACATACAGACAAGCCTTGGGAAAATCAGTTCAGGCCTGCGATTTTACATCTGGAGAGACTATTTCTTTTGGCGCTTACATTTCAAAAGAAAATATATTTTAGCTGGATCACAATTTGTTGGAAAAACACTACGGTGCCACTCATGAGTGCACTGATTATCTTGGCTACTGCGTGGCCTTGGGTCATGCGTCATGTTAAAGCTGAGAGAAAGTAAACGTACTTGTCAAAGGGGACATCCTGAAGGATGTAGTCACTGCAGAGCGCCAGCAGGCAGTTCTTTTGCACCTGACGAGATGGAAAACAGTTCATAAATTGAAGAACCATATGGGCAAAAGAAAATACGTGGATCACGTATTATAAAGTAACTACAAACACTATCGGAAGGTGGCAGAATGGGCGCTGCAACCACATGCGCCAAATATGAGGTCAGAATCGGATGAATGACAAGCCAGCTGGGAGCAAAATCCGCTCTGTGCCACATTTCGCTGTTGTATAACTACAAGATATCATTATAGATCTGTAACCTGAGACATTGAGCATATCCCCCCTGACCTGCTGGTGGTTGGGGAAGGTCTTCATAGTGTGCAGCAGCTGGGTGACAGTGGAGCTCAGCAGGCTGACGGGCATGCCCTCTGCCAGGTCCTGAGTGGTCAGGTTGAACACGCACGCTGTGGCCACCAGGTGGACATGTAGGGAGGTGGGGTGGCTTTGCATCCCACTCAGCACCAGCTAAGGAAACAACACATTTATGTCATAATCACGTTTGCTTCAGAAGAGATAAGAAACTGAAAAACTGCCCAAAAAAGGCTAGATGTGGGGATGATGTACCCTCTCCCTTTGCAACCACCATCTGGGTGTCTTTTTTACCATCCAGCTGCTCCATCAGTAGAGGACAGTGATGGGATGGGGCATTATTAGTGTGTAACACTCCAACCTCCTAAAACTACTCAGGAAGCCAGCTGTGAAGTTGCATTGTACTATTTCTCTGTAAGGCTCCACTGGAAACTGCTCTTTACCTCCTCTGTCCAATCACGTCTAAATACAGTAATTATAATGTCAGCTCGAAGGTTGTTTTAACTTTAGCTGTAGAGTATGTTCAAAATGAGCTGCAAAATACTGCTCCCACCAAAGAGTATGAGTAAAGGATTAACTAACTAACTAACTAGTTAAAACTATCTAATCCTGCAGGAAATAAGTGGAGATATTGTAAAAAAACATTAATAAAACATCATCAATACCAGTTTTGACTGTCATTTCTATCTGTATTAAAAACATTGTACCCAGTTAGATAACTGCTCAGAACTGTGGATGTGGTGACATCGCTAAAAAAGGTCCTCAGGGTCAAGAAACATGAGCAGTCATCATACAGGCTTTTTAATAATTGCCAGGAGTAGATGGTGTGCTAACCATCAGTTTTACCTTGAAATAAAATGGCTTACTTCATCTGTTCCAAACAAATCTGTGTATGCTTGTAGCACTGTAGCAACCCCCTAGAAATGATGGCTGAAAAGACTGAAATTCCTATTATACTAAAAGGCGTAAACAGAGTGCTAACTGTAGTACCTTTAGCATATCTGGTCGTGGTTTGTCAATGTCAGTGATCAGATTGTAGAGATGGACGAGGGCCTCTCGTACGAAACACTCGCGTTCTCTGTACCTTCGCAGGGCCTCGCACACCTGGTTCTCATTAGCCTCTCCGGTTACCTGAACACACACAGCAGATCAGCACTGTCAAAGAGACAGGAAATGCAGCGGGCATATTCATACATATACAAAGAGAGCCTCAAGTCAGAGACAAATGAGAAACTTATGCCAGAGTCAAGCTCATGTGTCTACCCAGAATATTCCCCGATGTCCTGAAATGTCACAAACCACAGTATGATGTTCAGATGTGTGCCTGATGCGAACACTAGGTCCTCACTTTTAGGTTATTCTGTGAAGACAGGACATCACAGGAGCTAGCCCCAGTGGCTAGCAGGCCTAAGAAGACCAGTCCATCCCTGGCCTCCACAAATGCTCTGACCGCTGCTTCAGTGATTCTCTTCCGTCCAGAGATATCTAGAGAAACAAGATTTGGGAGGACTTGGGGACTCCCCTCCAGAAGCTGCCGCACTGTCTCATCCCCATCTCTCCCATCACTGTCATCCACGTGATCATCTGAGAAGTCTAGATGCCTGAGAGCGTGAAGCTGGCTGAAGACAAAGAGCAATCTGGCATCTGACATATCTAGCTGCCGCAGCTGGTGGGCAATCAAGGATCTCAGGGTGTTCTTACACTCAAGGAGTGCTGTAAGTTTTGAGACGGCACTGTGGGAGATATCCAGGGTCTCCAGCTGAGGGAGAGAGCAGATATCTTCAAGAACAGCATCAGTCAAGTCTGTGTTGGAGAGGTTGAGTGTCCTCAAGGCCTGCAGGGAGCTGAAGCCCACACGGGTCCCTCCATCCTCCCCCAGAGACTCCCAGTCCAATTGTAGCCCACTGAGGGACAGCCTCTGCAGGCTGGATCTGCACTCCGGGTTAGAGGCCAGGCCTGAGACGATGTTAGCTCCTGTGAGGCCTCCAGACACCCAGGAGGCATCTAGTTCCTGGAGGCGGTGGGGGCAGAGGGCCAGGAGAAAAGCTTCTGCTGACACTGGACAGCAGCGGATGGAGGCTCTGCGCAGGCGGAGCTCTTTGCAGTTTTGGAAAATCCCAACAGTTGTGTCATTCAGTATGCCTTGTAGAGAGAAACAAACAGAGGTGTTGGGTATACGGAAAAGTAGCATCAGTTCAGCCACATTTATGTTTGTCGAATAGACTTTTCCCACCATTTCAGCCTGGCATGGTACGCTGAACTAATAAATCATAAGATGACGGGCATGGCTTTTGTTTATATAGGAAGTTGTGTACATAAAGAATTATAACAAACTGAAGGTCACATTTATCATGGTGTGAGTCGATTCATTTCTGCAACTTGCCACAGAACTGCTATCACTTGGTGGATGCAGTTGCCGTCGATTCATTGATACTGATGTTGTTGAAACCTCTTCTGTCCTTCTGACTTACCTTTAGTTGCCATGTTACACAGCAACTGGTCAATAATCTCCTGCGGGAAGACTGGGGCCCAGCTGAGGCGCATGGAGCCGTCTGCTCGCCTGCTGCACAGAGCGTCCAGGCTTTGGCACACCTGAGCCAAGCAGAGGTCAGACAGGGCCTGAGGGCCCTCGGCATCCTGCAAACCATTGACAAGTTTATATATATATATATAATATATACTTCCTTTTTATTTTTAATTCTTACTTTAAATTTTGTGGTGTATTACTATTCTATTTTTTTTAATATATGTCATTTAATATATGAAGTCCTATTATTAAAATTTTTGAATGAAAAAATCTGTACAACCAAAGCCATTTTAAAGGGTAAGTTCTGTAAGTTTCAGATAAAATATTACCCTAACCACGACCTAAAAATTACATGGCCAACACTTACAAAGGCTGATAATAATAATAAATAATATAATGCGTATTGTTTGTTTGTTCTTTGTTCATATTAAATACATTTGTGAAGCACACATAAGCCCTGACAGTTGTCTCCCAGGCTTCTTCCTCGGGGGCTCAGTGACACAGGATCTCTACACTGCAGGAGTCTAATTTTATCCGCAACAGATGAGGAACTGCACACAAGTAAAGCCCGTTTAAATCACCTAATCCAGCGAGCCGGTCTCTGTAGGCCACTGTGGACAAAAGCAATTCCTTCCAAAGACTCCTCCAGCCCGGCGTAATGTTAGTGCACAGGCGGAGCGTTTGTCACTGACACGAACGAAAATGAAACATTGGCAAAATGTTTTTAAAAAGGGGGGACAGGGGTCAGACTCACCATGCTTGAAAAGTAAACAGTCGACGGGAGAATGAAAAAAAACCAACAGTGACAGGTCGTTCAGCGAAATTCTGACATAACAGGCGCCATTATTTTAGTGCGTTTCTTCACTTTAAATCAACAAAACTTATAAAATCTTCTCTGTTTTGAATTCAGCCGTTGCTGCCAACCGTCGACTGTCAATCGTCACCGGATGACCGCTTCCTATTGGTCAATATGTATGACGTCACGGATGGTTTGTTTATATGTATGCTAGTTTGTTATTCAAGCTAGCATTCATTCTTTAATCCCTATTTATTCGACATCTATCTATCTATCTATCTATCTATCTATCTATCTATCTATCTATCTATCTATCTATCTATCTATCTATCTATCTATCCATCTATCTATCTATCTATCTAGGTGGAGGTGGTAATAAACTTATTTAGCCACAAGGAGGGGCTCACACAGAGAGCTGGATTTTAACTTTTAACCAAAGTGACAGGTAATATTAGTTCAAATGAAATGATGACTTTTCAGAACAAAACAATTCATCCCCAAATGCAAACACCCAAACTCAGTTTTGTACATAAGAAATACTATCAGCACTGATGTCAAGAGACTTTCAAAGGAACTGCCACCACATCTGAGTACATATGAATCCTGGAAGTCCGGTTTAAATTAAAGTTTTTAAGGTCTCACTCGACAGAAACAGAAAAAAAAAAAAAGTTCATGCCCACAATCCCCCAGTGCGCACATGAATTATCCCTTAGGACCCCTTAGGTGTGCCTGACCCCCAGGTTGGGAAACACTGCAGATACAGATAAAGATTTTCCAGGCACTGGTTCAATTAGCACCGAATGTTTGTCTTTTCTGTGTGTGTGTGTTTCTTCCACAGCAACATATGTTCTTCTATATATAATTTATTTAAATTGGACAGTTTCTATTATATACAACCGACCACCTAGGAGGAACACATCATTCAATAGCACATGTTACACGTACCAGTCTCACACACACACACACACACACACACACACACACACACACACACACACACACACACACTACATTATGAATGTCCTGCCTCAATTGCTCATAAGCAAATCTGTCCTCCCACATGCTGAACTATTTCTCCCCATGCCGAGAATCCCCATGCATCAAAGCCTGTGCTTCCTCCTCAGTCCAAAACATTTAGCTGAGGGGCGTTCTTTTTGTCTGAAAAGCCCTCTGCATATTGTCCTCATAACCAAATAAACACAGCTGCCAATAGCTCTTGGATTGCCGCAAGGGACGCACAAACATCCCATATACGGAGCAAACACAAGAGCAAACATCCAAAAGAGCTCTTCTATTTGATACACTAAAGCTACTGGAACGCCAGAATCAATCAGTCATTAGATTAGAGCTGATAGGAAACAGCTTTGTAAGGAAGAATTAGTGGAATAAGATAAATAGGTATGTGAAAGAAGCTGACAGATAAGTGTGAGAAAGAAAGAAAATGAGTTTATGTGCATGTCATCAACTTCTGCAAGACAAATGGTGTGTGGGAGACGATATAACCTTGTAAACAAGACCTTATGAGAGTTAAATGATGACAGCTAGATTGATTTTAAGCATGAGAGTCTTCACCACTCTTGCTGACTCACAGCCAGCCTGATTCACGGCTCAGTTTTTCATCTGTGGTGAAACCTTATATTAGGAGGAGTCTGTCTTTTCTTCCCAAACTTTACGCGACATCAGAGGATGAAGGCAGGGCCAAACCTTCCCTCTGCTCAAACTACAGAGAAAAATCACACCACCAGCCTCCCTCTTTCTGTGTATGGACCACCCTCTACTGTTCTCCTACTGGATGGTGTTTGCTTGTGCCACAGCTGTATGCAGGCCTGCATTCTCAATGAGAGCAAAGACAGAGGGAGACTGAGAGTAAGAGGGGGAGAATGGAGAGCATGAACCTGCAGGGGAAACACAACTGAGACACCAAGCTGGGTCTTACCTGCACACCTCTTGGACTGCTGACTCAACTCACTGACACAGGTAAGATTTAATTTTTTTATCGGGTTGTTTGAATTAATGACATTTATATATTTATATGCTTTGGGGAAGTATTGAAATTGCTGGATCATTGCTGAGTCATCACTATGACTAAATATTATGAAGTAATATGGAACAATGAAGTTAGCTTGGGGGTCCTCTAGAAGACCATGACACCTCAAAAGAATTGTGAAATTACTGCAAGATGCTGAACTTAAAGTAAGCACAGGAACATTTTAAATCATTTATGTTCAGTTTTAAATTGTACATCTGGTAAACCTCACGATCATATTCACTGTGTACAAAGATGCATGAATCATGTCGTCCCCTCAGCAGACAGAGCTAAACAGTGGCACCATCAGAACAACTTGTGGGCTAATTGGCACAGTCCTTAAAATCTTCTGGCCCGGGGCAAAAAGCCACAATAAAGTTAGACTGGAAAAAAAAACTGCACTTATTGACTTGCAACACATTCATGCTGTATTTTGGAATAAAGTTGGAGAGAAAGTAAGTGTATGCGGTATTCCCAGGGTTAAGCTTTCTGAGAGTTTTAATGTTAAAAGAAAATCTTTTAATTGGGGAGCTTAGAAGAAGACAGTTAGAGCTCAGTGGCACCACTTAGAGTCAGTGGGCCCATTGGCAGTGCCCTCGTGTTGCTCTGGGCTGGGAAAACCAGCTACCGCAGAGTTTGACCTGTCTGGTTGCAAAGGACTGCATTAATATAGATGAGGTGGCTGGACCTGGTCAAGTCTGGCACTGAGGGAAGACAGGAGAAAATACCCGTTTAATAAGTCAACAAAAAAACATGGCTGATGCGGCTGACTTGATGAAGACCAGCAGGGTGTGAACGACAGAGTGAAAGCTGGTGGTAATAACTGCCGATGAGATTCACAGCCCTGGCTGAGGAGCCTCTGTGTAAACACTGTCACTCCTGTCAGGCTAGGGCCTGTGAGATTCATATTGTGGGGTTGGAGACATGCAGACGGGCCAATTGCTGAGGTCGAGCTATTGAAGGGGATGACCTGTGATTACGGAAAGACAGGAAAAAGTCCTCTCCGGGTAATAATAACTGACTGACAGTGCCAAGGTGTTTTCTGAGCTCTGACACATGGCCCGTTTTCCAATAAGTGCTTTTTTCCTTTGCCTTCGGATGGTTTATAATCTGTGACAAAACAAACTGCAGCTTGTTCCTTACGTTAGAGCTAAAATACAGGCTTCCAGGCATTTTCTCGTGCCGCTGAACTTTTAAGCTAGTTATTAAAAATTAATGCTGGCGCAGGCGATGTCTTTCATTCAATAAGTCATTGTGCCTTGTGAAAACACAAAAATTTGGTGTGATATTTTTCCCATGAGACAAGCGTGTATTTTTCCTTCGACAATGATAAAAGCGTACTATTCTGCTACCGCAGCAGTTTCAATTTAGGTAATGCTCTGGGATCTCTCCCATTAACTGTGGTTAGGGCTCTTCAGTGCAACTAAACATCAAGACCAAGACCACAGAAATGATTCAAAGCCCCTGCTGTCTCTGTCTTGGACTCATTTAATCCTACTTCTTTGGCATCTGTTAAAAACCCTCCTCAGATTTGTTTTGATGAGCTCTGCTGTGAAGTGGGTCATATTGTGTGCCTGTCAGAAGTGTTAGATGAAGGTTACTTAACCTCCTGGGCCATATCCACCAGACTGCCTTCTGGTTGCATTTGGCCCGACTGCAAAAAATCAGCCTGAAGTTGGCTCACCATTGACTCCATTTCCAGATCCAAGCCTCGCTATTGAATATGGAAGGAGGGAGCTTTCACTTAGCATGCATTTCTGAACGCCACCCACCCTTGCTCCATTCGTTGTGCTGTCAAAACCAATAAGCTCAAAACGCAAGCTTCCCTTCCAAAAATAGACTCTAGAAAACATTACTCATAAATCAGGGATTCCTGCTCCCCCTACTGCTCCTCAAACACATCAATTTCTTTTATTTCTCACTAAATTCAAATGTATCTACTTGAACAATCCAAGAAAAAATGGCAGGAGTTGAAACAGTGAGGTCCAACAACAACCACCTGCTAACTTCTATCATTTTGTTCATTTCAGATATACGCCTTAGGAATCCAGTAAAGATGGTTTCTATCAAATATTTTCATTTTTAACATACTGATTCTCTACATGAGCCAGTAGCAGGTACCTCTCCTATAGCCCAGGGGAGGTTCGTGGAGGTCTGAGCCAAGAGATCTACAGAAATATGAAAAACAGATCCCAGCACTTGCACACACCCAGACACCTGATATAGATGTGGTAAGAGCCATAATGACAGAGAACCCATGAGGGAATGTATTGAAAATATGAGTTATGATAACAGATTTGTGGTGGGTGGGTGGCACTGCTCTTACTCCACCACAAGTGGTCCAGAGGTCTGCTGTACTTGATGTCTGAAACCAGCTGTGCCTTCGTCAGAGCCTCTAGTCATTTTACATTTTAAGGCTGACTTACTTCATAATTAAGCAAGACTCTTAAGACAGATGCCCCTTGACTGTTTAAGATTTGCAGACACTGCAGTTAAATTAAGTTATATTGGATTATGTAGGATTAGAGGAGAAAAGAAAACATCTGGTAGCAAATTGAACAAGTACAGCATGCGTGGTAACAAAAAGGCAATTGCTTTATGAATATTTTGATTAAATTAAAGAATAAATCTGAAAAAAACACACATGCAACATTGGATTCATCAAGTATTGACTGTGTAAACAAAACGTAATATTGCATTATCTTCTGTGCCAAACCGTAGAAAATCTTCCATTGTTCTGATGTAGTTTATTTTGAGTCAGTTCCATTCCAGGACTGCCAGTACTTCTAATCCATCAAATGAATGTTAATCTGTGGCTTTTCCTTGAATAATGTTAGCTAAGAACTACAATGTCCAGGTGTTTTAGGAAATTAATGGTTTTTTTTTATACTTGGCAGATATAATGTTTGTTTGTTTGGTATAAAGTTCCCAGTCATAGTTTAGCATATTTGCGCAACATTTGCTAAGTAAAGTACAGCTGTGGTTAAATATTATTAGTTGTGGAAGCAATCCAAATAATGGACAAATGATGACCATAAGAAAAGTCAGCAGATCACCAAAGTGATCATAATGAATTCTGACAGGGGAAATTAACCTAGGTACCAAATTTAATGACATAATTAACAGTTCACTCTGGAATGAAGGTGTACATTCATGATTCATCATCTTAAAGACACCTGGCTTCAGTAAGAACCAATGACCTTTGGACTGTGCCAAAGACAGGGTATGGAAAAAAGACACACTAATACATTGTTGGTTTTGGTATTTTTATGGGATTTGTTGACAATAAGTGTGATATACTGTAGAGTAACACTAGTCTTTCCTTTAATGGTCTGCACTTGCTTCTTTTTTTTTTTTTTTTTATAGATCTTTAGCTTGTTTGGTGATAAAGAGAAGAGCAACCATGGGACCTGGAGCATGGAGTCTATTTATTCTCTTTGGTCTGTCCTTCTGGAGCAACAGCCAAGCCCTCACCAAGCACCCCATCCTCTCCCGGATGCGAAGAGCTCCAGAGGCCAACGGAGAAGGCAAGAAGTGCTCCTACACCTTCCTGGTCCCTGAGCAAAAGATCACAGGACCCATCTGTGCCGCCCGCGGTTATTCAACCGACAAAGACAGAGTGACACGCCTGGATGTGGCTGCAGTGCGTGATCTCCTGTCAAAACAGCGTCGGGAGATGGAGACTTTGAAGTTGGTGGTGGATGTGGACGGCAACTTGGTGAATGAGATGAAGCTGTTGAGGAAAGAGAGCAGGAACATGAATTCCAGAGTGACCCAGCTCTACATGCAGCTGCTGCACGAGATCATCAGGAAGAGGGACAACTCACTGGAGCTGGCGCAGCTGGAGACACGCATTCTAAATGCCACCACTGAGTCACTGCGCCTGGCTTCCAGGTACAGGGAACTGGAAGCCAAATACTCAGCCCTGTCTGCAGTAGTAAACAACCAGTCAGTGCTGATTGGGGCACTGGAAGAGCGCTGCATGCAGGTCTACAGCCGGAGGCATGAGCAGTCACCCATGGGACCTCCACTTGTGCAGGTAGTGCCTGAGAACATTCCTGTTCATGTGCCACGTTTCACCAATGAGATCCAGACAGACAACACCAGAGGGATTGCCCGAGAGAGGGGGCTCTCGCTCTGGGCCATCACCCACAAGCAGCACCCTGGAAGTTCAGAAACCTCCACAGAGAAACTTCAGTGCTGAAGGTGAGTGAGAGAATGAATTCCTCCCATCCATCCATCCATCCATCCATCCATCCATCCATCCATCCATCCATCCATCCATCCATCCATCCATCCATCTTCATTCATGTATTCATAGATTCAGTCACAAACATCCAAAAAAGTCATGGTAAAATTTATAGCACAGTCATGACTTTGCAGGCCAACTATAACAAAATAATAATCACGACTTTGAATACAGCTGCAGGTGGGCCTGTGGCCTCATTTTCAAAGGTTAAAGTTTTGCAAATTCAGCTGGAGCTCTGCTCCCCGCTCGACAGAAAGAACACAAACCAGGATGGAAATAAAAATGTTGTAACGTCTCAATGGAGACAGGGGACTTTAAGTAAAGCAAAGAAAGACCTAACCAGTGCGATTTTCCTCATCACCAGAAATTCCTGACACATTTAGATTGTCCTCGCCCAAGAAAAATAAAGTGTGTAGGATTTCAACGCAGCTGTGTATGAAAATGATCCTTTACAAGACGGTTCCATTGCATGTGAGACGTAGACAAAACCCAGGCCGGCATGACAGGCTTCTGCAAACCACAAAGTAGAGGCACTTCTGGTATACTTCATGAAGTGAATGAACTATAGCTTTACATTATTATTATTATTATTGTTATATATTAGTCATGAGAAGGTTACGCACCTGTTAGATTAAGTACTGCATATGTTATTAATTAATCTTGTCATGAGAATATTGAATTACGTTGAAAAAAGGCAGACGTTAGTCACTATACAAAGGGGTTAATAGGATATCTATTTTGGTTTTTTGACCTCAAATAAAGGCATGCTATTTCTTATTAAAGTGACTTAATTTGCCACATTCTACTCTACTGTTCCGGGAGGACATAGTAAACAGGTCTGTAGACCCAGAAAAATGTGTTTTATATTACTCTGTCTACTTTTGTGATTTTGTTCTTGTTTACTGGTTTTTCCTACTTATTTTACCCTCTGTCAGACAGTGACTTCAATGTTTTCTCATCGTGTAAACTAATGGCACTCGTGCTGTTTTCTCAGTGCTCTGGCACCAAAAGTAGCTGTAACTGCCGAGCAACGCCAATAAAGAGTGATGACATGCTTGGTCAAAATGAAGCTAATAGTTTTAATGCCAGAACACATGTGCAATTTTCAAAAAAAAAAGAAGAAAACTTTTATATTACAAACTGGTTAGGCTAGCTGAAGGGCAGTCACAGCTAGCTAACCAAATCAATGGTGATGCTCCAACATCTTAGCATTTAAGACTGTTATTCCACATAGAGTAAATAAGGCAGTACCTTTTGAGTATGGGGTGTGGCTGTAATCCTGAAAAACATTAATGTTTTACAACAATCTTTATGTTACACACTTTGTTCTGTCCTTCAGGCTCATTCAGAGACTGTCTCGCCGCGCAGGAAGCTGGCCATAGCACCAGTGGCATGTACCTGATCAGACCAGATGAAGCAGAGAGGCCCGTGCAGGCCTGGTGTGAACAGGATATAGACAACGGGGGCTGGACTGTTATCCAGAGCAGGAGAGACGGATCCGTTAACTTCTTCAGGAACTGGGATAACTACAAGGTGATGACAGTGACACTTCCCCTGCCCCATCTGTCTTATTTTTCTCTCTCCTCTCCTGGGCCAGCCAGAATATTTGGCTCATCCTGAGACAACAGGGGTCCTGTTATTTGACCCATCTAGAGGAACCTAGGCCAGAATCCTTGTGTTTTCACTTACTGTAAAATATAACGCCCTGTCAGCAGCACTATTTGTCCAAGGTCATTTGGTTTGAGATTCCCATTATGAAACATTAGATGGCCCACTAGGAAGGTATGTTCCACAGCTCAATCTGCAGCCATTTCTTTCCAAAACCGCTACTACTATGGTGCCTTCCTGGATGGATGGCTGGTTGGCCTACTACACCACACCATATAGACCCTCTCATCAAAGCTCTGTGAGAAGAGATGGGGTATATCGCTGCTGGCAGCTTGGGAGAACCAGTGTTCCATTCAGCGCCGCCAGGTTTGTGCATGTGTAACTGGAAGCTAAATTGCTCTCTTCAACATTGATTTGCCTCTGCACTCTCCCACAAAGCCACCACATGTACACACACAGCACCAGAGAGGAGGCCACGTACTGAAACCCTACATCATTCATCATCTGCTGGCTCACCCAGCTAATCCACAATCACAAACCTCAACCTCCTCTACCAAGTGAAGTGTTCTGGAGGCACATGGCCAGACGTAGATTACTTGCGGTTATTCAACACAAGCGCCCAGGCTAGTCTCGCCATTAGCTGTGATCCAGGAGATCTGTGGGGTTGAGCGATGGACCAGCATTGAGAAGATGGATGCTTATTTTCCTGGATAAACTCTACAACATGTCGTTCTTAGGAATTTCAAAGACTCTCGCCACAGTGTTGTTTTTTTCTTCTTTTGAAGTTTGTCTTAACTACAGAACCATGACCAAAACGTCATCAAAAAGATCATTCTCATTTGTTCTGTTACAATCCCGCAGCCTCATCCACCAAAAGGTTTTAGGTTCCTAAACATTTCTCATGTTTCTAAACTCCGCAGGCAACCACATTAAAAACAATGCGCAATATTTTCTGTAATTTTTTGTAACGTCCCTTGTAATCTTCCTCTGACTCAGAGCGGCTTCGGTAACATAGACGGGGAATACTGGCTCGGTCTGGAAGGCATCTACAACCTGGGGAGGCAGGGTGACTATAAGCTGTTGGTGGAACTGGAAGACTGGATGGACAAGAAGGTCTACGCTCAGTACAGCAGCTTTCATCTAGAGCCTGAGAGCGAGGGTTACCGCCTGCGGTTGGGAACCTACCAGGGCAATGCCGGGGACTCCCTCAGCAGTCACAACGGCAAACAGTTCACTACTCTGGATCGAGACAAGGATGCCTTCTCAGGTAGATGAACAAGGAGTCTCTTTGTGCTCTTGTAGCATGTAGTCTTCTTTGAAGTGCATGATGATATTTTACAAGCCACTCTTTTATTATGTAACCTTGGAATATTAAGGTTCTACCTGAAGGGTTTCATACCCTGTAGCTAAACAAAGTTCTATTTTATTGCTATTGGTTTTCTTAAACACTTGCTTCTCGTAAAAAATATAGCTAGCGAGTAGCTTTTTGTTAGCAATCATGATACATACATACAAAAAAAGGCCACAACATCACATCAACTGATGACGACATGATTTTATTGAAAAACTCTGTCAATATGTGTTAGTTCATAGATGTTTATTGAAGACAGCATTCAATGTGTTCCCCCCTCTACAGGTAACTGTGCCCATTTCCATAAAGGAGGCTGGTGGTACAACGCGTGCGGCCAAACCAATCTTAACGGTGTCTGGTACACCGGAGGCGTCTACCGCAGCAAATTCCAAGATGGGATCTTCTGGGCCGACTATGGTGGAGGCTTCTACTCGATGAAGTCGGTCCGTATGCTGATCAGGCCCATAGACTGAGAAGATACTGTAAACCAGGCTGGTCCAGGGGCAGCTATGGAGGCCAGAGCAAACTTGAACCTCATTTTAAATTGTGACTGTCATCAGAAACTGGTTGAACCAATGGAGATTACCAACCATCAATAGTGACTTGAACTGCCTCTTGTAACAGATATGGACTGTGTGAACATTGTTGTCTTTATATCATAATAGAAGCACGCATAGAGGGATTTAGGGGACGTGACTATTTATAATAAGCCAAATGTTCCTTTAACCGCCAAATACTTATGATGGTGAAGGGAAATTAAGAGTCACTGCCACACCTTTGCACCTAAATAATGCCAGCTGTCCGTCTGAAGCCACAGTGTTTTGCTCATTACTAGGTCACCCATTGCAGTGAGTCACCACATCCCAAGAGAACTTCATTGGTATTGATTTCATTCATAAGCTTTAACATCACAGCATCTAAATGCAGCTCTTCCTACCTCGCCAAGATAAACGTATGGGGGAAAATGCATGGGATTTAACTAGAAATTATAACTGCCGGGAGCTGGGAAATACATTTTGTGACCTATATAGCTTTATTTAGATTCTGTATCCACTTCCAGCTCTGAAAAAAACAACACCTTAAGGATATGGAGAAATGAAGGTGGTTTAAATCCATGTTTTATGTACATTTGATTACACAAAAACAGTACTGACTTTATTATTTCTCCCTACACCTAAAATGTCCTTTATACTGTATGTTAAACTACTTTGTCCAAGTGCAGATGACCAGAAACGATAATTTATGTGTACAATTAACTTATCATAACAGTGAAAAGGGCCAGGTGTCCTGAGGGAACAGTAAATGATCCTACAGAAAATAGTACTAATTTCCTCCGCTGTGTATATGACAATCATTCTCTAAGTGTGCTTGCACGTATGGAAATTGCTGTTATATGTTTTTCTCATTTGGCTGTTGATTAAATTTCAGTATGACTCTGGGAAAAAAACAAGCATTGTTGGAAGGAAAAAAAAAAGAAGAAGATGGAATTACGTTTTGTTTTGAGTGGTTTTCGAGCACGCAAAATATCCCAACCGAGCATGTTGAGGGTTATATGGGACAGACAACGAGAAACACATTTCTAAAACCCAGACAGGATGGAGAAAGAAAAAGAGAGGAGGGAGGGGAGGGGATGAACTAAGATGGAATCGGTCCAAATTTCCAACCCCCCCCCCCCCTTCTTCCTGTTAAATACAGAGAAATTTACATTCTTTCCACACAAAAGTGCTTGAACTGTATGTTTTCTTAAAAATATCTTTCATTGACAAAGTCATGGGTGCCTGCGCTCTGTAATCACCGGTATGGAAGCATTGAGGAATCTTTTTGAGGAAACAATCCCAGGGGGACAGGGGAGCTGGGGGGTGGTTGAAGTGGTGGCTCTACTTTGAACAACAGTGCTGCATCCAGCAGCCTTTGGTGCATGAGCCCAAAATAGACTCTCATATTATGCTTGTTTTTTCTTATGGACCACAATGGCCCTCACACCCATCTCTTTAACAAACTTTTATAAAGCAACAAAACACAAAGCCGGGATAACCGGTCAAATCCAGCTGGATATGGAAACATATTTATGAACATGTAAAAGAAGTCCAATAAAAACAGTACTGTAATGTTAAAATTAAACAGCAATAAAACCAATGAGTCACAACGTTTGGCAGAACA
Source organism: Nibea albiflora (assembly GCA_014281875.1). Lineage (NCBI taxonomy): Eukaryota > Metazoa > Chordata > Actinopteri > Sciaenidae > Nibea > Nibea albiflora. The sequence continues at coordinate 9,802,820 of CM024798.1, read as the reverse complement.
ACATTACGCAACTAACAGTCAATAAATGGAGAACATTCAGGGTCAAGGGACATTCATGTCCATTCAGAGTCAAAGCAACTCCATGTGTCATTCTGATTTATACTGTTACCCAAGTCATAATTAATACATGACTTGTTAGTTTTTAATCTTTGTTAACATTACATGCAGATTCCGAACTTATCTTGCGGCTGTGAGTCATGCAGACGAAATGTTGTTGTTTGATTTAAAGCGTCTTTCTTGAAGGAGGTGCCAAAGAACCTTCTCAACTGAAATTATTAAGCAACGATTGCGCAATAACAGTTCTCCAACAGTACATGTTTTGTGCTGCCGTGAAAAGGTCACGAGGAGACAGACATAGACGTTACGTTTCAAGTGGTCTTTCTGAGGATCACTGGGTAAGGGTGAGTCATCAATCAAAGTCTACATCAATCTTTATCACTGTATATACTTTCTGTTCAACAAAATACAATGAACACCTTCATACCTTAAACTTGTCGAATGATCAAACTGTTTCCTGAGAGTAGTGTGTTCATTATCAGAGTTTATGTCTACATATATGTAGAGTTTTTGTGAGTTATCTATGCTCACGCACCTACACTAAGATTGGAGATCAATTGTACAATCAAGAGCCAATGTGTTATTTTGTGATCTTTAGAGGCAATCATGGATATGAGCTGGAGTCAGCCGAGCTGTTTCCTGTTTTAGACTTCATGCTAATGTGAGCTAGCCACCTGGCGGCTGTAGTATTCTATTTAGAGTACAGACGTAAGAGTGGTACTGATGTCACTCTTGGCAAGAAAGCAAATAAGCACATTTCCATAATAATATAATTGTATGTTTACGTGAACAGATAACTGTGTAATCATCATCCCACACAAGTCCTTTTTGCAGAGCTGAAAAGGTCAAATGCAGGCTTAGACATCATCTCCCAGTTTTATTGAACAGTTAGCTATTTTAGCACACTTGTTCTTTAAATCCAACGCTGCTTTATGACGAGGCAGTCCTCCTGTCACAAGTCTGCCTCTCAAACATCGAGCACAACCACCCCCCACAGGCTGCCAGTGTGGGATGCTCTGTCACCACAGGAGCTACTCAGCCCAAACCTCCCAATAACTCTGCCCACCACACACTGAAGCCTCACATTTTATACAGCCTCATGGGAGTATGGAAATGCATGATTACCCCACAAAAACCAATCCCCTGCGCAGTCAGACGTTGGAACAGAGAAGGTGACATCCTTGGCACCGGTGAGGGGACCACACTCAGGGCTTCACCACCTCGAATACCTGGCCAACAGAGTGGGGATGGCCGGGCACTGCTGCAGTGTGGTCCTCTGAGAACTGCTGCAGGTTTCAGAGGTGAAAGCCCTCTTTGTCGCTACGTGAAGCTTCGCTGCCTATGATTTCAGCACCCAAGTGGCACCAGGCTCGGAAGATTTCTGGGAGAAACTGGCTCTGCTGCTGTTTGCTGAAAGACATCTGCTGTTGGGGAATGTACGTGAGAGTGACTCATTAGTCCTCAAAAACTCAGTTAGTGTCAACCAGCAAATCAACAGACAGGATGTGGAGCTGTTTTCTTTGAAAATAAACCCTGTGACTAAATTTTGCCCTAACTGGGACAGTTAAACAACTCCACAAAACGTCCGTTCCTAAAGTGCCCTCATGATTTAAGGCTTAACAGACACTTGTTTGAGATAGATCATCATCTGGAGGGATCTGGAAAGGCTCACTGAGCTGCAGACAGCTGCAGTTTCCACTCTTCCTTATTAGTCTAAAACATACAGTAGAAAGATATTTCTTGTGGGGCACGCAGGCGAGTGCTGAGATTGTGAAAATAAGATTTATTTTAATGAATGGAGTTTTCTGACAGAGAGAAGTCAATCTAAGCGCGATTGCAACCCAGAGATAACAAACAAAGGAACATTTTATCCGCGAGAAGTGTGCTCCTAGGGTTTCAGCTGCCTACTAACAGATATGCAGTCTGTTAAAGACATCTATTAGTGAGCAAAAATTCAGATGGTTTTCATTGTTCGTGTGGTTGGCATGAAAAGCTTGTTTATTCTAGGCTCAAACCTTAAAACCCCTTTATCTAATGGATCTCCTTTGTAAAGAAGTATGACTTCAGAACACTGTGGAGTCAGCATTACTCACCGAACTGGAGGACACACTAATAGTCCACAGTATGACTGTCTACAGTATGTAATCTGGATATACGATTTCACTTATTGTGATGAATGGTGTGAGTCATGGAGGTCTGTTTAAGGCTTCATGACCGCCTGGGGAGACGGAGCCAAAGGAGCGATCACCCTGACTACTCAACTGTTTTTACACCATAGTTAAAACAGTGAAAAAGAAAAGGGCCTCCCAACCTAAACCTGCTCAAGAGAGCCACGGAGCCACAAAGGACAACAGAGGGAACCACAGAAATGTTTTACATCCAGCCCAGTGGAGAATGAAAAAGACTTAGCCCCAATTCTGGTCTTTTCTTTTAGCTGCTCACAATAAATTCTACATATATCGAAAAGTTAAATTAAAGTCCTTCTATATTCAACCCAGGATGTGCTTTTGATGTGATTAGTACATTTTTTCCACCAGTTCTGAATTTAACTGGTAACGCTGACGTTAAAATGATAGGACAGGAAATATCCTGTCTGATCTCTTCATTTAGCGGTAGTTCACATTTCAGCTGCTGCAGTTGCTACTAAAGTAGCTGCAGATGTGAGTGACTTTTGAGCGAGACAGGAATTTCAGTGGTTAAACTGGGATGTGATACCGCTCTCTCCAATTTTATTAAAGCTACTCAGATTCTGGCAGCTGGCTTTGTTTTGGAGGGAGGTTACTGAGATCATTAAAAATGGCATTTCTGGAGTTAGTGGACCAAAAAATTCCCTTTACATCAACTTTGCTGAGCAGTAAAAAAGTTGGAAGATCACTGTTGCATTCCCGCTGGGACAGGGGGCAAATGAAGCTTTTAGATTTACTCTTACTCTGTTGCAAAAAGTTGCAAGAGATAAACTTGACATTCTTGGCAGTGTTGCATATCAACCCTGCAGCCATACTTTACAACACATCAGCTCAGACTCCAGTGCTCAGTCTCCATGGTGTCACATCAGCTCATGTTTTAGAACTAGACATGGTTTCTCAAAAATAATGAGCCAAAAACAGGCAAAACTGCTGAGTGGCTTATAAAAGGCAGATAAGCTCTCAGCTTTGGAGCTCTCCCGCACCCCGATGTAAGCTGACTGGACTTTGCAGGCCTACTATGATACCATCTAGTGGTGGAGAAGTTTTACTACCTAACCACACAATGTGATTTAGTCTGTGGCAGATAACAGGACAGATAGAACAAGCAGTACTTAAAATAAGTGGTTAAATAGTTCAAACGAGAAGCTCTTGTACATTCGCCTGACATGCTTTATATAACATGTCACTCTTACAAACAAATGCGCTTTGATCAAGGATGCATTATGGCTCTGATGTGGAGGAAAGAAAGGACAACAAAGAGAGTAGTTTAATTTTAAAAAATAGGCATCTCAACATAGAGCCACCTGTAATTAAAATGTATGTTTGTTTGATGTAAATATAATTTCAGATTTGACAATGTGAAGAAGCCGATATTAACATTTTAAAAATGAAAAAAAAATATTTAAAAAATACCAATAAAATTTACTGTTCTGTAAAAAAAAAAGTATTTTCATTGCCACAATCATCATTACATCAATGTAACCAAATCTAAGCCAATCGGGGGGGTGAACAAATCTAAAATACAGTTCTTCCTTTCTTTCACATCTGGAGTCAGATAACAAAATATAAATTAAATTACCATCATATCACATCTATCTATCTATAACACCAGAAGTTATAGTTACTTTAAAGGGTTCAAATACTTTGTGATGTCAACGAAAAAGCCAAATCTTCCAGCCATACATCTGACAACCCTAGCAGGCTATAAATAATATATTTTTATACTATATACTTTGGACATCCCTAATCTGTGTGAAGAAAAAAGCCCCCTGCTGCTTATATATTATTTATACATATTTATCAGTCAGTTAAATCCAATGCAAACATTAACATATTCACAGTTTTATTATTATTATTATTATTATTATTGTTGTTGTTGTTATTATTGTTGTTGTTGTTGTTGTTATTGCTGTTATAATTATATTATTAAATGAAAAAATAAAAGGTAAACTTCTCGTCGCTGGATGATGACGCCATTGCAGGGCTTCGTGAACGTCATGGCGGCTCATGCTAGCGAGCTCGAGATAGCAAAGAAAAATTTGACAGACGCGATCGGCGACAACGTGAAGCAGTGAGTGAAACCACGTCCGTGTGCGCTTTCTGTTCGTGCTGCTGCTTTCAGCCTCATCATCTCATCATCTCCCGCTGAAGCGTAACGTCACTTGGCCCTCAGCTAGCTGTGTACACGTTAGCGGCCGGCTAACGCTTGCTAACGTTCTCCTCATCAATAGTTATCAGTGAGTCAGTGTGCTAGCAGGTGTTATTGATACGATGCGCGACCGGGAGGACGTGATACAAACAACATGCGTGAACAACGTTATTGAACTGCATCAGCTAACTGTCTCTGTATGTGTGTTTGCATGAATGCAGCTGGAATACAATGTGATGTGTGGCCTGAGTTAGCGTCAAGTGAAAAAAGAGAGGATAAGAGGGATAAAAAGTGTCGTTTTCATTCATTCTTATTGGTTAAAGCTACTTTTTAAAGTCTGAAGTCTGGAAGACATAATGTGATGAGAGGCCGCAGTGTGTCTAACAGTGTTGTAACTAAATAAAGATTAAGTAATGGAGTGAGGTTGTGTTGATGTCTCCTGTCTGTCTCCTTGCAGTTACTGGGCAAACCTGAAGCTATGGTTCAAACAGAAGATCAGCAAGGAGGAGTTTGACATCGAGGCACGCCGTCTGTTGGCACAGGAGAACGGTTAGAAAGCAATGAAACACTTGTTGTTGGAAAAAAGATGTTGAATGATGGAAAGGTGTTACTTATTTTGCGTTTCCCTCATGCTTCCTCTGCAGTCCATGTTCATAATGACTTCCTTCTGGCCATCCTCACACGATGCCAGATCATCGTCTCCACACCAGGTATGATTTCTCCGGGTAAGGCGAGTGGGTTGCAATGAGCAGTCATTACACCACTAAATGCCGCTACATCTCATCCACTCATTCTTTAAGCTTGATCTATTTATGGAATTTGAAGTTGTATGTGTCAGACTTTCTGTGTCCAGTGCATTCATTTCTCAAGAGTCAGTTGTATATCTAAAGCAAAATATTCTTTTATTTTTTTCTTTTGCAAACATTTTTGTCTTATGTGCATCTTATGTGTGTTCTTCTTTTGTCCTCTAGAGGGCACAGGGCCATTACAGTGGCAAGGTGGCTCTGCCTCAAAGCCTGGCAAACCTAAAGGGAAGAAAAAGTGTTCCTCCAGACAGAAGTTTGATGTAAGTATTTATTCCTTTATACATCCTTGAAAATAAAAAAAGCTAATTGGCCAAATAGTGGTTCACTTATAAATAATTGATCCCCAGTAAAAAAAATTTGACTGTCGTCTCATGGTCATGACGTGCCATCATTTGGATATTTGTATGTCTTGTTTGTGTCCTCAGCATCGTTTCCAGCCTCAGAACCCTCTGAGCGCCGCCCAGCCTTTCAGTCCACGGGAGGTAGGAGGTGAGGAGGAGGAGATGCGTCTCAGCGCTCACACTCTGATGCTGCCCACACGAGGCCAGCTGGAGGCCCGCATGATGGTGACGGCCTTTGAGCTGGGTCTGGATAACACCACAGAAGACGCCGTCAGCGCCATGATTTATGCAGTTGAGGTTTGTAGCAACTGCTCATCAAGAGAGTCGGGTTAATTATTCATACAGCTCGAAATCACGAATTACAGATGTCTTCTTTTTAAATAAATAGCCCTAGTTTATTTATTTTCTGCACTGCTTGTTTAAAATGGTGGCTGACCCTAGAGTTTGAGCAGAACTTGACTCAACTGTCCTGATTTGTTTCAGCATCACTTAAAAGATGTCCTCACTGCTGTGATCACTCGAAGGAAGGCGTATCGGTTACGAGATGGTCACTTCCCCTACGCCTTTGGCAGTGATGTCACGCCGCAGCCTTATCTGAAAAACAGCCTTGCCGCTTACCACAGTGTCACTGAGTGGTAAGGAAAACTGTTGACCCTTATTAACTGATAAACATTGTGCAGGTTTCATATAACAGACGAAGAAGAAAATGCTAGATAATAGAAAAGGATCATCTGTACAGTGTCGATTGTTTCTGTAATCACATTGTTCATTCCATAATGATTTATTTTTTCTTTCTCTCAGTCCCCCTCCGAGTGCTTCCCTCCCGGCTGGTCCACCATCTCAGGTGTCACCCGATGAGGCGGAGCAACAAGCTGTTCACTTACTGGCTTGTTCTGCAGACATGCTCCCTGCTCCACTCCCTCCAATCAGCATGTTTGATCTCCTTGAGGCTTTACAGGTGAGAGAACTATGCTTATGCGAGTTCCCGGTCCAAGGACCTTCAACAAACAGAGCGACCTTTTCAAATGACACTTATCAATAATGGTTTAGTAGTTTTCATTTTAATTTAATGTTTTGTTTTAATTTCAGTTATCAGAAAACCAAAAAACATTTTCTCAATAAAACATGATAGAGTTACACTAAAGACAGTGAACTAGTTGGTGGTTTGTGACTTGGCGTTGTAAAGCATTACCTTCTTTAGAGTAATGATGTAGTACTTAATCGCTGGTCACACTAGAAAATTATTGTATTTATGCTACAGTATGTTCTTTGTTGTCAGATATTTTTGAGTGTTGTCATGTGTCACATTGCGGAACTGTCCTTAGATGCCTTTATTTGCTCTCTATCACAAATTTAGTACTTATGTACTTCTGGCCTGTCCTCACTTAACCACCAGAGGTTCATATGGTAAAATATCTTTCTGCAATATTTGTCTGATGTAGGTTCACCATGGTGTGATGCCCTCCCACACTATGTACGCCCTGAACATGGAGCGCATCCTGTCCCGGCTCTGGCACCCCAGCCACGAAGAACTGGAGCAGGACCATGTACACCGGCAGCGCCTCGCTGCGAGAGACGGCGTGCTCGTCAGCTGAGAATCACTTCTATGAACTGCGGATATCATCAGGAACCAAGCGCAAAAATGACCCCCCACATGGAAATGTGTGGGGAACAGGGTGTCCAACAAAAGATTATTTTTCTAATACCTGGAAAATCACTTCCCCCGTTGCACAAAAATGATAAAGCATGAGTGGAGCACGATGAAACAAAGCAGTTGGACAGTGGACAGTTGGAGTGGGCAGTCAGTTTAAGCCTCCAGCCAGTAGCTGGCAAATTAGCACTGTTGCTGCTTTATTTTTGTCTGCTCAACCAGTGAGTTTGGCAGTCGACCAACCATCATTTGGAGCTTCTATTATATAGAGAGATTCTAATTTGGTGGTAAAATATTGACATTGCTAAGAGTGTACCAGCAGCAAGGTTCCAGGCCTGGCTGCACAATGTTAATGTTTAGATGTGTGCTGGAAAGAAGCTTGTTCATGTTGTCAGATATGTAAAAAAAAAAAAAACGCATCCAGAGAATACAGAACAGTGGATATCTAAACATCCGATCAGGATGCAACATATCTAAACGATTTACGGAGCTCTCTTTACAGAATATGGCAGGAAGTAAATATATTATTCAGAACGATGATTTCAAAATTGTATAATTGCCTGAAAATAAGAATTCTGTTTTTGTTACCTTAGAATGTGACTTTTATATCCACCATTTTTGAACCACCATGTTTCTACGGTAGACCAGGATGGACAGTAGATAGAACCTTTCACGCGTTTCATAGCTGCTGTAGTCTCCCCCTCTTTCACTCTAGGAAAGGTAGTGGCGAGAGGGGCTACAATAAGCAAACACAGCACTAGATGCCACTAAATCCTACACGCTGCTCCCCTTTTTTTTCTTTTTTTTTTAAAGGGCATGTACGGTACACACAGGCGTTTTCATTTAATCTGATGTGACCTCGTCTCAGGTTGGGGCGGGGTCTCAACGATAAAGATGGAAGTTGTGCTGGCTTCCCAGAAATGTCAATCAAACTCCTGTCAGCGCAGGACCCTGAGATGAGCTCTAATCAGGCAATAAGTGAAAACACCTGTGCGGGCTGACCGCTCTTTAAAAATGTGCTCCCCAGCTGCCTCCTGTGTCTCCACGCCCCCTCGCAAACATATCTCAAAATGGTCGAAGTGTTCCTATAACACAGCTACTGGTGTCTGCTTCAAGGCCAGCGAGTCTCCATCAGTGCCGGTGGTTGACTGTGTGTGTAGAGATGTCTGTTTGCCATGTTTTTCTATATGGATGATATGTGTATGGTTTTTTTTTTCTATATAAGCCTTGTTTGTAATTTATATCACAGACAGCAGTTCAGGAAATAAATAAAAATGTCTTTTTGTACAAGTTGTTCACCAGCTACACAGACGTGGAATAATCCTTTCACATCAAAATATTTCCTTTGTACCTCAACACACTCCCGAAGTGTGTAAACAGATCCGCTTATGCCTCATAGGTTTCTTCTGGGAGTCACCAGCTGTAGTGGGAGGACGGTGATTCATACACACCCCGTCCCAGTGCGCATTGAGGACCTCTTTGCCATATTTGGCTGTGTGCGTCTCACTTCCGTCACATCGCCGTCCAATGGGAGGCCGCGTAGGCTCGCCAACCATTCCAAGCCCCGCACACTGCGCCGGTGACTCAATATCCCGTCCGGCCCAGCTCCTTCAATAACAAACACTACGTGTAATGCACTGGTAAGACTCTCTCTATCAGAGAATGAATTATTCAAGGAGTACTCAAACATCAGCGTGTCCAACATTTTATTTAGTCATATGTACAGGTCTGAAGTGCTCAAAATACAGCGTACAAATATTACAAAGTGTTATTTCAGGTCTAACGTCAGTTACACCTATATCACAAACTTGTATGAACATAAGAGTTAAGAAAGTATAAGGCAGTTTTTGTCAGTAAACGCTACACACACACCTATAGAAGAGTCCTTGCGTAAAAGGTGTGAAAACATTGCTTTTCCTGTTGTTAGTGTTACTCTGTACATACTGTAAAGTCGCTGGTGGGATGCTCAGTGCTCGACTCAAGTCTAAATGCATATGTTGCTACTTGACATAGTGGGAGATTTGCAGGGCAAGGCCTCGTTCACATTTGTGTTTTCTGTCCAATCTGAGCCCGCACAGGCTCTGGCTGTCTTGTCAGGACGCATGGGACTTAATTTAAAAATGATCTGAAGGTATGGACGCATGCCATACTGCCTTGGCTTGACTGAATACAAATGTGATATTTTAAGTTTTAAATGAAAAAAATAATAATCAGGAAATCAGAAATGTCTAACAAGTCACATCAAAGTCGTTTTTGGAGCAAATGTCCCCTCTGAGTCCATGCACTCCTAGTTTGGTGGCCTCTCTGTAATATTACAGACATCTTGTCAGTCTCCATCCGTTGCTCTTTGTCTTAGTGGACACAGCCTGAGCGCATAATTTGGTGGAAGAATGAAATGAGACGCAGAGGCCCCCCCTCGCCCTCCCCCCTCCCTCTCTCTCTTGAACAGGCCCACTTTAAGCTGCATTTTGGTCCCCAAGAAATGTCCCTTGGTTCTTTTCCCTTGGCAGTCTAGAAAGCTTGGAGCTGCTGCGTCAAAATGAGCTGGCAGCCGCTGTTAACGTGGTCCATGACCTTTTGCTTGAGCAGAGCCAGCTCGTCCCGGAGGACGTTGGCAGAGGAAACCAACTCCGTGTTTTGACTCTTCAGGTTTTTGACCCTATCCTCCAGCCGGGAGATCCTCTCCAGCTTCCTTTTCCGGCATTTGGACGCGGCCACCCTGTTCCTCATGCGCTTCCGCTCCGCTTTGATGCGCTCCTGGTTCTCCATGTCGATGGGGGAGAGCGGCGGGGTGTCGCCGGACATCTCTGGCACCGTCTGCGGCTCCTCTTTGAGCGCGTGTAGCCGCTGGTGCTGCGCCGCCGCCAGCTGGTGGTCCATGTGGTTGTGGGACGGCTGTGGAGCGGATGGGTAACTCATAGGTGGGTGTCTCTCGTTGGCAGGTGCAGACGCAGATCCCACTGCCCGGTTGAAAGTGCCCAAGTTTGTGTACTCCGGCGGGTCGGTGCGCACCGTGCAGCTGTAGGAAATCCCGCCGCTCTCGGACGCGGCGGAGCCGGATGCCATGCTGTTGGTCGCATCGGCCTGTGCGTCAGGGTGGACGGCGGGTCCCTGCTGATGGTAGTGGAGCTCAGCCAGCGCTCTCACAAAGCCTTCGGCGAACCCCTCCTGCTCGTCGGTGATGTTCTTGGGACAGACGAACTGGGTCGGGGTGGGAGTCGTCAGCCCGGTGCACGACTGGATGATCAGTCTCTCCAGTTCAGGCGAGGCCAGCTTCAGCAAGCCGACATCAGGGGACGTCAGGATGTCCAGGGCCTTGGAGCTCAGCTGGGGTTTGAAGTTCTTCGGGTCGTTTAGGTTCAGGGTCATGGTCTGTTTGAGGGTTTTGGGGTTGAACCCATACACTGTCGTGCCGTCATGCTGGGAGTTGGAAGCATTCACCGCTTCGTCGTAAAACGTCGCTTCCATTTTTCTGGACATAAAGTTTTTATCACCTTGAGGGAGGTCTATTCTCATTAAAAACACACGCAAGTCCCACGATCGACTGCTTTACATATGTCCTGTGACTCTCTATCTCTCAGACTGTCTTGTGATAGAGTCCGCCTATTGTTGAAGTTCAACTCACTTGACAACTTCGCGTCCTGAGAAAACTTTTCTCTTGTGATCCGTGCGACCATCAACAAAAAAACGAGCTTCCCCCGCCGCCGAGCCTCACTGTTTTCACACCTCAGGTATCCGCTTTGATTTATCCTCCTTCCCCAAAAAGCAGAAACACAGCCCGAATAGGGATAATACTTTCTATCACTTCCAACGTGGAGACGAACTTTATCCACCTCTAAGCTGCAGCTCTACTGAAAATAACAATGATGTCATTTCTACGGCCTGCGATTGGCTGGAGATCATTTGGGGGGCGGGGTATGTCTAATGACATGCAGGTTGCTCTGACAACTAGCCATATCCCCGCCCCCCCCGCGATGGCTTATGGGATTAGGTAATGCAGACAGCGGAGCAATGTACTCTGGGATTACGTAGTGTTTTTGAATATTTAGTTACCCGCTCAATTATTAGTTACCCATCCTAAAGAGAAGGCTGCTCCAGATGGTCCGAAGAGTTTAACATTGATTAACTCCTCACGGTTAATCAATATTATGTCAATGAAATGGCTTTGATCGGGGACAAACTGCAAACGGACTGTAAAGTAACACAGATCAGATTAAAGCACATTCAAATGAATGCCTCTTTATCAAAATGAATGACAGCTCCCTATTAGCGCCTGTAATGAATGCGCTTCAGTCAGTACACAAAGTGAGAGCTGCTGGATGATGAAGCAGTGAAAAGGGTTAATGACAGAAGAAAGAAAATGAGGTCATACCTGCACCGTGGAGCGCCTTTGTTGTAAAGAAAAACACATTTTTAAAATGTCTTTTTTTTTTTTTTCTTCTTTTACAGCTGTGCAGGTTTGAAGTGTGTTTCTCAGAAACACAATCAACTTTATTGGCTCAGGATGACACACAGATGCACATGACTGCGGTTTTCATGGAGCTTTCCATACAAACTCAATACACACAGACATAGACCACAAAGCAAAGATAAGCGAACAAATACAGAGGCACAAGTGGGTATGATAATAGATATACACATGGACAACCAACATAGTCTACAGTAACAATTTGACCTCTATTTTGGTAGTGTATACACTCCAAGAAAGTGATCTGGAGCACTTTGAGTTCTCTGGAAAAAGAGTCATAATTGCAGCACTTTGGTGTTTAAGAATGTCTCTTAAAGGTTCTCTGAAGGGTTGTGTAAGTCGAACATTTGCAGCAACGTGTGTGACCTAGTTTTGATTTTTTTAAAACAACAAATACATATAGAACTATGTATCTATACAAACACAGAAAATATAAAGATGTAGAAATAAGGATGAATAAAAATGATAAGCTAGACTTTAACAATTCCATGCCAGAGAAATTCACTTGTGACAGAAGATCCCTGTGCACAAGGCGGGTAAGAAATTACTCATAAATAAGACATATATAGAAAATAATCAAGCTGAAGAAAGTCATGAAGGCATGCTGGTGTTAAAGTATAGCAGTTTGTTGTTGTAGGGGCTGTTCAAGGAGTGGATGAATGATGCTTAATGTTATATTTATTAACCAATCAGCTCACAGTTTAGTCCAAGTGTCCAGAATCTTAAACTTGCCATGTGTATAGTATGTCATATATGTAGACAAACACAAACACATGGAAGTGTATATATAATACATAGATGACCAGAAAGACATCATACATTTATTATTATCCCAGTATCATGATATTAATTTTAGCCCTACAACATATACCTATAATCTAGTCACATGACCTTTGCTGGTGTGCCTAATAATAACCTTCCTCTCCAGGAATTACATATATATGCGTTATATTCTGCGGTTCGCTCTCATAGGCCTACCTAAATGTAAAGCCACACTCATGATGAAGGCTCTGTACAGCTGCAGTCCAGTCTGTCTGGCCTCCCCCATTGTATTATTCAACATGTTCTCCTCAAGCCAACTATAAATAAGTTAACAGTCCCAGACAGCCTGGGAGAACCAGAGCTGCCTGAGGTCAACACTCTTGAGATGACATGTCCTCACAACCCGGGCCATGCAACACCCATTTGGAAGTATTTGACACCCTGAAGTGGAAATCCAGCGCTGGAATGCTTCAGAAACATTTGTGTCAAACATCACAATGGTAATGAAGGCTAACAAGCTCCTTTCTTTCAGTGTTTCTCCTCTCTTTACCGTAGCCTCCAGTGCACCAAGAACTTTCAGAGCCACTTTCTCACTGTCTCTGCCTGTACACCTGTGTTAGGGCCCTCCGAGGAGTATTTTCCTATCAAACTACCGCTGTGCCCCAGCCTTGCTTCCTGTTTCTCTGTCAGCTTTTCCCCTCCGCTGGCCTGACGAGGTCGCTTTTAGATAACAGCGCTTCCCTCCTCCCTGTCCAGGCCAGCTGTTTCCACTGCATGAAGTTTTCTAATCAGGAGCTGGTCCTGCCTGCTTCCCAACAGGCCTGCTTTTGTTGTACGGAGGTGGGACAGTCCAGGGTCCATGGAAACACCCTTTCATGAGAGCAAAACACAGAGAAAGACTATATGCATGTGTTGATGTATCAACAGAGCAAAGTTTTGATTATCTTCAGGCGTGGACCAGAGGGACACGCACACACAGACACACAGAGCAGTGAGAGAGAGACAGATGAGATTTCAAACACTGTCTGTGCAGTGTTTGTTGAAGACCATCTGTTTCTTCCTGTCCTGCTGCTCGGTTTTTCTCTGTACTCCATCTCTGCTGATCATTCCTGGTCCAAACACGCTGATCACAGCCAGCCTCACTTCCTTTAGACAGCTGTTGATCTCCTCTAAGAAAAGAACACAATAGGGTAAAGAGACAAGGCGGGATGCAGATTAGAAAGTTTGACATGTCAGATGTTTTTGATGGCAGGTTATTGTCTCACATTTTGCAGCCCTGACACGACACTACTGAAACAGGCTATTGTCTATGACAGTAAACTGTGTTTTTATTCATCTTAAATATGAGTGGTGAGTAATTCATATACACATCTGTCTGTACACGTTTTTCATTGATCTTTTTCACAGAAGATATTTTGATGTTCCAGAACAAGTTTATTATAGTCAGCCAGCAATAAACTAAAAAAAGTAATATTAAAACTAATAAAATCAAAATATATTAAACAAACAAACAGAAATGAGCAAACACAGTCTGGAAACTGAACAACCTGAATCAAAAACAAACAAACAACAACAAAAAAAACAATCATAGTCAAAACGTCTGCTGTGAAAAAGGTCTGTTGAATGAATAAAAATGATAAAATGGTAATAAGCGACACTGCTAGTGTCTTGAATCTTCTATGCAAAAGAGAGTGTCATCTAAAAAAAGAAACATTTCCAAAGGTGAATCATCAACTGTTCAGGGTACCTGAAAGCCCCGGGTAAGTTCACAGTGTGTTCGGTTTGAGTTTTCTTTATGAATTTCAATTGAAATGACGAGGGCACTGCATCACTGACTAATCCCGAGGCTTTGTCTTGTAAAAAAAAAAAAAAAGTAGTTTTAATAGCTTTATTGTTTAAATTGTGAACACATGGAGCATTGTCCTGAATGCATTTGTGCACGCCATTTACGTGGGAAAGACCAGATACAAACAAAAGAGAGAAGTGGTGGTGATGGAGAAGTGAGGCTCACATATTAATAGAGAGAGAGAAAAAACATGTTGGTTCCTGATACGACCTGTGCACGCAGCAGACCAAACATGGCGGCTTTTGTTATTTGCTCAAACACCAAAGACAAGTCTTAACATTTGTTGAGTCACACTCTAGGATATTTACACTAAAATAATCTAGTCAGCTTTAATGTAACCGTGCGATCTACATCACTTTGGAGGTTGCTTGGTATATAATTAGAGGCTAATACAAACTAATATATTAAAGCTCTCAATATGAGAAGATCTAATAATACACACAGGGGCCCTCTATAAGATTGCAAATGTTACAATTAGATTAGATAAATGATGCCGGATGTGGAAAACTGAACGTTTTCAAATTATAAAATGATGTACTTCTAGCTGTTGGAGCTGCTGTAGTGCACAGTAGTACACATAGTATACATTTGCCACAAATGTTTCATGTAATAGTCCTATGGACCTTTTTCACAGCAGCCATTTTGACATGAAATAATAAACACAGGTGTTACCAATGATGCTAATTAAGACTCTGTTCCATTCAGGTCAAACAGAGTCAGGGTGCTGCTGCGGTGCATGTTGGCTCGGCTGGAAAGTCTCTGCTGCACTAAATGGAACAGTACCTTAATTAGTGTCACTGGTAACACCTGTGTTGACCCTACTGTTGTGTCAAAATGGCTGCTCTGAAAAAGTCTATTGTGCTAACAACATGTAACATGTTAAGACTAACTTCTCAGAGACATATTATGCTATTACACCATCTCCCAGAGTAATGTGCAATGTTTATGAAGATTTAGGGTGTTTTTGTGGTGCAGTGGCTTTTTTTTTTTTCCATGACCTGGTGCTCTTCGAAAAACCTGGACTGACTCAACAAAGATAAGAAGCATGAAAGACAGAAAGAGAGAGAAAGAGGGAGTTTGAAGAGAGTTTAAATTAACCCATTCATGGCGCTTACTTGAGTTTGTTTCATCTTTATACGGCTCTGGTGAAAGACTCGACTTCATCCTTTTTGGCCGCTCTCGCGTTCCGTCGCAGCCGCCGTCTCTGGCTCAAAGTACGCTTATCACTAACTCTCAGTGATGTTTGGTGAGCTCAAATAAGATTTTGACTGCCGGTAAGTTCAGATTCTTTGTTCCAGCATGCGTACAAACGGTCTGTGCGTCTCACAGCGGCTGTGGCGTGTGTTTAAGATGTTATTTTTCTGCAATTTAGCGGTAGATAATCTGTTTTTCCTCGGTTGCACTGTGTTGTTAATAAGGTTCAGATGAGTCACATAGAAAAGAAATCGTCACTCAGAAGCAAGCGTAAAATAAACCTACATGCGTTATTAACACCAGTGTTTCGAAACAGTGTGTTAAATGTTGACACTGACACTGTAACCAGGTTAATCATCAACCCCTGCCCCCTCTGGACCTTCTGCTCTGCCCTCTTTACATTCAGCTCGTCTCCTCATGGCGGAGGTCTACTATGTTGGGGTGGACGTGGGCACTGCCAGTGTGAGGGCTGCACTGGTGACCAGGACAGGCCTGCTGAAGAGCACCGCCGAGGAGCCCATCAGCATCTGGGAACCCCAGTCTGACCACTATGTCCAGTCCTCCACTGAGATCTGGGAGAAATGCTGCACGGTTGTGAAGGTATGAGCAGAGCGGTGGTTGCATCCTAACCTTCTATTAACATAATTCAAACCACAATCCAATCAGATGTACTCAAGCAGCCTCACCGCATCGTAAACCTCACCCCACACATTCACAAAGTGGATGTAAAGTAACACACACAACATGAAATATTGTAATGTTATTTCTTAATACAAATGAATTGATTATGAATATTTCAGCTGTTTGTCCATTAGCCACGCTTATCTAATATCTCAACTGTTTGTTCATTATTTTTACTTTTACTCTCTGCTGATCATTCCTGGTCCAAACACTCTGATCACAGCCAGCCCCGCTTCCTTCAGACAGCTGCTGATCTCCTCTAAGAGAAGGCGGACACAATGCGGGATGCAGATTAGGAAGTGTCAGATGTTTTTGATGGCAGGTTATTGTCTCACGTTTTGCAGCCCTGACTCGACACGACTAAAACAGGCTGTTGTCTATGACAGTACACTGTCTTTAATCTTCATCATAAAAATGAGTGAGTGGTAATTCATGTACGCATCTCGATCGATCTCGAAATATACCTTATTTCGCATGAAATGATATTTTGTACTTACAAAACAAACTAAAATAAAATCAAGGAAATGTTTAGTAGTCTTTGAAGAGCTACTTCACTGTCCTTTATCCCTCATACCCCTGGCTACTGTTGTCAAACATGTTGGTCATTTGTGAAGGGCTCATTCCAGTTATTGTGTTCAGGGTACTGTAACAGGCCACATATGTTGAACTATGATACGGTGTCTGCCGATGTATTACAGATTTATATGTCATGGTATTTCTGTTCCAGAGAGTTACCCAAAGTGTGGAGAGGAGTCAGGTACGAGGGATCGGCTTCGACGCCACTTGCTCTCTTGTGGTTTTGGACCAAAGCTTCCAGCCTGTGCCGGTCAGTCAGGATGGTAAGTCAAACATTTATTTCCTATATAACCTTAGTACCTAACACATCAGCCATGTTTTTTTGCTTCAGCACTTTTGTAAAACACCATTTCTATAAAACTAAGTGCACATTATGGATTGAAATAATCATGTTTTTGATTTAAAAAAAAAAAAAGCGACTAGAATGGATTTGTCTGCAGTGTTTTGGCCTGAACCCATTCAGCCTTTGAGTTTTGCTTGGATAAGTTGTTTTAGTCTAATGTAATGGGATACTTTATTGATCCCCGAAGGTAACATCCCCTCCTCCACAGCCAGGTCAGAGATCAGGGTCAGCTACAGAGCAGAACCCCTGGAGATGGTAGGGATTAATGTTTTTTTTTTTCCATTTAAGCAAGGTGCACACAGGGGTCAGGACCCAGATACTCAGGTTAAATGACTTATTATATGCTGCCTAGATCTGTTACAACAGTTTTGTTTGTTTAGCAATTGAATTAGACTTGATCCATGCTATATCAGCTACTTGGTAAATTTTGTTTACACTTTCACTAAAACCTGACTTCTCCAGGTGACAGACAAAGGAACGTGGTGATGTGGATGGACCATCGGGCCGAAGAGCAGGCGGCTCGTATAACAAATACTGGCCACAGGGTCCTGAGCAGGGTGGGAGGGGTCATGTCACCAGAGATGCAACCCCCTAAGCTGCTCTGGCTTAAAGAGGTGAGAGGTGAGCAAGGTCACTGCAGGACCACTGACCTCTATATGTTTTATTGTCACTCTCTGGATTGGTGGTCGGCATGTGCCTGGTGTTGTTTTAGAAGCCTTTCAGCCTTACCTACCTTTACCTCGGGCTGCATCTGATAGAGATCCCTGAGAGCGGTTTGTTGTTATGGTTTGTCAGCACTCACATGAGCCGATCACTGATCAGAGCTTCATCGGCAGACGTTTCTCTTTTTCTCTTCATCAGAATCTACAAGAAAGCTGCTGGAGCAAAGCCGCTCACTTTTTCGACCTTCCAGACTTCCTATCTTGGAAGGCAACAGGCTCTCTGACACGGTGAGCTTTGTTGCGTGATGGTCATTGTGACCGTGTGATACATTATCCTTGTATCAAATATCTGTTTAAAAGAAAGACCAGGATTGTTCTGTGCAGCAGGGGTAATTCCAAGAAATTTGCCTCTTATCGCTTACAAACAGTTCAGTTTTTGATACTGTGGCCTTCAGATACTGTTAATGTGACCTCATACTGTATCTGATATATTGTAAGACATGTTCCATGCAATATTTCACAGGTCTTTATGTACTCTGGTGTGTAAATGGACATATTGCCCTCCGGAAGGATGGGATGCTAGTTTTTGGACCAGTATTGGACTTGAGGATCTCCTGGAAAACAACTCTTCCAAAATAGGTAAGAGACATTACAACAAGCTTCTAATTAATTGTATATTTTAGGAAAATATGTCAGCTCATTCATTATTTAACCTGGTCTTTTATGCCCTCCAGGCAGTGTGACGTGTTCTCCCGGGAGCCTTTTGGGAGACGGCCTCACCCAGGAGGCAGCAGCAGATTTGAGTCTGGATGCAGGAACCGCAGTTGGTGCTTCTCTCATTGATGCTCATGCTGGAGGCCTTGGTATTGCACCCTAAACTTTAACATTTCAGGTTTTTAAAATATAAAATCTTAAACTGAACATGAAAATATGACATGGGAGGTAGAATATTTAGCGTTTATGTCTAAATTTGACAGTTTTGCGTCTGGTGGGTGTAAGATGAAGCTCCTGGAGTGTCAAAAATTAAGATGTGCGTTGGCTTGTCTTAAATATATATTTTAAATTAAATTAATTTTGAAATATTTAATACCAACAATACAATAACACGTTCATGCAGGTTGCACATGGCACACATACATCCATGATTAGTTATGAGCTAAAATGTGACCGATGTTTCAAAAACTCTACAATGGGAACTATAAGGAGGAACTGCAGATCAGGAGCCCCCATTTTCCGCTCAAGTAACTCTGCTTATTGTCAATAAGAAAAATTCTTTAGAAAAGAAAAAATATCAGGGATAAACCTGCCTCCTGGGTGAACAGTCTATAGCTGTTATACTGCTGTTATGAGCCAAATGTAATTGGAGATGGTATGCGCTGTAAAACGCGTTTGAGAAGCACTGCGCTAAGGGAACATAAGTAAACTCATGAAGCTTCGTGAAGATAATCCTGATAATTCATCCTTATTTTTTAGGATTATGTTTGACATTTTAGCCTTGTTAGAGAGCTTACAGTAATCATGATACAAGAGGGTGATGATGTACGATAAACACCCCTGACTAGGACTGAAGCATCGAGCTCTCCCAGCTTTAATATCTTGGTCGGCATAACAGGTGTCCGTTTGAAAAGTTACTGTATCTGCGTTCACTTTATTAGCTTCAGGGCATCGGTAGATCTCTCCTGCGGCTCAGAAATCCTATAACCATCTGGTTTTGTTCTCTGAGATAAACTGCTCATGAACTCCGCCCTCCGACCTCTGGCTGTGACCTCTGCTGATCACACATTGTTGCACCAGTCAGAGGTTAAAGCACTCTGCACTTTTTAGTTGTCGTGCATGTCACAATGATGTACACCCAGCCAGCCGTGCGCGTATGAACCTTCCACCTTAAACTCAAACCAGCTTGACAAACATTATTCCAGCAGTTAGTGTCACCGCTGAAGGTTAGAGAACCACATCAAAAGGATTTAAAGCTTTTGATTCATTAAGATTAATCCCTGACGGGAGTTTAGCAAAACTTTGTATTAGGTAACCTCTTTCTTTTCCCCCCTGATTAAACTCTGTCGTTTTGCTCTTCCCAGGTGTGATAGGTGCAGATGTAAAAGGCTTTAACTTGCCGTGTGAGGACCAGCCACTCACCTCACGCATGGCGATGATCTGTGGGACATCAACCTGTCACATGGCGGTGCTTAACATTTCCAAAAAAATAATCCTATGTGCTATTTTAAAAACATGACTATAGTTTGAATGCTAACCCTAACCTTACCTGTCACTTTGTTCGTGTGATATACAAGTGTTAACTATACAGCACCTCAATGCTAACTGCTCATTTAATTTGTCACCTTCATGTGCGTCAGATCAGCGAGCAGCCTCTGTTTGTGCCAGGAGTGTGGGGGCCCTGCCTGTCCGCCATGGTGCCCGGCATGTGGCTCAACGAGGGGGGACAGAGTGCGACAGGGAGGCTGGTGAGTCCTCGGTCTGCTACATATATGATTTAACTGACCTGCTTTGTGCTGCGTAGTAACAGACTGTATGTATGGATAGATAAATTGTATGCAGTCAATGTCTAAACGCACCTAAAAAGACACCCAGATGTCATCAACACATCTGGCCACATAAAAGCAGTGTGAACATGCATGAAAGGCAAAGTGTTTTATGAGATTATACAAGTGATTCTCAAACCTGAGAATCAGAAGAATTTGCCATTGGCATTTTAAAGATGAACTATTTGGCCAATAATCAAAGAATCAGTTATGAAAATCATCAGCTTTACAGTCCATTTTGTCATCATCTGTGTCATCTGTAATCCTCTCTGCGTTGCTCTCTCTCCTCCCTCAGATTGACCACATAGTGAAGGGCCACGCTGCCTACACACAGCTCCAGGAACAGGCACAGGCAGAGGTCAGAGCTCATGCGTGTAGTGTAAAATATATGACCAACCATGTACTTAGAACTCAACAAAAACTCCTGGGTATGTTGTCCGTTGCTTACTGGAACATGTTCTGCTTTTCCTCCCGTAACATGTCAAAATCTCCTCTGAGAAAACAGCATTCTCACAGAGTGCAGGTATTTCATCAGACTATGTTCCTCATTTACTTCTCGTTCTTCTTCCCAGAGTTCCCTTCACTGGTGAGAACATCTACAGCTACCTGAACAGCCACCTCAGTACGATGGCCAGCACCCGTTCTCCCGTGGACCTGCTGGGCTCCAGTCTGCACGTGTGGCCCGACTTTCACGGGAACAGGTCGCCCTTGGCTGACCCCACCTTGAAGGGCATGGTGAGGGAACATGAGTCTGAGGCTTCACGTGTCTTCTCACATGATATATTATTGATCAAAGCACAGGGTTTAAAGTTTATTTACCGCACCAACCTGCAGAGGTGAGGTGGTGGTTGCAGACCCTTGCTAAGAGGTTTAATCGTATAATTTTGGGAAATAAACAATAATAAATTGTAAAGCATATAAGTCATATGAAGGCAGTCGATCTTCTTCCCAGCAGCTGCTTGTCGATTGCATAATATTGCTCAATGTTTTGAGAAAATGTGGTTATCTGCTTGTTCTGAGAAATTCTCACATCTGTGAGTAAAGTATGGAACTAGACATGGGAGACAATTAGCATAAAGACTGGACACTGAGGGAATCAGTATGTTTTTTTTTTTTACTTCATTTGACTTGTTGATTAGTGAGATTCAGGAGAATTTTTGAGTTTTGGACAATGGACTGGAGTGGCTGATCGCCTCCTATGAGAGAGTGGCATCACTGCTCTCATCTACATCTTCCCTTTTTTAGAGTTAGCTGGCTGCTAATTTAAGGAGCATGCTAACAGCCTTCAGGGTCAGTTCTCATTGCATAACAATTTGTTGTTTCTCAAGCGAGATATGGTCTTTCAGTTTAGTAACATCACACTGATAGCTGCTTACGTTCATTTTGTCAGTGCAGCGATTAAACTCAGTATTTCAAGTGAAAATGCATCACACAGTTGAAGATCAGAACATCTGAACCTAAAAAGGAATTTTGTGTTGTGTTCAGTAAGATAATTGCTGTTTCCATGTCACGTCTGTAGTTCTA
Source organism: Nibea albiflora (assembly GCA_014281875.1). Lineage (NCBI taxonomy): Eukaryota > Metazoa > Chordata > Actinopteri > Sciaenidae > Nibea > Nibea albiflora. The sequence continues at coordinate 9,781,034 of CM024798.1, read as the reverse complement.
GGAAACAGGACGTGGGGGAGCAGGGAACCGGTGAAACTGAATCACTGGTGATTTTAGATACCGGACCCTCAACGGCAGCTTTGCTTTCACTAACTCTTTTGTTCACCTCTCCTCACCTCCTCTGGTGACTCTTAATATTCAGCGCTGAGACATTTTTGCGTCACTGTTTCGCAGGTGGTCGGACTGTCACTCTCCCAAACCTTGGATGACTTGGCCCTTCTCTATTTGGCCACAGTACAAGCCCTCGCTGTGAGTGCGCCGTCGTTTATTTGTTTCAAAGTTTCAGATGACTTCCTCTGAGCCTCAGTCTGACACCCTAGTACCTTTTTAAAGTACGAAGGAGGAAGGTCACCTTTATTTACTTGTAACCTGATTAGCCTTGCGTCTTCTCTCTCTGGTTTCAGCTCGGTACACTTCATATCCTGGAAGCCATGAAAGAAGCAGGACATGACATCAGAACCCTCTTCCTGTGTGGCGGCTTGAGCAAAAACGCCCTGTTTGTACAGGTTCACGCCAACGCTACAGGTATACAACACTAACACGGGACACATCATTATATTACGTGTTCGATGTTCGTGTTTTCTCAATATCATCCCTTTCAGGATTGCCTGTGGTGTTGCCCAACCAGATGGAGGCCGTGTTAATCGGCGCAGCAGTCCTGGGTGCATGTGCGTCACAGGATTACAGCAGTATACAGGTGGAGTGATGCACAGACGCGTACAGTAAAATTGTCACTGATGAGTATTTAAATATTCATACGTGAATTCAACTGTTGTCCAAAATGGGCCACTGCATGCAAGACAACCTTATGGGAAAGTTCTAGTGTGGGTCAAGCTTCTAAAACATTAGATCCTATATTTTCTAACTGGGTAGCATCTTTAATCAGACCACACACCTCCAGTTTGTGACACAGGCTCAAGTCTCAAGCTAAATTCGAAATAACTCGACTCAAAGAAGTTCCCCCAAGAACCACAGAGGACATTTTACAATTGTTTCTGAATTTCTGGGTAAAAAAGTGTTTATTTTACGATATATTTAACAGTTTGCAAACCAATCTCCTTTTTTATTTTTTTTTTTTTGTAGTCCAATAAAACTGACCTCAAAAACATGCCAAACTCACATGGCACTGATCTCATCGTCACTGACTCGGTGCCTCCATCTGCTGGCGTCAACCAGAACACAAAGTGACTCACGAAGGTGCCTCGGCGAATATTTGTGCACGGGTGTTTTGCCTCAGTTGAAGATCACAAGTGATGATTCTTCGTTTGCCAGCTAAAGCTCTGATCTCTTGGTGTCTCAGTACCAGAGCTTGAAGCTTGAAGCACAAGAGAGAATGACAAGCCTTTAAGCCAGTTATACTAAAAATAAGACGTTATTGTTTGGACTAGGCCGCACCTGTTAACCCATTTCCAGCCATAACTACAGCGGGCAGTTGTTGTGTCTGATCCTCTGAGCTGCACACTGGCTGTCAACTGGCTGGATTTTGTAGGTTTAGACAGCAGAGAGGCCCCGCACTGCATTAGTCATAAACTCGGCCGTACTGAATTTACTGCGGTTGGCTCGTGTTAATACCATAACTGGGTCACGGCTGTCCTGAAACCGAGTGTGCAAAAAGTGATTTATTGAGGGATGTTTTATTTTTGCATTTTTAGGAGGCGATGGAGAAAATGGCAAAAGTGGGGAAAGTTGTACAACCTGACCGTGAACTCCAGAGGTGAGACGATGAGATTTAAAAAATATATTTGGTGAAAGTCATGGCTGCTTCATCCTTTGAGTCCAGGCTGGACAGTCTATCTACATTAAAAACTGAAATATACCTTATTATGCATCACATCTGTGTGTTTTTTTTTAATGCTTTTTCCAGCTTCTATGAGAGAAAGTACAAAGTGTTCCTGCAACTGTTCACCCACCAGAGGGAGTACCAGGCTCTCATGAACCAGAGATGAGCATGGTGGTGGGAGGCGGCTGAACTGGAACTGACTCTCTCTCTCTCTCTCTCTCTCTGACGTAATAGCGATGACGAATCCACACACTGGAAACAAGATCAGGAGTTTTGACCTGGCTGCTTTTTCCTGATTATTGTTAAAGGTCCAGTTTTGTCCATAACCTGACGGAAAGCGTCTTTCTGAGGGTTAAATATCTGCCAGGGAGATTTAGTTGTAGTCTAGACTTCACACAGGCAGGAGTTCAAACCTCCATATCTCTTTGTCTTGCTGCAGCTCCACCCAAAATGAAAGGGAGGGTGCGTGAACGGGTGTGGGGACATCAACAGATTTTACAGTAACTTGCTAATGGCCCATCAGCTTCATCCAAAGTCAAATACCATCAAGTCCCGTCACCTTCAAATGCGTTCCTAATAAATAATTGAAACTACAGAACTTGTGCTCATGCCTTTCACTGTCACGCCACCCTAATGTGTTTTGATATATAATTTAGCGCTGCCTCACTCATTTATTTTTAAACCCCCCTCGTCCTTTGTTCTCTCTTCACTGTATTTTCTCTCATTCTTTCCTTTGTGATGCCTCGCCTGTCCTTAAATTCTCCTGCCCACTGGTCACACAGAGGATCCTGCTGCCAGCAGCTTCCTGGATCAAACTTGATAAGCTCTTCACTTGATGCTGCCGACCCGGTGAGAGGGGGGACGCACCAAATCCTGCACAGCTGAGTTAACAGTCGCCTTCGAACAGAGCTAACCGTGGTGTCCTGACAAAGCATATTCATTGCTGTAGTTCTTCGTTTGCTACACATTATTTAGTTTAATAATTCTGGACGGGGAGGGGGTTAGCAACTGTAATGTTTTTATTGTCACACAGAGGTGAAATTCTTTCATCATACACTCAAACATTAGAGTACAGATCCAGTAAATGCACAAGACTGAATTTAGTTTGACCTGAAAGTAGACAGTTTTACAAGCAAACCCAAGCACAACGAAGTAAACCTGTCAGATAAAATGAGTAATCAGGCATGACGGTAGCATGATTTGGGTCGTGCTTTGCGTAAATGGCACAATAAACCGCTTCCTTTTGCATTGGTTCGAGGATAAAGCGGCATGTGGGTAACCAATAGTGTCGCTGTTACAAAATAGAAACCTCTTCTACTTAGATATATTAAACTTCTTGTATCATCAAATATTAAAAGCATATCTTCCAAAATCTTTAGAAAAGCACGCTGAACATTGCAGGTTGCATTGTTGGAGCTGCATATATATTTATTCTATATATATAAAATACATATTCTTCCATACATTTTGTCGAGCACTGATTCACAACTGGTTTAGCTGCTAACTTGTTTGTCTACCTGGTAGGGAGCAGAACAAGCAGCGCTCGAGCTTCCCTTTGGTCTGTGACTGAGAACTGCCGGATGAAGATACAGTCTGTGTGTACACGGTCTGCGCTCATGGCTGGGGTGTGTAGCGCAGGTACTTCTTGCCAGAGGGCAGCTCTTTGGTGTAGACTCCCTCTGGGAACAAAGCGGCAGCCTCCTCCTCAGACAGGTTGGGAGGGACCATCACACAGTCTCCGGGCTGCAGGACGTCAGACAGCAGAAAAGAAACAAGGTTATTTGACGTCTGCTATCGCTGTAGTCAGCTGCTGAGTGGCTGTCTCTTTCGAACGCGTGACTCACCTTCCAGTCAGCCGGTGTGGCCACTCGTCTGTCGGCTGTCATCTGGAGTGAGTCCACCACTCGCAGGATCTCATCAAAGTTACGTCCGGTGGTGGCCGGGTAGAGGAATGACAGTTTCAGCTTTTTGTCAGGGCCGATGACAAACACCTACACCCAAACGGACAGAAGGGATGGAGTCAGAGAGGGTTCACATTTACCCCCCGCACACATTAGAATAGATCAGATATTGAATTTGAAGGCTTGAATATAGAATTTAAAAAAGTGGATTTTGATTGTGGACACTCACACAGCGGGCGGTGAGCGGCATGCCATTTTTGTCCTTCTCATCGGGGTCCAACATGCCCAGGGCCACTGCCAGCTCCCGTTTACTGTCTGCTATGATGGGAAAGGGCAGCGAGCAGCAAGGAGACTCCTCACAGTTATATGCCAGGATGTCCTGGTTAGTACAGAGACACAAACCATTAGTTACTTATCACCAAAGGTGATGTTCATGATAGAAAAGGGAACAGCAGAGGTAAAAATATGGGAGAGAGATGCAGTATACATTAGACCGTACCATCTTATTCAATTTTCCACTAAAACTGTGTTTTTGTCATTATTAATCTTGCAAAATTGTAACGTCTCAGGCCTTTAAAAACCATTGAAGGGTGTGACATTGATTTCACAGTAAGCATTTGAAACTTGCAGCTCACAGGAAGGCATGACGTCCATGTTAACACTTGCCAAAGTGTACTTATTTATTCTTTTTTTTTTTTTTTTTAAACTTCTAGGTGTCAGAAAACAGATGCCGTAGCTTTCACACCTCGGTCCAGCCGTAATGATCCTCCAGGTGGTCGATGGACAGGGCGATCATTTTGACCCCGCGTTTGCTGAACTCGCCGCTCAGTCTCGCAGCACGGCCCAGCTCTGTGGTGCACACTGGGGTGTAGTCTCTGGGGTGGGAGAACAGGATTCCCCATCTGGAATGGAAAGTGACATTTGTGAGGCTGTGTCAGGTGTGATGTGGCTAGTGTCTTTGTAAAGAAGAGATGCAACCCGAGGTCTCCATCTGAGTCAGTTTCCTTTTCGTCATACGTTCACACGTTGACATTGTGGTTTGTTGCATAATGGGATGAAGCTGAATTGTAGCTGTATGTGACCCCAAACTGGCAGGATGTGACCTCAGTATGACTTAAATGTTGAAAAATTTGAGGTCAGCAACACCAAATACTATCATCTTGTTTGAGGGCTTTTAGGTTTTGACATCTGTCTCATCATCTCACTGATACATTTTAATTCAAATCTCACTATCTCATCAATAACTTGATGATCATAAACAGCATCTAATAGCAGCCAGACTATTGATGTTTTTTTTTTAATGGCATATAAACCATAAAGTCTACAAGGCCTCTGTTATATGTTTTCAGTTGTAGATTATTTTTACAGCCCTGTCAGTGGTCAAAAGCAGAAGTTTAAAAAGCAGGAACTGGACGCAAGCTCTTTCTCTGTTTCTCTGAAGTGAATTAACGGTACGAGAACGACCCAATAACCAAAAACCACATAAAGCTACTTACGAGTCACCCAGAAACTCGTGGAATTTAATTGTGCCAGTGGTGGTCTCTGCCTCGAAATCGGGAAATGTATCTCCGAGCAGCAGTCCCGGCATATTCAGCGTGAGCGTGGAGCGGTTCCGTGTGTTAAGCTGCAGCTCCGGTGACGGATGGAGTAAGATAAGAGGAGGCGGAAACTTCACTGAACGGGCTGCTCTGTTATATGCAGATCTGTGCGCTTCACCGCGGGCTTTGTTTTATGTAAATGCACTCATGTGTTCTGGCTCATAAAACTGGTCACGTTGCGTTTTGATTGACGCAGATGTCCGCAAGGTTTCCAAAACGGCTAGTTTACGCGCGCGTACGGCCTGGATTTCCAACCAAAGATACATTTTTCATTTAATTAAATTTTTTGTTCAGGTGCAGCCTTGACCACCGCCTGATTGTGGTCATGTATCTTAATGCAATTTGATTAGAAACAACATTTACGGTATAGAATCAGTTTCTTTCCTTAGTTGCCGTAAATTTAAAACTCAGTGTTAGTTTAATTACAAGTTAATGGGAAGGAAAATGTAGCCACGTGACCAGAGCAGTCCAGTTCTGAACTGGTGACATTTTAACCTCTGGATCAGGACTCTCCAGTTTGCAGGATGTTTTGCGTCTGAGCGCAGCAGGATTAAATTATTTACTGGCCACAGGTGGTGGATAAAGAAGAGCGGATAGATCACTGCGGACTCTACGTCAAACCAGAAATGTCCTCAGGAACGTTCAGACGGAATAGTTGCCGTGGAGTTGTGTGTGGGAGCCGGGCGTCATCCGAGTACCATGTCCGCCGTCGGGGCTCCTCCAGCTGTTCTTATTTCTCCTCTGGAGCGCAAACTGAAAACTTCTCCGTCAGTCTGAGTCAGCCCATGTTCACCATAACTCTCCGGTTTTTGTTGGCCATAGATTTGTGGCTGTCTAAGCGGCTCGGAGTGTGCGCCTGCGAGGAGTCTCCATGGGGGAGCATACGGCCCCTGGTGCGCTTAGTGGAGTTCTCTGGGCATGTCATCCCGTGGCTCGTCGGCACCGTGTACTCTCTGCTCCGGGGGGAGAACGTGGCGGAGCAGGAGATCATGCTCAATCTGGCCCTGGGTGAGCGAATGTCGATTGGTTTGAAGGGTTATCAAGGATGATTCCAGTAGGATTATAGGTGTCAGTATTGATTGGATTCCTGCGATCAAATTATGAATTTATGTCATGCTTATCCAGCCTCTTAAACCTGCCACAGCGGGTTTAAGAGGCTGATCAACAGACCATTCTGATTATTTATTTAATATGCACATTTAGTAAGAAATTGTTCTTTCATAGAAACTCATCTTTATTTGTGAGCCACCTTTCCTGAACCCATCAGTCTTTAATACAAAACACTCATTAAAGTCTAATATATCAACCAGCTATAATTTAGGTGTCCTTTGTTTGGGCCCTTTTATATTTATCACCACAGCTGTGGGTAAAGCCGGCGCGTTATTACGCACGATTTGTGCCAACTCCACAGTGCAGCCGTTGGCTGTCCATACATGAGAGTGTCTTTGTTCAGCTGCGTAATGTTAATGGATATTGAAATAGCTCAACATAACAAGTCCAAAAGCCACACCAGTCCACCCGAAGAGCAGCAGGCTGCTTGTGCGTCCCCGTGACCGGGAGAGAGAGAAACAGCAAGAGCGCAGCCATGGAAAGTTTTCTCCTTTGAGCCCAGATGATGGCATCTGTGACCACTGAGAGACACGCACGCGACATGACTGATGCCTATTTGCATGCGTACTTTAAATCTGTTGACTGACAGCTTTGAGATTGAAGTCCTGTGCTGTTACACTGTATTGTTCTGCGCTGAAATACCAGAACTATTTTTGGAACATCAGAGGCTGTAAGGTGCCACTGTGTTTTGGAAAAACTGGGGATAGTGTGTAACCCTTTTTTATACGCGACAGAGCAGTGAGAAAATAACGAGGTCAAAGGTCTCATTTCTGTTCACAGTAGAGAACTTTTTAGACGACACACATAGTGAGTATAAAAGAACAGAAAGAATTCCATGCTAAGTTAAACTGTTTCTAATAAAACATTTTTTTAAATGTTTCTAACCAATGGTATTATTGGTTAATTATGAGCCATTAATAAGCATAGCTTTGGGGTTGCCAGGTTGGGAAAAGACTTTATTACTAACGCCTTATCAACATTTATGACTGCAGATTTGATGGCTTATTATAAAGTGATAAACTCGTAAGCATTCTTTAATGGATTACCAACATTTCTAACTGCATTAGTGCCAAATCCAAAGTATAGCCACAAGCCAAGGTGACTTCCACAAAAACTTCTTATTAATGGCTTGTAACTGATCTATAAATACTGTGATTTAGGAACCATTAATAAAGCCAGAAGTTACTAATTATAAGCAATTTACAAAGGAGCTCTTGCAGAGTGACAGCCGATGGATGGATTATTATTACATTTTCAGGCTGTAATATAAAGCGTTGTGTCTCTTTCCTCCATACAGCTCTGCTGTTGGACCTGCTCTTGGTCAGAGTTGTGAAGACTCTGGTCAGACGTCGCGTGCCTGTCCAGACCGCTCTGACATCCTCTCCAACTTCTTCGTGGAACGCTACTCCTTCCCCTCGGGCCACGCCACACGGGCTGCCATGTGTGCCCGGTTCCTCCTAGCCCAGCAGGTGGACACAGCCTCTATGCGGGTCCTGGTGGTGGGTTGGGCCACCCTGGTGAGCCTGTCCCGGCTGTTGCTTGCCCGACACTATGTGACTGATGTGGGCTTTGGCTTGGCTATGGGCTACTGCCAATATAGTCTTGTGGAAAGGTTGTGGGTGACCTGGGACTGCCTGCAGGACATACTGCTCATGCGACTGAGAGAGAGACTCAACAGAGCTTATAGTGGACTCTGGATGGCAGATTGGAAACACTAGGTTTGGTGGAAGTGTGTGTGCGCGTGGGGAAAATGTGTAGCATGAGTGTGTGTAATTCAGAAATTCCCTGCTGTTATAAAAAGTGAACTTTATTATTTATTGGATTATATCAAATTTACTTCAGTACGAATAGAATTTGTCTGTTTTATGTGTATCTGTGTTATCTTATTTCAAAGAATGAAGGAAAGCTTGGGTTGTCGCAGAGAAGTTGAGCATCACATGCAGCTTGTTTACACAAAGGTGTGGACGATGCATGGACTTAAAGGTGCAGTGTGTAAGTTTAAGGGGTGGCAGAAATAAGAAAGTAGGAAAGGAAAATAAGTAAGTTTGTGTGTAAATGTGTAAGTGTAAGTGTGTTTTCATCAGAATATAATCTCGTGAAACAAAGAATAGTTGTTTTTCTTGGTGGACGGAGTCTACCATTTTGAACCTCCATGTTTCTACAGTAGCCCAGAATGGACAGATTAAATTTGCTGCCACTGTAGTTTTTTCTATATGCTTGGAAAGAGTGGGTGAGGCGAGCAGGTATTCACTTGGTTACAACTTCACAGCTTAATGCAACTAAATCCTACACACTGGACCTTTAATCTTACAATTCTGAAAACCAAGGCTGAATTTAATCAAAGCCTTTTTTTAAAAAATAAATAAAAATCCAATTAAAATAAACTGTGTGTACAGATGTAGTTTTGCATCTGACTGAGGCAGTGTGTCTGTTTGTCGCTGAGTATGAAACCTCGTATGCAACCTCATATGAAAACTGTTTTCTTCCTGTATGTGGTGGTACGCTGCCTTTGAAGATGTGTGTAGTTTTATGGTGACCGGCGAAACAGTCCACGGCGTCTGTTTGGTGGGTGCACTGGTGGGTGCAAGTCAACTCACACTCACCCAAGTTTCCATCAGCTGCTGCTGCCGAGTCTCCTGATTGTCATTATAATACATCCCATCTCCTCTTACAGTCTGCTGCCAGCCACCGTCTCTGACATACCGGTGCAAATTCCAGACTAAACTATGAAAACACATGGTTCTTGGTTTTGCCTTTAAATTGATAAACCAGAGGGCAGACAAGTTCTTTGGCATGATTGAAGTGGAAAAAAGAAACTGTGTATGCACAACGCAGATGCAAACAGTTGTCCACAGAGGGCAGTGCTTAGCAAGAATGTGGGCGCCTTTGTCAACATTTGGCCTTGTGTACAAGGATGTAGCTGAGTGAACATGAGCACAGATCATGACACTGAAGTAACTATTAGACTCGTTTTCACAAGCCACACATGTACCGAACTTATTGACACTAGATGATGTTTTTCAGACTCATAACTCAGGAGAAAATGAACTTTATTGGGGACCTGTCTCAGCAGCAGCGCAGATATCTCTTCTCTCTGTCAGCGATTTTGTTTTCTTCAATGTCGCCTCCTGTGAGTGATTTTAAATATGTATGTAGGTCGTTTTGTCACGTTTTGGTGAGAACATTTCGACTCAAAGTCAATATGTTTGGTCACCACGTAAGGTATGTGATAGGCCGCAGCCAGCCTCCGTTCAATGGCTCTCATATTTTTAGCAGATATTGTTGGATACAGATGCTATATTTGGTGCCCTCATGTAACCAATAGAGACACTGTGTAATAATATAATAAACCTAATTTCTACTGAACCTTTCCGTGCACACAAAGCAACATTTCATACATATTTAATATATTTAATATGTTTATAACTCAGGGTTGCACAGTGAATAGGCACTAAACAAATACCAGAATATCTGTGTCCCTCCTTACAGTGTGCCTGAGTACTTTATCCACAATACCCACACACACACTCCATGTCCTTATTATCCAGGAACAGGTGATAGCACAAGGTCTCTATTATAAAAAGATATGCCTATTTTAAAATTAAAATGTCACCAAATTATGAGGCAAACAAGCAGGTGTGTAATTTAATAAATGTTTTATTGAGAACTTAAATAACATTATAGACAGATAACAAAAATATGTCACAATTTTAAACCACGATTACTATTTGTAATGATCATTGAGCCCATCAGGTGCTCTATCATAGCTACATTATTCTGCTTTATGAATATATTTCGGATCTTATTTACAGTGGTAATAGAAAAAATAGATTTTAATGATGCAAAAACACATAGACGTCCTCGGTACAATGCAAATGATTACATGTTTTATCACATTCGCCAGCACAGTCCTGTAAGCAGCACTTTCTCTCTCTCTGTCCACTTTAGCTGCTGCCCTGGCTGGCCCTGCCCAGCCTGACGTCATAGGTGACCATGTGGAAGTTGTCCCAAGCGTACAGCTTCCTCTGGGCGTGGTTGTAGTCCACCATGCTGTTGTAGCGGTACTTGTTCTTGAAGGGCACAGCAACAGCCCGCCCTGCGTTGGCGGCTGTGTCATACACAAAGTTGATGGTGGTGTTGGGCGCAGTGTAGCTGGCCACCGTGTACAGACGTCCGCATACCATGAAAGCATTGGCCACCGTGTTCTTCCTGATGTTAGTCTCCCAGCTCTTCTTCACCTCCAGGCTCTCGGGGTCCAGCTGGGAGATCACTATTGCACCCTTTGCCTTGCTTGTGCTGTAGATAGCCCACAGACCCTGTTCGTCCACTGCCAGGTCGATGTCAGTGTACCCGCCCCAGGAGTAAGGATGCTGGCCATGGAAGCCAGCGTGAGGCAGGTCCAGGCGTGATGCCAGAGTCTCAGAGGCCAGGTCGTAACGGATCAGGGTACGGCTGCGTCTGCGCTGGTAGTAGAGGGAGCCACGGTAGACGGCTGCCCCAGTGCTCTCCACAGACTCTGGCAGGACCAGGACCTTCATGGGGAATCCTTTGGAGAACTGTTCCATGTCTTCATATACAAAGAGCTGACGGACATCTTTACCCACCGTGTCGATACGCCACACAGTCTTGTTGGTGTAGAGAGTGCCCAGAGGCTCAGGATCCTGCAACCACACTCCATACTTCCCTGTGATGCTGTCAGCCTTTCTGTGCAACACAGGATCTCCCACTGACTGCAGCTCTCCACATCCTGGAAGGAAAAGAGACTTAATGGTACTTCAAGACTTTTGGAGCTGCATCGACATCAGAAAAAAACAAACTGTACCTGTGAAGCTGTGATTTACTTCAGGAATGAGTTGGGACGCTGGGACCTCTGTAACCTCAGCCTTCATCTCCTGGTACGAACCATTCCCAGAATCATATGCAGGGTCTTACAGAGCGAAGAAATGTGTGTAAGAAAGCAAAATATTTCACACACACACTGGGAAGGAATTTGGGTGTAGAACATGGCAAAAATGCCATTATGTACATACTAGTAGTATTATAGTTAAACTATAATCAGTCCCAACACACGGACAACATCAAAGTCTGAAAACAGCAGGTTCCACCTATAACCGTGCTACTAGACTCCTGAAAATGATCACGCACACATAAACAGACATGCATGAGTGACAAAGCCATAAAAGAAGAGTCTGTGTTGTAAATTCCAAACTCCTTACTCATCCTGGGACAGTTAACTGCAACCTGACCTGTCGTCCCAGGAGACTCTTCATAGCTTAACTCAGCCACCAAGACATTTATCAAGAAGCAACAACAATAGCAAAAATCATCAACACAGCTGGGTTGCAAAAACTGCAGAAACACATCTTTAGTTGCCTAACAGCTTCATTCAAAGAGGAGTTGTTGAAAACCACAACACATTTCTAGTGGTTAAGACAAAATATGCTCTTTTTGGCGCACAAGTCTAGTCATTAGAAGAGTTAAGGTTATGATTTGTGTGTGTTTTCTTTTTACTCACTGATGTACATACCACTGGCAGGCCTGTTTTCATGCTGTGAAGTGTGTGTCTGCTGGCAGGGCTTCTGCCTCAGGCTCTCTGCCTCCGCGCTCAGCTCGTCCAGCCTCCTCTGCAGCTCCTGGACCTGCTTGTTCAGACGCTCCTTGTCCTGCTGCAGCTGATTTCTTTCCCCTGTGACCTGGGAGTAAGCTTCCTGGAGACCCTCTTCGGCGTTCGCCCCGACCCTGGCCCCAACATCTCCATCCACTCCTGCTATGAGACGGCTGACCAAAGCCTCCAGCAGAGTGAGTCGGGACAGGACTCCATCCATCTCTGGTTTCATGCTACTTCCAGAGCAGCTAGACTCCTCTGGACTGGCCACGGTGAAGGTGTAGTGGCAGCGTCCAGCTTGGTCATTGGAGCGGTTGAGGGAGGCTCGGGGTTGAGCCTGGCTTTGGCAGAGAGTTAAACAGGACAGGCACAAGTACAACACCTGGAGCCACATTCTGGAGGGGGAGTCAGTTCTGCTTTAAATCTGCAGGGATGCAACTGTTTATCTTCTATTCAGCAGACAGTGTCTCCACTTGATTTATATATTTTCTTTCTTTCTTTAGCTGTTCTCGTCCCACTCGAGTATCCCTGGTCAGTGAAGGTCAGTGTCTGAATCCCAGTAATGCCGCGAGTAGGATATTTATACAGTTAACTGTCAGAGAGTGGGAGGGGACGAGGAGTGTGGTAGGGAGGGAAATAGCCAGGGGCTGTGCTGTGTGTACAGGTCCACATGTGTCTTCTTTTTTGGTGAGGTGTGCTGAAAGCGACAAAAATGTGCAAATCACACAGCATCAGTGGAAAAATCCACAATCTGATTTGTTTTTTCCTGTGGAGAATTCTTTCATTGTGTCTCAGCAGGTGGCATGTCTCTGCAGGTTGTTTTGACTGGACAGCATCTCTTTATGTGTCTCCTGGCTGTCACCTGCTGTGCTGTTGACTTCCTCCGTAACCGAGAGTTTCACTATTAAACCGCTATGTGATTAACTGTAAATTCAGTTTATGACTTTGGTACGGGGTGAAATCTAAGCTCGGGAGTGAGGGTGCGTTAATGTGACGACAACATTTGCAAACCAGGATGAACTGATTTAACAACCTGGTTCTTCAGAGGACCTGAGCACACATTGGTACTCCTCTCCGCTCTCCACAGCTGGACAGGAGACAGAGAGTCTGGCACATAACTTTCTGCTATCAGTCACCCAGTGCATTACGTTGCATGTAGCTGTGTGACAAAATGTTGGCAGTGGTGGTGGTGAAGTGTCTGAAACTGCTAACTGTAGAGTGGATTACTGATTCTGAACAGGAAGCATGAGTGAACGTGAATAATCTCAGACCTAACCACAGCCATGCTCACGGTTAGCATAAGACATAGTGATGCTTTGAGGTAACTGCCATCATGGGAAAATGTTCAGTGACAATGCTAACATGCTGATAGGGTATCACCTTAGCTTAGCATCTTAGCATGCTGATATTAGCTAACTAGGGCTACAATGTTCAACTGAGGCTGATGGGATTCATTTTGCAGTTAGTTAGTCGTAAACATAAGTATTCGACATATAAAAAAGGGTTTTAGAATGCATCCTGCAGAGATCGTGAATGTTCAGACAGCTTTTCATTCACACACAAGTGTCAAACTCATTTTGCCGATGGAGGGTTCATCGTCTGGGAACCATGAATGTCTGGACAAAATGTTGCGCCAAGCGATTGTGTAGACACTGATCAGCATTCATTCTCTGGCACTATGCATATATGCACCAAATTATATGACAGTTCATCCAATAATAATATCACCTTGTGGTGACGCTACATGAAAACAGCGTTATCTTCTGATGACCATGAATGTCTGTACAAATGTCTATCATTCAGTCATTGTGGTGTTGGACTGATGAACCACCTGCCCATAAAGACATACTGACATGCCAGCCCCCTGTAACATGACTTTAAAAGCAGTATTAAAGCCATAGATTTTTATTTGCCTGGACACAGTAACATGGAAACAAAGCCTTTTTAATAGTAAAGTCACCCCCTTGGGCTTTCTTTTCTCTCTTTACACGAGTCATGTGGCACACCTGTTTTCCAACTGTGTGCATGTGATACGCGATGAAGAACATACACGTACGTCTCAGACCTTCTGTGCTGGACAGAGAGGGGAAATAGCAAATATATCACCACTGGAGTCGAACACAAGAGTGCCCATTGTAAAGTGCGCAAAAAAACATTATTCTGGCCTCCGAGGGGATGAAGGCCATTAGTCACACTTCCTCAGTTCTTGTCTGCTGTCCTTTTCGTTTGTCTTTTTTATTAATCAGCATGCAGTGACAAACCGCCATGACAAAATATTTAATATAAATATGAAAAGCAGTAAACCAGTTTGCCCCGAGGATCGGCTTGCAGTGCACATCTGTGTTTGGTTCCACAAGATCAATCTGCTGCCTAGTTAACCCGGCCGTTTTACGACCCATGGAAAGTCACCAGTATTCCACAGTGTTTTTACCACGGAGGTGTGCTTTTCTTATGTAACATAACGACTCAGGCAATCTGTAAAAAGAGAACAGGGGATGGCAACGTGCGCGCAACCTCTCCCCCATGCCTTCTCTCTATAGGCTGAAGTCGCTCTGCTGGGAGACTCAGTGTTTGTCTGCTGGAATGCTCAACATATGTTGAGTTAAGAATAAACCCTCTAATGATGATGGCTTTTACAGTGTTTTTGTCACAAATGTTTTTCTGTAGCTACATACGTTTGACATGCGGTACATGTTTTAGCATGTATGATTGTTGCTTAACTTTTATTTTTGCCCTAATCTTTAAGTATCCAAAAATATTTATTCCACATTGTCTGATAGTATTGTAATTACTATCATCTGGCTTTCAATTTAAGCTTTTTTGTTTTCACCAAATATAATGTATATATTATACACATTTACCCAAACTTGTCTGACAGTACATGGAGATCACATTCTACCTACTGAGCTAACACCCAGCGCCCAGAACAACGTTATCATTCATTTGGAGTCATGTTTCTGGCCACCTGATGAATGTAAGTTAAATAGTGACTCTATTTTTTAGCTCTGTTTTGGTCCCTACCATCTCTTGTGTCTGTAGTGTTTAAATATTCCACTGTTTTCCCACTAACTGTGTCCGTCTGCTGTTTGCAGGAGAGCTGGCGTACTTTGGATTTTAAAGCTGTTTGAAACTGCTGCCTGCTGTGGCTGAAAACAGCATCATGAGAACGGTGAGAGTGAACCAGAACAGTAAATTGATGAGCCACACAGATAAACAAGGAAATGGAAGTCACTATAAAACTGGGCCTATGTAAAGCTGAGTGTACCTGCAGATTCAGGTGATAGTTCTAGTACGAGCGGCCCCTTTCTACATTGTCAAATTGTCATTTCATACATTGTTATTATAAAAGTATCGATTACAGCTGCTTTAAGCGGTTGTTCCCAACCTTTTACCAAAAAGGTTTCAGCCCTTGCAGTAAAGCAATGTGTACACACCACTGTCTTAAGGATTGCAAACATTATACCTAACATAGTTCTCACAGACAGCCGCTACAGCTGAAAATACGAGTTTGAGCCGTTAAAAATGATGATCAGTTATGCAGTCAGATGGAAAGACAAATAAAAATAGTAGACATATCTATTTTGGAAGCTATTTCAAAGATCCTTTTAAAGTACAATCCCAGGATTCTTGGTAATACCGGATATCCAGTGTTTAATACTGAAGGGACATTTTACGGCTGCATTTGTTTGAATATGAATTACAAACTATTATGTAACAGGAAACAGGGGGAGGGCTGTTGGGGGACATTGGAATCACAGAAGAAAAACAAAACAGATGAGCGAAACAGCGTGACTGCTGAATCAGGACGGACACGTGGAGAATGAAACGCTCACCATCAGAGTAGTTTACAGCATCCACTCTAATCTGATTGGGGATTTGGAGCAGGAAAGTGGGCTTGTTAGCACGCTAGAATGACATGCCAATTCTCTCACAAGGCGTCATTAAGACATTCATTTTCCTGTGGTCAATTTGAGCAACACCCTCACAGAAACAATCACTGGCAGACGCCAGACGTGCATTTACAGGTGTGAAGTGTTGCGTAATGTGCAGTTACATGGGTGCCAGTCTGGCTTGTTGAATTGCAATGCAATCCGTACGTGAGGCATTCTCTCACAAGAGCAGTACTGAGCACTCAGCAAGTTTAACACCCTTTCACACCCACCAAACCTCAGTGTATGGGTGCTGTTTTACCAACATGTCTCAGAGCTCAGGAGTGTCTGTGTGTGTTTGTTTCATTAGAAAGAGAGTAAAAGAGTCTTGAGGCTTTGCACGTGTTGTGATGTAAGCTGCACAATGGGTTGCGTTTGATTCACAGTGAGCCCTCAGTGCCGTAGAATGATAATTAATCTTTATAGCTGTATAGTGTTTAGTAAAAGGGCCCACGGGGGGTCTGTGTAAAGTGTTTGAGAGAAAAGCATTAAAAATGGCCTGCCAGCTGCTGTGACTGTGAGGGTATAATCACACTGGATCACACGCCTACACACACGAAACCTCAGCTTCACAGCAGCACAGTAGGTGTTGTTTGGTCTTTGACAGCTCGGCACAGGTGTTACACCAGAGGTTCTCATTACTGATGCAGACATGGCACCAGAGCGTCCTTAGCGAAGACACAGACAGACATAAACAGATCGGATGCAACAGACATAACACAGGAGTGACGTAACCTATCGAACAACAATAAACAAACGGGATTGATCTTCACGATGATTTTATTAGGTAGAATTCCTAGTGATGAATACTGATGTCCAGGAGGCAGCAAGAAATTCAAGTGGCCGTTTGTGGGATTTTCAGAATAAAATACGTAAATAGCTAAACTTGATGGTATAAGCCAAAACAGAAAATGTGATAGGACCGAAGTGCAGCTTTTGCACTTCTGCGTTGCTGCTTAGACAGAATGAATTTTTAACTTGATGATGGCAGTAGATGAAAAATCTTATTGCAGGATATTGTAATTACTGCTAAATGGGTCAACAGTGTCTGTGCCAAATCTAATGGAAATCCGTTGAGGTGTTGCAGTCTGCGTCAGTGGAAGACCACAAGACTCAAAATATGACAAACATAATTGATGTTCAGTTGAGAATATCTCTATGTCCCACATATTTCCTTGTAAATTGTCCGTGGCGAATGTGTCTGTCTCCGCTTTTGTGGCATTATGTCATCTAAACACACAGTGTGAAACTAATGGAATTCTTGCTCATTGCAATTCCAGTAATATCTCCCTGAGCATCGCCCTGCAGGCACGTTGTTTTTATAAGTATGGGTTTCCAGGATTCCTCTGGTTCTAATACGCACATTCAACAGTTTTGGTAAATTCCTCTTTTTGTACTACAAACACGAACTATCATTCCATCTGTATGTGTGTGTGTGTGCGCGACTGGGCTCCTTCAAGGTGTGCATTACGTAATGGGGCCACTGTTTTTCCCTCATTGATGTCAGTTTCACAACAGGGCCTTTCCACTGTGAGACAAGTCAGGCTAAGATTTGCCATGAGCTAAAATATGCCACTGAGCTAAAAACGGGAAGAACAACAAAAATGTGAATCACTTCGTTTATCTCCTCAAACACTGAGCCCTGAATAGTTTGCGGCCTTGCACAGCTCAAACACTGCTCTACTTTCATCTTGAAATGACAGGAGCTCAGATATTTCTCTCTAGCTCATCTCAGTGGCCTTCTAATCTCATTAGGAATATAGGAATTTCCTAATTTCCTATGAGGAGAGAAAGAAAGGGCAAGGTCAGCTGAATTCCTCCTCGGTAAACAGATTTAAATCTAAGGCTGTATTGAATTCAACAGCTGCTCCTGCAGCATTGCCTGTGACTCCTTATTGGGCTCTGTAGAAAAGAAAACAGTGACCTTACTTGCAACAGCAGCTCATGTTCTGGACACAGTAAGGTCATTTAGTGCGCTCGTGGTGGTGCGCAGACGGCACCATCTTGTCCAAACACAGTGCTGCAATGAAGCATGGGTAATGGATGATTCTGGGCGATGATGGAGTGGCGCACAGAGACCAACATGTTGATTACTCTCCACGGCCTCCCTTTGACCTGAAGCCAATAATTTGTTTTCCGCCCGCACTCCACCATCTGTCTTGTATTCAAACATGTACGCTGAAAAACATACAAGCACAATGCCCTGTATTTCATTTAAAACAAACATGTTCCTTTATCCATCCTCCTGATGAAACCTGCTGTGTGCTGTGCATCTGTAATAGTGGAGGATCTACTGTACTGTATATGGGACAAAGCAGACACATTTATAAAAACACCTGACAATGAAGGTCTTTATTTGTCATGTGCATGCCCAACAATTACAGTTAAAATAAAATAATAAATTATGATAGAGTGTATATAAATACGTTGTTTGTCTCTATGTGCCCTGTGATGAACTGGTGTACTCTTGCCTCTTGCCCAAAGTTTTGCTTTATTATTTTACTTTATATATTGTAGATTAACGGAAAAGTGAAGTTATCAAAACGTTGAAATAACACATGCATCACCTTCTTAGTGCATTTCAGTTGTGTTGGTCAGTGGTAGTTTAGTTTAGTTTATTATTATTTGACAGGGGCCAATACCAGAGTTAGCTATAAAGCTAATTTACATCTGTGGTCCCTGTAGTATTGGCAGACAGCTTTAATCAGCTGCTGTAGTAATATATGTTATATGGCAAGAACGCTTTAGAGAAATGACAGACCATCAGTTTAAAACATGAAGGTCAGTCAATTCAGAAAATATCAAGAACTTTGAATGAGTCTCCAAATGAAGTCACAAAAATCCACAAAACATTACGAGCTCACATAAATGATTCACAGTTCAAGAAGCAAAAACATCTCAATGTCAACTGGTCGGAGCAGACTGCGTGAATCAGACCGTCATGGTCAGTCTGCTGCGAAGAAACCACTACTGAGGAAGAATAACAAGAAGTCAATTGTTTGGGCCACGAACCACGAGGAATGGACATTAGATCGGTAGAAATCTGTACTCTGGACCAATGAGAAAATTTAAGACTTTGGGTTCTGACTGCCAACTGAGTAGGAGAACAGTATCTGCATGTGTGGTTCCCACCATGAAGGCTTGAGGAGGAGGTGTGATGGTGTGGGGGTGTTTTGCTGGTGACATTTTTTTTTTTTTAATGATTTATTCAAAATTCAAGGCACAATTAGCATGGCTACTATAGGATTCTTCAGCGACATGCTATCCAACCTAGTTTAAGCTTTGTAGGAATGTTCCATGTTTTTCAACAGGACGATGACCGCAAACACTGTTCCAGGATATATAAGGGCTTTTTTTTGACTACGAAGGAGAGTGATGGAGTGCTGCAGTACATAAAATAAAGTGCATTGTCTACTGCATTCACATGTAATACTGTGCATAATATATAACAAAGTATACCAAGCCAATTCAGTTTCCTTCAGTTAGAAGTGCACACGGCAGGGACATTCACTGCTGAAGCGACGGACAGGTCGTGGTCTAAAAACAGGCCCACCTAAATTTTTAAGCCTTAAATATTGACCTGGAGACCAACTCTCCTGACACCCTAGATACCCCGGGAAACAGGATCTTTGGCAGGAGATGAAAGAGAAGGTTGGAGAGTCAGAGAGAGAGGACTGGGTTGATGTTGATGTTACTGGATACCCCTCCTCACACATCCTTTCTCTGTCAGGTAAGGTCAAAGGGCTCGGGCCTGGGATGCACCGCCGCAGTTCAGTCAGTCAGTTTTTATATCAGTGTAACTCATAATTCATACTCTCTAAACAACAGATTCAGTTACCTCCACTCTTGTTTTTTTGGACCACCAGACTTCTCAAAGCAGAATACAGTCAGCCTCCTTAAGTTTTTAACCATAATTTCTGCACAAAACTTATTTCCATCTGACATGACTATATTTCTCTTATTGTTTTATTAGGATTTAGTTCTGGTGTAATATCCCGTCTAAAACTCCTCACGTGCCCACACGCAGAGCCGCAGTGGTCAGGTCGTTACTGCCACCTAGTGATATCCCAGCTCACTGCAACATCATGTGCAGACCAGGACCCATCTCAAGAGTCCTGACCATAATGAAAAGGGCGAATACTGACTAAATCGATAAGGGTTTTACAGTCACAGGCAAATGGTGGGTGTCGACCAGAGCTGTGCCTGTTATGTCCTCGATGCATATCAGATCTCTTTGCAGAGGGACTTAAAGAGCAAATTAGATCTGTCCTCACAGATCATCTCATGATAGGCGGATGTTCACATCCAGTGGAAGAGAGACACTTGTTATCAGGCACAGGGGTTGTCCTGAGAGAGGTTAAGTCAGAATGGCAGCGTCCTTTCCGCATGACCGCCCCCACCAGCCTGCTTGGGCCTGCTGTGACAATCTGGGACCGAGCATCACACTTTTTTTTTTTTTTCAGTTAAAGGAAACGCTTCTTGACTTCATGCTTTCAAACCTAAAATGTCACAACGGATGCAGCTCAATATGCAGCGACATAACATGACAGCCATGGCTTTGCACCATGTATGAAATGGTAGCGTGTGTAATTTACGACAGCTGGTTTCTGCTCCTGCTCCTGCTCCTGCTGCTGCAGGGATCTGAAGGAGCGCGTCCACCTCTTCTGTTGCAGCGATGCGCAGCCGTGCCGCATGACTCACAACGGCAGAAATGGCACGGATGTAAACAGGGGGCGGGCTCAGGTAGGCCTAACCTGTACCTGTCCAGCCAATGGGGCGCCGCGTTTCTCTGCCACGTCTCCAATCCCGCCGTTCCCATTGGTCATCCGCCGCGTCAATACGGCGTAGGAGCGAGGCGCAGCTTCGCAATTACACCGCGGAACGGAGGAGAGGGCGAAAAAATGATTAATCTGTCAAAGGCGAATTTGTGTTCGGGATGAGACCGCTCTGACATTCAGCCGACCGGAACGAAGCCCCTCCACCAAAACAGGCGCACGCCAATTGATGCACAGGAATCCGAGATCGAGCTGATGCACCGCCATAGCAGGTGGTGCTTGTATAATCGTCCAGGGTCTTGTTACTTGTCTCTGCTGCCCGATCTGCGCGTCGTTTCAGCACTTGGACAGCGACCGGGACCATCGGACACTGAAGACACCGAGGGAA
This sequence comes from Nibea albiflora, assembly GCA_014281875.1. NCBI lineage: Eukaryota > Metazoa > Chordata > Actinopteri > Sciaenidae > Nibea > Nibea albiflora. Next base: position 9,759,948 of record CM024798.1, on the reverse strand, counting down.
TCCTGAGGCGGGGTAGGCTCACAACAACACAGCATCACCGTGTGCCATTCCCATTTTATTCACTGTGTGTATCTGTTGGATATCTGCACCCAGCGACACAGATGCTTTGTTTTTGCCTTCATTAAGCGTGATTCGTGCGTGATTTGCGGAGCACATTGAGCGCAGGGGAGGGTTTGTTCAATGTGACTAATGTGGAGCTCTATGGAGCTCCGCTCTGCCAAATGCCCTTGAAAGTATATGCTTCGTGCGCCTCGGTGTGTATGCGTGTGTGCGTGTTTGTGTGCAATGCAAAGAGAGGGGGGTAGAAAGACAGAGAGAGGGCGGTTATGGTGATTGTGGTAAGCAACTGCGCAATTGTCTGTGCCTGTCTGTTCATATCTCCCCTTCCCTCACCTCTCTCCCCCACCTCTCCCTCTCTCCTCTGCTTCCACAGTCGGTCCGACCCTCGCTTGGCTCGGGGCAATGCGCGGCTAGATGACTTCACTACATCAACAAGCACCGCGGTATCCTGGACTAATATAGCAGTGCCACATCCCCCACCCCCTCCTCTTCCTCCTCCTCCTCCTCCTCTCTCTCTATCGCTCTCTCTCTCTCTCTCTGCCTCTCTCTCTCTATCTCTCTCTCCATTCGCTGATCCCTAAACGACTAAAGGCACCATGGGAAACCGTGGCATGGAGGAACTGATCCCGCTGGTCAACAGGCTGCAGGATGCCTTCAGCTCCATCGGTCAGGCCTGCAACCTGGACCTGCCGCAGATCGCGGTGGTCGGCGGTCAGAGCGCAGGAAAAAGCTCCGTGCTGGAGAACTTTGTAGGCAGGTAAAAAAAAAGTGACCACCAGAAATAGGATAATCCCTTCTCCCGTTAACCTTGGGGATGACATAAGAGGCCTATGGAGCCAATCTCTCCGCGCAGGGTTCAGACCATCTCTCTCCAGCTTTACGCCACTGCTGTGATGAGCAGAGACCTTCAGTTATGATCTCTTTATTTTTGAACACACAACACTGTCTTGTGGCCACTAACAGAGGAGCAGGGAAGCTGTATTTGGGTTACAGCAGCACCTGGGGGATTTCAACAACCAGCTGCAGTCAGGCTCCTGCACAGCCCTAGAAATAACCATCGGCTTTTTCAGTTTTCAAGTGTCCGTTCACGGGGGCATTAATATGCTGCTGACCCTATGGGAACGACAGTGTCCTGTTTCCTGATTCCAGAGACTGCATGTAACTGTTTTAAATCGTCATCCTGCTGCGTGTGAGGCGGTGTCAGCTCCCACTCCTGAAAACACCACATGAATATTTATTATCCTGCCCTGGATTTTGGTCACTCACAGCAAATAATGAGACGCTGCGTTTGAATTGATTTTTTTTTTTCAAGATAATGATCAGGCCCTTCCCCAACCGGGTGCATGATCCTGCTGGTGACGCTGCTTCCAACGTTCATTTATGGTGAAACAGTTGATCGGAAACAGGCATGCCACACCAGCTGCCCGATAGCTCCTGTTGTCTGCTCCAAGATCATTATTTTCTGCTCCATAATATGAAACATTTTGATTTGTTTCCCTGCATTTTAGAGGCTTGGAGGACATTTTTATTGAGGGCTAGTTGTAGTGTAGTGGCGATCAAATGTGCTAATAATAAAGAGAAGTGCTAATCACTTAATCTCAGGATTTGCTGAAACAATAACCCTCTAAATTCATTCATTTGTCGTAGCATTTCCTTTTGCTTTGCCATGACAATGCCAGCTGATATAATATTGTGTCTAACTCCACTGATTCTCTATATAAAGGTCGGGTTATTCATCACTGAGAGCACTAATCAGCCTGTGAAGCCAGTTCTGTGCTAAGTGACCCTGTTGATGTCATCGGGGTTATTTATGACATCGAATGGATTATCTGAGTTAGGCTTTAGACTCCAAATGTTTGGCACAAAACATGTTACCAACTGGGGGTATTGCGTTTGAAAGACGAGTTGCAACTGAGACACATTATGGGAAATGTAGTGTTTTGGAGCTTGACTGACGGCAGAGATTAAAACTCAGGATGTTTCGCCCTCTGCTGCTCCAAATCCAACCACTCTTTTTTTTTTCCCGTCTGTCTCTCTCAAGCACTCAACTTTGTTGATGTGCAACACTGAATCACAGGAGTGCTTAAAAAAAAACAACATAATCATATTCTGTTAATTAGATTGTCTTCATTGAGACCAAACAGTTCATTCTTCAGTGCAGTTTCGACATACATGTGTGCAGTGTCCAGATGGATGCATTGATTTTGTCTCGTTCCAGCCTCATTGAGAGTCGTGATGCTGAGTAATGGTCCATCTGTCCAGAACTGGCTGTGCACAGTACTGAATGGACAAGTAGTGGGCTTGTCTTTTTTTCCTTTCTTTTTTTTTTAAAACTCATCCCACTTGAGGGAGATCCGAGGGTCAATATGTGTTAATGAGGTTTGTTGGAACAGACCTGGCTGTCAGGTGTGTGGCATGCTGATGCCTGCATTTGCACGCGCACTAGTGGACACACTTTCTGGTGTAGAATCCCTTAGGTAATGGGTTTTAAATGAGAGCGCTCCTTGTCAGCAGTGCAGGTCTTCATTTTGACCTGTTGTCTGTCCCGTCAGATACTGTTGGCGGTCTCAGTTGCAGCAGCAGCAGCAGCAGCATCTGAAAGCTACAGGAGCTGATGTGCTTTAAAATGGCCCCTACTCCACCCAGACTGTATTGAACTGGCTTATAAACTCTACAGTAGCTTGCGTGTCGTTATATAAGATGCAATTAGAGAGTTCAAAGCCTCAAAATGAAGGCATCATTATGCCACCTATAGCCATGCACACACTCTGATAAATGTTTACATTGGCTATGGTTTGATATCATGAGCTTTGTCTTTCCTCAGGGACTTTCTGCCCCGTGGGTCTGGTATTGTCACCCGCAGGCCCCTGGTTCTGCAGCTTATCAGCGCCACTGCAGGTGGGCTCACACGCATTTACACACCCACACACGCTAGCATGCACACACATACACGCACGTCTCCCCTTTTTAAATGCTACTGTTTTTTTTTTTTGTCTCCCCCCTGGCTTTTTAACCCACTCGCACTGACATTATTTTCCTCACACACATATGCAGCACAGCCGCCACTAATCTCACTTATATATTCTCCATTTTTCATCCCCTCAGAATGGGCTGAATTCCTCCATTGCAAAGGGAAGAAGTTCACAGACTTCGATGAGGTTCGCCAAGAGATCGAAGCAGAGACGGATCGCGTCACGGGGGCCAACAAAGGCATATCTCCCGTCCCCATCAACCTGCGGGTTTACTCCCCTCACGGTGCGAAGCTCCATAACTCAGCTCCTTTCCTTTCACCTTCAAGTGACATCTCGCACTAACACATTTGAAACAAAGTAGTCTATGAAGTTGTGAGTCATCATACTCTTTGTACTATTAGCTGGCAGAAGGTGTTTTTAAAAACTGGGTTACTGTTTTGCTAGGAAAATAATTAAGCTCTCTGTTATATAGCATATTGAAACACACTATACTGATGCTATACTGACATCTTAAGATTGTCTGCACTGTTTTTATGGCAAGAGCCTTGAAATGATGGGCTAATTAAATAGTCAAATACCGACATACATTGGCAGCACTCGTTGTGACTCACTCCCAGCCACTGTTTTTGATTCTGACTGACATTCTTGACATCCTGGGAATAACACTCAACAATTAATTATCCTTCTCCAGTGTCAGTGACCCCTCATTTAAATCACATTTATACAATCTGTGATCCTCTGCCGCTTGAACACCAGACTGTGAATTGTTGTGACAGTTCCTCTGTCACTTCAAGTTATTTGTCATTTCTTGCATTTTCTGGTATAAAACTGACAGCATGTACAGTAAACATTCACGGATTGGATTGCAATGCAACAAGGCCAAAAATGCTTCAGATTCAAAGTGAGCTGTGTAGCCGACCCCAACGATTCCTAATGAGTGTCAAGCAGGAGGTTCACACATCACATTAGTTTCATCGCACAAATTATTTCTTTTGTGTATTTCTATGTGATTTAACTATTGTGTAGGCTAGTAATGTAAAAAGATATGGAGCTTGTCTTGAGCTTATCAAAGGCTAAGTCCAACTCCAGGGCCAATCAGTCAAACTGTGTCAGTTTTCAAAGGATAGCACCAGAGATTCATCAGAGTTGGCTGCAGATGAGCTTTGTTGTCTTCACAGGCACGTACTACACTAGCTAACAGAACCGACTGTCAAAACATGCTTGCTAACATATAACCTGTTTCTGAGTGCAGAGAAGGTAGTTAATATTAAATATGGACAATGTATCTGACCTGACACCGGATTTAAATGCAGGGATAAATAATCAATTTATGTGTATAATGTAAACTGATAAGATTTGAAATACCTCAAAGTACCAAAACACGCAATGCAAACTAATATTCAGAGTAAAAACACGACTACAGAGGAACACCCCAACAGAATAACTCCTCTGACTAACAAAATGTCACAGAGGTATAACCATATCTTCTTATATTGTGTTCTTCTAACTGTACAGTGCTGAACCTGACTCTCATCGACCTGCCGGGGATCACTAAGGTGCCCGTTGGAGACCAGCCTGTGGACATCGAGCAGCAGATCAGGGAGATGATTATGCAGTTCATCACCAGAGAAAGCTGCTTGATCCTGGCCGTCACTCCAGCCAACACTGATCTGGCCAACTCTGATGCTCTCAAACTGGCAAAGGACGTTGATCCACAGGGTGAGAAAAGGGCATGAGGGCATGGAAAGGACACCAGAAGTAAAAGAGGCTGTGGGAGAGATGTAGAAAGAGGAATGGAAGTATTTTAAGCGTGTTAATGGTGCTCTTGTGGCTAGTGAGACGTCCCTGAACAGCACATCAAACCTCTATCAGCTGCAGTGTCTGACCTTGTCCTTTGACCTCTCTGAATGTGGAAACAGAATATCCCTACAGGGATCGATCATATGTCACATTATTATTAGACAAGAGGCTGAGAGGAGTGGAAAAAAGGGCTATAAGGAGGGCATCAAAAGATGAATGAGGAGAAATAAGGAGAGATAGGAAAAAAATCTGTTAGAGATGAGACTAACGAAAAAGAGACACTGGAAGTGGAGTAATAGGAGAGGTAGGAAAGGACAGAGGAATCAGATCAATTTAATGCCCAAAGAGTTTGACCTTCAGACAGGAGAGGAGGACACCAGAGAGGAGAAGATGATGGAATTAGCTAGGAAGAGGAAGGCGTGGACGGAATAACCTTGTGGGAAGGATGAATGATGTCAGACAAGGAGAATGAGGTGGGACAGAACAGGAACACACATTTCCATACGACGTATTTCAGATATAGTACGTTATATATAGTGGCGCTTATGATTCCTTTATAAAGCCATGAACAGTGAACGGTGATCATTTTTCTTACATGATCGTTGATCCTTGAATACAAAACCAGGCCTAAGGGACCTCACATAAGTGACCCAGCCTTTTCATCGCGAGGCAAATTGTTCTTATGGTTTACAATGGCCGTTATTCTCTCCATTTTGTAAATGTCCATTCAGAGTTGGGCTCTCCTGTGACAACATTTCTTGGTAATAGTCTTTTTTACCAGCTGCCAGCAGTATATGAATCAAGTGTTTCTCCTCTTTCAACCATTCCTGAGCTGTCCAAAATATAACGTCTTGCCTCTCTGGTCTAGAGGGATTTCAAATTTGAAAATATCTTGTAGGGTGTAATGTATCCCTTTTCCAGTAGTCTTTGATAACAGGGCAATCCCACATAACATGGTAATATCTTACTCCCTCCATTTCTGTGAGCTGGTACACTTCTATTGATACCTCCAAATTCTTGTCCATTCTTCCTCAGCTCAGTTGAACAACTTTTAAGACCCCCCCACCTCTCTTTCTGACCCCCTTTTCTAGGTCTGAGGACTATTGGAGTGATCACCAAACTGGATTTGATGGATGAAGGCACAGATGCCCGCGATGTACTGGAGAACAAGTTGCTGCCACTGCGAAGAGGTGTGTGTGTGTGTGTGTGCGCGTGTGTGTGTGTGTTACACAATATATTGTAGTGCCAGCCAAACTCACTTTAGCTCTTGTACTTGCTCTCTCTCTTGTAACGGTTTCGCTCTCCCTGTGTTCTTAATCACATTGTCCAATAACTCTGTCCTTGTTCTACCTACTTTCACTTCCACTGCTTGTTTTTCTGCTCGTGCTGCTGCTGCCGCTGTCCCCCTGGGATTGTCATTCATTATTTCTCTCTCGATTTGTGTCCTTGTTTATTCATCCCCAGGTTATATTGGAGTGGTGAATCGCAGTCAGAAGGACATCGATGGGAAGAAAGATATCAAGGCAGCCTTGGAGGCTGAGAGGAAGTTCTTCATGTCCCACCCGTCGTACAGGCACATGGCTGATAAAATGGGCACCCCACGCCTGCAGAGAGTGCTCAATGAGGTGAGCATAGATTTACTGCTAGCGCTTCCCCACAGTGCACTTTATATTATTAATAAGATGGTGCAATTCCATTGTATGGCACACCAGAGTGGGTGATACAAGTGTGTCAGTAGGTGGAAAATGCACTCGCTCTTTCTAGTTCAGCTCCTAATCATTTATAAATTCACCCAGGCAGGTATTCCACACACTCTGCATTGTTATTGTTAGATTACAATAAAATATACAGCCTTGATGGTAAATCACTCCACACAGCCGGAATGCCAATAACATAATCTACTTATCGCTGCTTTTATGTGATTGTAATTTGTTTAATTTTGCCGGCTTTGTCTCTCCGTAGCAACTGACCAACCACATCCGGGATACCCTGCCAGCTTTCCGCAGTAAGCTGCAGTCCCAGCTGTTGGCTCTGGACAAGGAGGCCGAGGAATACCGGGGATACCGACCTGATGACCCATCCCGCAAAACCAAGCAGCTGTTGCAGTCAGTACCCCCCGTTTTCTCACAACGAGAGCATTTACATTAGATCTAGTTCATAAAAGTATGCTGCAAAGTATCTCACTTTCTTTGACGGCACCCCTCACTTATCATGGATCTCAGATCTCATGTTGGTCTTTGTCACGTTCTGGCATTTTTTTCATCGTTGTTGTTTCAGGATGGTGCAGCAGTTCTCTGTGGACTTTGAGAAAAGGATCGAGGGTTCAGGGGATCAGGTGGACACGGTGGAGCTGTCTGGTGGTGCAAAAATCAACCGCATCTTCCATGAGCGCTTCCCCTTTGAGCTGGTCAAGGTGAAGCACATAGGAGCAAAACAAGTGGAAAAATCTCCATGGTGTAGTTATTTGACCTGTTTCAAATACCAGTGTTCTTTGTCCTTAAATCAGGGTTTCCTTTTCTTGATGTTACTGCAGGCTCTCACAGCCATAGCCAGGAAAATTCATAGTCCACGACCTCAGTGTCCTCACTGATAGTTCTGGCACTGACTGAGTCATCTGTCCTATTCTGTCTTGTTTAAAGAAAATTCCTGAAACTGAAATAATGACTTTTTCTTCTCCTTTTAACTCTTAAGTAATGAAACCTCAATATGAAACTAAATTACACTTTTTGCAGTCACTTCCCCCCTTTTGTTTTCTTTGTTCTTTGTCCTCGCAACTCCTCATACACACTGTACAATGGCCTCTAATATTCTATCTTTTGTGATTTTCCCTTGAATGATCCCTAAATTCACTATTATGAATGCCTGTTCAAACTCAGAGTGCAAATGCAGCTTTTGTTACTATTTTCTCTCTTTTTTTAAATCTCATAATTATTCTTTTTATCACTGCCGAGTCCTCTCTCTTCATGCTACTCTTCTCTGTATCCACTGACTGAACTCCTCCTCTCTGTTCCCCTCAGATGGAGTGCGATGAGAAGGAGATGCGTCGGGAGATTAGTTATGCCATCAAGAACATACACGGTATCAGGTAGGAATTTCTTGATCAAAATATATATACACATACTCTCAAACATGGGCATCTCTGGCTTGGCTCTTTCCTGGTCAGTGAGTGAGTCCTACCTCACAGGGTGCTCGTTCCATACAGGCATTGGACAGTTGTCCAGACCCAGATCTTCAGAGAGTAGCTCCTCTCCTTGCACTACCAACAACTGAACATGTTAAACCTCCCTCTACAGCTGTCACAGTACTTTTGCACTAACATGTTCTAGTGACCCTGCACCTTGATTGTTTCCCTTTTTGTGTCAGCTAAATGACTAAATGTAAACGTAAAATACATGATTGCCAAAATCCAGTTTCCACGTCTCCTCCTTCTCTTGTACTACAGCCACGGCATTTGTTCACAGCCTGAAGACAGTCATATATTCATGGGAAAACATCACAACAAGCAAAAATACAGATCAGTCTGAATCCGGCTTGCCAACAGCCTAAAAATACATGGTTTGTTTGGGGATTTATGAACAAGGGAGGAGCATGTTGTCGTTCTCTCTTTCTTTTTTTATGTTCAGCCCAGCCTCTCTGTGTGTTTCTATATTGACTCAGCAGAGGTTAGCCACCATAACCAAAAAAATTGCCACCCAAGCAAAAGAGAATCTGACATTTAAAGAAACACCACATTTTTAGCCTGAATTCTCTCCAAAAACAACAGCTGGTCCAATATCAAATGTCACTAAAAGTTTGGGCGCAGGCTCCTTTATTATTGCAACCTCAGACTGCATGATATAAAGGCTATTGTTACTGCTGGTAGAATCAAAATACAGACAAAAATACTTGTCATCGAAAAGGGAAACCGCTTTTCATCACAATTGTTTCCTTTCCTTTTTCTCTTGGTGGGTTGCAGGACTGGACTTTTCACCCCAGACATGGCGTTTGAGGCCATTGTAAAGAAGCAGGTCATAAAGCTGAAGGGGCCCTGCGTCAAGTGTGTGGACATGGTCATCCAGGAGCTGATAAACACCGTGCGCCAGTGCTCCAACAAGGTAATTTGTGTGGTTTCTATGGGGGTTAGAGGAGAAAGTGGGAGGAAGGAAGGGAGGATGGTTAAAAGGTGGACTAAAGAAAAGGAAAAGTGTTTTCTTTTTGTTTCGGAGTTTGCTTTTTGTAATTCATTATTCCACGCTCGTCATTATGTGGGATGAGTGATAAGCTGTGTGATGTGTTTTCAGCTGGAATGCTTCCCCAGGCTGCGTGAAGAAACTGAGAGAATTGTGACTTCTCATATCCGAGACAGAGAGAGTCGGGCCAAGGATCAGGTAACACCCCATCAGTCTGTAAAGGTCACATGTATTCATTAAACCAATGTCAGTAGTCAGATTAGTCGTGGAGTCAGGAGCAGAGAGATTACTATTAGTATATATACTTTATATAGATATAAAAAAATATAGAAATAGTTTCACATTACTTGTTACTGTAAACTTGTTTGAAGAAGAGCAAACTTTCTCCATATGCCCATACAGTAAATATAAAGCTACCACCAGCAGCTGGTTAGCTTAGCTTACTGGAGTTTGCTCTTATTCTGTCTGAAACATGCCACCTTTAACAGCACTCCCCTGTCAATGAAAGTGGCATGCTGGACAATTTTAAGATAATATAATAGCTAATAACTTATTAGCTAATAGGCTAATATAAATATAATTTGAACTTGGTTGAACTAAATTGTCATGAATGTTGAAATTAGCTATAGATACCAAAACTGTTTTTTGTACCAGGCTGTAAACATGTTTATTTCTGCTGTGAAGTTGGACATTTTAACATGGGAGCTTAAGGAGACTAAGCCTTGTTCTGTAGCCAGCCTCAAGTGGACGTTTGAGGAACTGCAGTTTTTGGCACTTCCGCTTTGCCTGCCACTTGGCCTGAAGTAAACAAAAACACATTCTAGCATCTGTAAAGCTCACAAATTGACATGTTGTCTCTCGCTTTGTGCAATCTATAAAAAAAGCAAAGTGTATAAATGACACATTGTGGATTTATGTGCCAGACAGAGATCAGCGAGATGTTCTCTTCTGTTGACATGCTTTATGTTAATAAACTGCTGGCTACAGCTACATATTTAACGCACAAACATGAGAGCGGTATCAATTTTCTCATCTAACTCTGTACAGTTAATAAGAGTCTTTCCCAAAATGTCAAGCTATTCCTTTAATAATGAGTTACACTCGCTTCATGTTAAATGTTTTATGTTGTTACAGGTTCTGCTGTTGATAGACATCCAGCTGTCTTACATCAACACTAACCACGAAGACTTCATTGGCTTTGCTAAGTAAAGACTCCATCTATTAGCTTGGCTCAACCATGATAAATTATTCATGATTAAACATGTCAAGCTGACGAAAAACAAATGTTTAGAAGACCTTCTTCTACCCTTGTCATGTTTTTCTCCCCCTTTCCTCTTCTCTCCCCACCACCCCGTCTCTCCTGCCATCTCCGTTTTTGTTGCTTCTCTACCGCAGTGCGCAGCAGAGGAGCAGTCAGACTAATAAGAGCCAGAGTTCGGCAGGAAATCAGGTGAGCGTTTGTCACGTCTTGTCCGTCATACACACACAGCAGAGCACAAGGTCAAGGGAGGACTGCACACCCACACAGCAGCAGGATGACTACTGCAAAGAAAATCAAAAGAGAGAGACCCTGAAAGGAAAGAGATCTGACCCAGGATCCTCTTCCTTTTCAGTAAATTGTTTGCGTTGCACACATTTTATGTTTTGTACATTTTAGCCTTGTGTTTTTATTATTATTATCATGATTATTATTATTATGCATGCTGTCTTCTGTTTAGTCGGGCACCGGTTGTTTGCTTCTTTGGTTTTATGATTTAATCTCAGAAAGACTCACATTGGGTTCTATTACTTTATGCCACCATCATCACTGGTGTTGTTGTTGAGACATTTCCCTTTGTTTGAACCCTTCCTGTGTCATCAAGGTGCCACTTTGCATTTCATCCCCCATCCCTTAGTGAGAATCTCAGCTGCCCTCTTATGGGTGTCTGTTGGTGAGTATCGCTCATTGTGGGTTATAGTTTGCAATGTCATTTGTGCCTGCAGTAACACTTCTGCCCATTGTGTGGTGCTCTCCAGCGCCGCTGCATAAGAACCTGTCATCTTTTTGTTTTCAACTCTGGCAGGTCAAAAATTGGCAAGTTGACCGTGTAAGCCGCTGTTGGCCAGAGGCATTTTCTTTACGACAAGTTGCTTTAGAAAAGTTGCCATTTCTTTTTAGTGCCACAAGGTTTCTAAATCCCCCACATTCCTTCCTGTTACAGGCCTCCTCTCCTCCCGCATCAGGCCTGATTGTAAGAGTTTACTATCTAACCGTTTACTCTCTAACACCCCCTTCACCCACCAAGGTCCGCAGACTACAAGGGGTTGCCAAATAAATAGAAATGAAACGTTTCCTTTCTGTGGCAGTTAATACACAAAGTATGAGAAATATGATTTCTTTTAGCATCCTGCTACGGATACAGGGACAAAACACGTCTCTAATTTGTGCCTCTGACAGAAAGGCTTTGTAATGATTTGGGTAACCTCTTTAGTGAGTCTTAGGCGGCGCGAGACTGACAGTAATCTAACCTAATAATCACTTGGCACTGTGCCCACAGGCTTGTTTATGTAGGGCTTGTAGGGTTAATACACCTAACACAGTTGACACACACACACACACTTTATTGTGTGCTTGAAGCACTTAACACAATGGTCACTTAACAAGCTAACTCCGCTTGTGGCGTGGTGAACACAGCTCCTTGCATGAGACTGCACTGACACACAGTCACGTGCCAGGCTCTTGGTGAGTCACAAGGGCACAATGACACACCTAACCTGACCGTCACGCACATTTCATCGCAATTCATGCACTGACGACCTGCACAGATTGATTTATCGAGATGATTGCGGATAAAGATCTCCCGTTATCTCCTTGTTTTCTAAGTTTTTACTTTATTTAGAAGTTTTTATTCACTCTGTGACCGTCCCCTTCCCGCAGGTCATTCGCAAAGGCTGGCTGACCATCAACAACATCAGCATCATGAAGGGAGGAGCCAAAGAGTACTGGTTTGTGCTGACTGCTGAGAGCCTCTCCTGGTTCAAGGATGACGAGGTGAGTTTAAAGCAGCAATCATTCATACTTACATATATGACGATATGTAAATATTCGTTATAACAGAGCAACAGAGAATTATCACCCAACTCTGCAGTTCTCGGTTTTGCAGAGCATTTTGGTGTCTTTCAGCTCATTGTTTTGGTATTATGGCTTGCACCTTCACTGTTTTAGTTAAGTCCTATGTCTGGTAGCTGTTTTTAGCAAAAAAAACAAAAGATAACAGATAATTCGGGGGGTTTTCATCTTGGCCTCCCTTTTTTTTGTCTTTTTTGATTAATCTTTGGGACCTTGATGCTTAGATTTTTTTTGAATATCCTCTAGGCGAGAAGGAAGAATTGCCCTTTATGCGTCCAAGTCAACTAAGACTGACGGATTGCAGTCTGATGCTGCGCAGAATGGAACCAGCTACTGATTTCAAACATACCAATGTTGGATAAATGACTCAGACCTCTTGAATGTTTTTACAGAAAAGATGAACTTTATTATTTCATTTCCGTTATCAGTACATCAGAAATACCTGTAATGACACGGAGAGCAAAGCAGTCCGTTTACACACACCACTCTGCATCGGCAGCATGCAGTACTGGGTCCATCTTGCTGACTTATTTGGCGGGCTGATGTCTATCTGCCTGTCTGATAGGCAGACACACTGCAACTCCTTCAGCCAGTTGGTGTTGTTGCTGCACGGTTGTTTGTTTGTTTACTGGTCCCTGTTTAGTCTCTTGCCAGTCCCGTGCGAGATACACAGAGTAGAATCTGTAGACACGGCGATAGAGACAATGGTGTTTTCTCCAGCCTTGTTGTGAAAGAGGTTCCACTTTAATGTAGGTCAACTTAACTGGTGGTTACTAGTTGTGAGCATTTAGCCTTTGTTTAAGAGCGGATCATGACCATGACGGAGTAGTTTACATTGTGAATTTCGTACGTGGCCGCGGTGCTGTCATTCACTCGTTCTTTCTATTCATCTTTCCCTTTGTCTCGGAGTTTCCCTTTCTTTTCTCTCTTTCTTCTCTCCCCACCTCTTTCCACTGGGAGTTTAGGCATTCGCCTCTTCTTTGCAAATTTGGAACGGCCCCAATCTCGACCAAATGTTCACTCACAGACACCCAAAAATATATGAAAGCATACTCAGCCCTCAGACAGCACACAGGCCGCACAGCGCTGGGTCTACAGATTGTCATTTGATACGTCGGTGTGGTAATATAGGAAATTATAGACTCTGCGGCTTTGCCTTGTATATTTCTGTTTTACACTCCATGAACTTTCTATAGTCACATACGCATGTATGTGCACACACGCACGCCCTCCTCCCTCTCTTGGTGTGGTTGGCAGTCACTTTGGAACTGCTCGCATTCTTGGCAGGAAAATCACAAGTTTTTAATCCAAACATCAGCCTCCAATGTTTCAGCAGAGAGAAACCCCTCTATTAAATATCAATACCCCCCCCCCCCCCCCCCCCCCCCTGCTCCCGCTCCTTTCTGTTTCTGACCTTCCACTTCATAACCAGCTATCAATTCATGGCACCGACTCACTGTTTGGACCTCATACAAAGTGTAATCTTCCAGAAAAGTTCCCTCAAACCAACAACATAAAAGCTCACCTAGTCAAATGTAAAACATCCTGCTTATATTCTTTGTGCGCCGGGGCTTTTGCTTTCTTGCGCCATCTGCAAAACACTTTTCCTACCAGCTTTCTGCTGTTATCTGACACCACAGCAATCCTAGTGTCCTTTTGCCTCAAGTCTTCCAAGTCCATTTTGGCCACCCACTGAAATAACTTCACTGGAGGTGTCTGACTGTATTTTCAAACTCCACTTGATTGATTGGCCCTCGTTCCTTTGGCCTGTGTTAGATGCTTTGCAGCCACACTCGCTCCTCCCCCCCCAGCCCCCCCCCCCCTTCACCCTCCCTCCACCCCCCCACCCCCCCCAACCCCCCTTTCCAGTGGACCACATCTTCATCAGAGCACCAGGCTAGCAGCCTGCACACTTACTCATTCATGCTATAAATTATGGCTATTTTGTCTTTTCTCATTCTGGCTCAAAATAAATTTTCTTTTTCAGTTTTTTTTTTTTTTTTTTTTTTTTTTTTACACTTTTACACTTATACACTTTGGTTTTCACGGCAAGTTGTCAAATCTGCAGTTAGTGTTGGAAAAACTGATGATGTATGTTTATTCCAAAAAAAAAAAAAAAAAACGTGAAAAGGAAGTGGTGAGTGTTAGAATGCATTTAGGATAAAATACAGATCACATAAAAGGGTGAGAAAGAAGGAACAGATGCAAAAAGAAAAAAAAAATCCAAAAGACCATCTTGGAGACCTGAAACGCCAATAGAGAGACAGAAAGAGCGACACAGAAAGACAGACTGACAGAAGAGGGTCCATGCCCAGTCTAACCAATGTGCAGACTACTGTACACCAGTATGACAATGAACAGGTAGTCTGAACACTGGGTGGACGGAGCCGGAGTTAAGAGCCAGGCCTTGCGTGCTGTTTTCTGCCATCCCAGATGCTCGCAGCTCTCTCGTTTGTGCCCTCCCTTCGCCCCTCTCTCCATTTTGGCAGCAAGGATCCCGTCTATCGAAAACCCCACAAAAACTGCGATTCGCCTCATCCTTGTTTGCTGCCCGCTCTCTGGTGCACGTCTCTTGGCGTGTTTATTTGTTTTGGTAGACGTCTGAGCTCTGGGTCCCCTCGCGGTCCATTTTGGTCACGCCGGCCATGAAGAGTATCCAGCCTTGACGTGGCATATTCGCTCAGACGACTGGGACAGACTGGCTGCACGTTCAGGGAGGGGATATTACAAAAAAGAGGGAAAGAGAGAGACGGAGGGGGGGGGGGTGAGTGAGTGAGAAAGGGAGAGGAAGAGAGAGGAAGAGGGAGGGGTCCCGTGTGACCATATATGGGCTGCAGTGACCCCTTGGGGAATACAACACAGAAGAGTCTGCAGAGTTTTCTTGTCTTCTTTTCTTCCCTGTCCCCTCATCCTCTTTAATTCTTACCTGGGACCATCTACCGCCACTTTCCGGACCTTCAGACCAGATGTGGGCTTTCTTCTGTAAATCTTTTGCAAATCCACTTTTGTGCTGCTTCTTCTTGGTCTCTCCTCCTCCTCCTCCTCCTCCTTCGTCCGCCGTCTCTTTAACTTCTCCCTCCTTCCCTGGTTCTCTGTGTGCTGCTAAGCACTACCAGATGTTGAGTTTTAACGCCAGGCTGTCATTTAATCTCTCCCTCTCTCCTTCTCTCTCTCTCTCTCTCTCTCCCTCTCTCCCTCCTTCTTCTTCTTCTTCAAAAAAAAATCAGGCAGGAAGTGGGCCCCTCTGGAATGGAAAGAAAAAATATTGAAAAAATATAGAGGGGGAGGGATAAAAGAAAAAAAAAAAGACAGAGAGAGTTAAGAAAGATGGAGGCCAGGATGGAGTATAAAAACGAAGAGCCGGAGTTGCTTCGGCCTAAGCATCCGTCTAAGCAGGCCCTCTTTGAGTGTGCCACAGCCGTGCCTCTACCTCAGGAGATGAACATTGTGTTTGAGCAGGTCGCTCTGTCGACCTCCAGTGCGTTCACATATTTGCGTTCTCCCCGTCTTTACCACAGCCGGAGAGTTTACACAGCCTTTAGCTACCAGCTCTCCCCGGCAAAACGCACCGTGAAGAACGACTGTGTCTTGACCCACACTGTAATGACTTCCACATGTGCTCTCCTTCTCCCTTTTTCTTTCTCTGTTTCTGCTTCCCCCTTCTCCACCCCCACCCCCCCCTTTTACCTCCCACTCTCATTTCTCCCCCATTCCTCCTCCCTCCTGTCACCCCTCACCCTCACTTTTAAAAACCTGATTTCACCTTTCTCTTATGGAGATCATCTAGGCACCAACTTCACCGCGCGGCGATTCGGAAAATAACAAACGGAGCAAATTGCATTAGTCATAATCGTGCCGATGAGCCTTACCTTCTGTTTCCCTCATTCACAGGAGAAAGAGAAGAAGTACATGCTCCCTCTGGACAACCTGAAGGTCCGCGATGTGGAGAAGAGTTTTATGTCCAGCAAGCACATATTCTGTATTTTCAATACAGAGTCAAGGTCAGCTGTGAGGAATTAAAATTCAATGTATTTTTTTCATTTGCAGCTGCAAATAAGACTTTTGACAGCAAGAGTTAGAGTTAGTTAGAGAGTTCAAGGCCTGTGTTGCTGGTGCAGTGGCTGAAATATGTTTTGGATTATGTGTTTTGTACGAATGTGTGCATGCGCACATGTATGGCTCGGACAAACTGAAACTATTTCTAATGATATAGATGTAAATCTTGTTGTCTGCGTCCATGTTTGTCTGGGTTTTGATTTGTAGCCTGTGTTTAAAGAGTCACACAATTTGGTGACCAGACATTTTACAGTGAATTATTAGAAAGACAGAACAAAAAAAGATTACATGAAGATGTTGAAATGACGGGTTGATGATAATAATAGGGAAAACAAACAGCGTTGACAGGACTGTAACCATACCACGCAGTGAATTTGTTCAAAATGTCTGAGCTCGAGCTTTTAGTCATTGGTGAAGAACGTCCTATAAAAGGTTTTATGGTTAAATCAATTTCACATTCGTTTGAAGGACTTCTTGGCTTGATACCTAAAAAAGGGTTAAACAACAAAATATCCCACATGGAAGGAGGCACATAACCTAATCCTGTCAATACTTCCAGATGTCCGTTTATATCTTGTGTTTAACTCTTTTTCTGTAACAAAGGAGAGCATTGTCTGCATGTTGTTTTTTAAAATAGCAATTATCATGATAATAATTGAAATAAATAGGCATTTAGATTAGCTAGATTTAAAGTTTATTTAAATAAATACCCTTATCAACTTTAGTGTTTATTTGAAAAATGATGATGTAAAATATTGACATGAATGCACTCGTGTCATGGTGTGTAGGAATGTGTACAAAGATAATCGCACTCTGGAGTTGGCCTGTGACTCTCAGGATGATGTGGACAGCTGGAAATCATCTCTTCTACGTGCTGGGGTCTATCCTGAGAAGACCACTACAGTTAGTAAACTCATTCATTCTCCATTCAATTGCTCCTCTGCTATTTCCTTTTACTTCCAGGGAAATACTTTCTTAGCTGTAGTTCTCACATCTATGTCTGATGTCAGATTTAAACAATGCACGCTGATTTTTTTCTGCAAATGTATGTAGGCCTCTCTGTTCCTGTGCACGTCTCTTTCAGTATCTGAGTATATTTCTCTTTTCTCCTTCTGTAGGTTGAGAGCGAGACTACCACCACCGCAGATAACTTCTCCATGGACCCTCAGCTGGAGCGTAAAGTGGAGACCATCCGTAACCTGGTAGACTCCTACATGGCTATTGTCAACAAGTGTATACGGGATCTCATGCCCAAGACCATCATGCATCTAATGATCAACAATGTAAGAAAAGAAAAGGCAGCTTTTACTATAAAATCAAGACCTTACTGCTAGAATGATTATAAATACATACATGAGTGAAAACATTTTCTGATTCATTATCATGCACTACTTCTTCCTGCCACTAGGTGAAGGAGTTCATCAATGCAGAGCTGCTGGCCCAGCTGTACTCTGCAGGTGACCAGAATGCCCTGATGGATGAGTCCCAGGAGCAGGCCCAGAGGAGGGATGAGGTGCTGAGGACCCATCAGGCCCTGAAGGAGGCCCTGGGCATCATCGGTGATATCTCCACCACCACTATCACCGTCCCCATGCCTCCACCTGTTGACACCTCTTGGATGGGAGGATCTAGTGGTGGCCGCAGGTACAGTACCGGAATGTGCAGACTGTAACCATTTTAAACCAGCATTTTTTTAAATTTCCTAATATATATTCAATGCTTTCTCCAGGTCTCCTCCACCGAGCCCCACTGCACCCCGGAGGATGTCTTCAGGCCAGCGCCCAGCTCCCCGAGGGGCCCCACCGCCACCAAACCGACCAGGACCCCTGGGGCCCTTCAATAACAGTGCTGACAGCCCACAGGCTCCCAGCCGCCCTAACAGGGCCCCTCCTAGCATCCCCAGGTAAATACAGCTTTCACATAACTGTTTTATTAACCTAAAGAATAAAAGGCATCCTTACAATAGGTGTGTTTCCTGCTTACTCTTCAAAAGTTACATTAGTGATACTACAAGAAGCAGCAGCTAGCAAACAGTTAGCTTAGCACAAAGACGAGTGAAACGACTTGTTCAGCTCTGTCCAAAGGTAAAAAAACCCACCTCTAACGCTCAGTAATTAAGATTATATATCTTAGCTAAGACGACGCATTTTTCGAGGGCCAGGCTAGCTGTTTCACTCATTTCCAGTGTTTATGCTAAGCTAAGTTAAGGAGCTGCTGGCACTAGCTACATATCCAGCCTACGTTTGTACTATGAAGACATCCTTTATGTGTGATATTTGCAACATAAACATGCCGTAGCATGTTGAACTTATGTGAAGACTAATCCCTGGTGCTCTTTTCTGGTCTTCTCTCCTCTTTTTCTCTACTCCCTTCTCATTTTTCCTCTCTCATCCCTTTTTGTAATCTCTTATCTGTCCCGTTCTCTGACACTTCTCCTTACACATCATTACTCATTTAGCCGACGACCCCCTCCCTCCCCTACAAGACAAGTCCCACCATAAACATCCAAAGGGGTTTTCTCATACCCCCATTATCTCCCTCCCTCATCCGATCCACTCCTCCTCTCTTAGCCATGGCTCTGCTGTCCTGGTCTCTCCTTAGTGCAGACACTGAAGTCTTTGACCCTTTGACCCTCAATTTCCTGCCAGGTGACGATGTCCATATATCTATGTACAGTATGGTACTTGTCTTGTGGTGTATGTGTCTGTGCGCTTGTTGCTCGCCTGTGGTCCAGGTTTGCTTTAGCAGATCCACTACCCAGTATCAGTCCCTGGAACCTCTACCCCAAACCCCCACCAAGTCAGCCACTACCACCCCCCCTCCCCACTTGCTGCTTCTACATGAAAATACGCTCAGCAGTCGTACTGCCCTTCTCATTCCAAAATGCAGCATGGCACATAAGCTGCTTTTATTGCATGGGAGTGTGTGTATGTAGAGTGTGCGTGCGTGTGTTTTGTGTGTATGTATAAGGGGGAGGGACTAATTTGCCTATATGTAGGCCGAGTTTGATTTAGTATTGGATTAATTTATTGTATAATGCCCCATTAAGTGTTAATTATCAGCTTAATGTTCTCTTAGGAACAGAAGTTGTATCTTAGTATGTGTGTGTGTGTGTGTGTACGTGCGTGTTTGTGTGCGAGTAACTCCGTGTATGTGTGTGTAAGAGTGTGCGAGGACACGTGTGCATGTGCCGTCTGTCTGCACGTTTGTTGGCGTTTCAGTTGTATTTGTTTTCATGGTCAAAGCTGTTAATGATGAATCATAAAACCCTTGGGGGTAAATTTAATGTTGGACTTTTGTGAGTTGTTCCTGTGTTGTAGTAGCAGCCATACACACATAGCAAGGCTGAGGAGCACCTTCAGTATTCTCTATATGGAAAACAGCCTCAATAATGCATTTAACCCTGTCATAGGTGTCCACCTGTGCTGTATCAATGGTCAAGTTGTGACCCTCACAGCCTTAAGCTCTGATCCAGACGTTGACTCGTGAGATGGAACTTGCTGCTTGAAAAAAAAAAACACACACATACAAAAAAACATGTCAAAACACAAGTTCTTTCTTGAATGAACAAAGAACATGTATTTACATGTTTCCACTTAGCCTTTTTCTCAGGTTTGAAACATGCAACTCCATGCACATCACAAACTAGCACTCTTTCTCTCTCCTCAACTCTTCTAACTGCTGATATTTCCTCTATTCTCGCAACCATCGAAGCCAGTCTGTCAGTCGGCTTCTGCGCCAGAGCTTAAGGTGCTGTTGTCAATGTTCAAGTGCTTCTCTGTCAGTTTGTTATTGTGTATGTGGGCCTAAACTGTGTTCTGATGTATATAGGTAATGATAAGGAGATACTGTACCTGTGGACTATAAAGACCTCATCAAGGATCCTAGCGCTTTAATCGTTCTCTGTGTCTCTATTCACTAAATGCTCTCTTCTCTCTAATTTAGACTGCCTTACCGGCATGAATTACAATTCTGTATTGCCAAAGCTAAATGTATAAAGAGAATTGGGAAGTCTGGGGAAAAAAATCTGAAGACCAACAACAAAGCGGTTCAAGTTGTAGTGAGATGGCATTGTTTAGCAGAGGGCATAATGTTAAGCTGGGGGAATTGCATCAATTGTTATTTTCTGTGTCTCTGTATCGCTCCTCAATAAACTTCTTCCTCATAATGTCTCAAATTGTCAATGAGTCTTTATTGTTTAAGCTGCTGAGGACAGAATACACAGCATATTTATATAGACCTCTCAATGAAGTATAGTTAATATACTGACATACTGATAGAAATATTACTGAAACCTCATGTATTCTCTGTGGGCAAATTATATCTGGAAGACAAATAACTATAGTCATTTTACAGCAAATTCTGCGTGCATGTACAAGAATTCTGGACAGATCATAAGATTAATTTGTTAATAGCTAATTACTTCTTTGATATCAAACTATGGTGTTGAGTCCCATGACTATAAACAAGTCTTCATACATTATAAATGGTATTTTCATTCTCAATGGTTTCCTTTTAGCCAGAAGATGGCACTAATACATCATTTTCATCACTATGAGGCAGCGCTTTATCCAAATACACACTGTGACAATGTGAGTTATTTCTGATAGATAAAGTGTATCTTCTCAAAATGTTATGGATCAATCTCTCCAGACATGTCACAGTGAAAATTAAACCACAATTTACCTGATGTGTAAATATAGGAATACAAGGAGGAATGTGTCTAAAAAAAAATGATTCCAACTTTATGGGCAACAGTGTATGTACACAGTTATAAAGTACAACTTTATTTCCATGGCATAAAACTGAGGAGCAGAGGTTTAACTCCAAGAGGAAGGTGGTTACATGAAACTCATGTAATCGATCTTCAAAGATGTTCAGATGTCAGTCAGGTTTGCCAGCCTGAAATGTGTCAATATAAACTGTTGGTGTAAGCTACATGTACCTATACTGTATTTTACTATATATTTGAAACAATATGAAGAACTTGCTAATTAAAATTACTGCCAATAGTACTTCACAGGACAATACAAAAGAACCCTCAACACTCTCTTAGCTCAGACTGTAATAAATAGGTAAAGTGACACTAGAACAGCCAAAATGCTTCATATATAATCTGTTGTCTGGCACTAACATGGTATTGATTGGTTAGGGATCAAGCCCCTCAACAGGTGGAGAGTTAGTTCATGTGTTGTATGCTGTGTCTTCTATCATGACCTCTCACATTTTCCTGTGGTTACCGTAACAGTAGCTCTGGCGTGATTGTGCATGAGGGCACTGCTCTTTGTAGGAGGTTATCATTTTCATTCAGCACTGCAAAGTCAGTGAACACTGACTTCTGTAAAATGTTTTGCCTCTTGCCCTGACCGAGGTGGTTTCAAATCATCTTTCTGGAGCCTGGTATGTGATGTGAGTTGAGTAGAGGGCTCCCTCTAGTGGCCCAAACATAAACATGCATTTATAGTCCCTAAGGTATAGTTGGAGTTCTGTACTTTTTGTCCTGCATGTTCCCGCTCTGGAAAGTACAAAGTGACGGCCTAAATAACCACAGCATACTCAATACTTTTATTGTCATTGATATGTCGCATGTTATTTAAAGGTGGACAGATTTGTGGCTTTTGTTTACTTTTTGTAAAGATTGCGGCTTCCATGGCGTTCACTAAACACACCACATCCCGGTGACTGGGTCATATTTTCCACAATGTAGGACTATTTTGTCATCATTAGACGTAATTACCATAATTGTAATTACACTTGAAGGCAAAATTATCCTCTCTTACGGCTTACCCCTCTATTAAATGCCTCTCTCACAGAAGCTCCACTCACTCGGGCGACCAGAGGCTGCGAAACGAGCGCTCCCAACACATGCTCAGTTTGAACTGCGCAACAGCCTGTGCGCGCTCTCATTGGTCGGCTGAGCGCTGACACGCGCTGACAGTTGGTAGCAGGTTGTCTGTTGGTGACAGCGGCTAGCATCACACTTGAGCCGTGAAACAGCGAACGTTGCCGAAGTTGACAGGAAACTGCGAGTGAATTTATGTTTCGACACACCAGAAACGACTGCTACCTAAAAGGATAATTAAAAAAAAGCTATTTCTGACTACGGCGAGGATGTCTGTCCCGGCAGGAGAAGGATGAAGATGATACCACTGTTATGGCGAGTTATGTCAGTGTGGCTATGTGTAGCTGTAGTCTGTCGGTAAGTTGATTACATTTGTCCCCATTTAAACTGAGTGTTATTATTATTACTTTTACTATTATTATTGTTGTGTCATTGCGGCGAATGTGAAAACCGTCAGACACATGATACCACAGGCTTAGCTAGTTAAGTCAGCTACAACCTATTAGATTAGCCAGCTAGCTAGCGTTAACACTATGCTGTGATGTGGCACCTGGCTGACTTCTGACTTGTTGTCACTACGACTTAGCATGAGTTACTGACACTAAATACAAGCTTGTCAGCTAGATTACACGGCCAATTAGTTATCTCTGATACTAAGTTAGTACCTATTAAACACATATAAGGCTACCTCTCCACCTCACGACATAGTATTGTGTGGTGAATTGGCAGAATTGTGTAGTTGACGCTAAGTTTAATTAGCTGCCACAAGTTTGTGTCATGTAATTTCATGTAATCACGAGCTGACAAGCATGACCTTTCTGAAATACCCTTGGCAAAAATAACCCAAAGGTCCAAGCCACATACAAATGAATCTGCTGACTCTACAGCAGCAGCAGTGGTGGTTGTTGTTGATTCCCACGACCCATATTGTCACAGAGCTAACGTTAGCCGAGGCTACACAGATTTGGTTCATGACAGGATTAAATGTCTTTCACATCAGTCACGTCACTGCTCCTGAAAGCTGGAGGCTGTGTAGTGTGATCTGACGGAGCACAGGAAAGCCAGCAGAGAGGGAGATTATGTAGGATGAAGATGGGCCGTAGCCATGATGTTAGAGGATGGTAACAAAACACAACACGCACTGACTGCTGTACTTTACATAGAGAGGGGAGGGAGGCAGGGAGGTATGTGATGTAATATGGTATTAAGATCTATGTTGGTGATGTTGACCTGACCTACTTTCATCAGCATCGCTTTAGCTCTCATTTTAGAGTGAAGCTGTCACAGTATTTTTGACCTGTTAACGTCTGTTATCTATACACTTGGCACAGTACACGTTACACAATTCATTTTGACATGTCTCGTCCATGTCTGCTGTTGTGCGTGCTGTTTTCACTGACAGTACGGCTGTTACTGGGACACTTAACAGAATCCGAGTAAGTTGTTACTGTTATTAAGTCCACCTGTGTTTTCCTGGCTTGGACAAGTCAAAATGTCCATTTTGTCACTTATTGCATGACCTTTTTTTTTCACAGCAGCCATTTTGACATGAAATAGTAAACACAGGTGTTAATAATTACACTCATTAGGACCCCGTCCCATTCAGGTCAAACAGAGTCAGGGCGCTGCTGCGGTGCATGTTGGCTCGCTGGAAAGTCTCTGCTGCACTAAATGGAACTGAACCTTAATCAGCATCATTGGTAACACCTGTTTTAACCCTGCTATTTCATAGTCAAAATGGCTGCTGCGAAAAAAAGTCTATTGAACTCATAGACGGAGAAACACAGCTGTAATTCATTACACAATTAACAGCCGTGTTTACGTTTAGGTTTATCAGCTCCAGCGCCCTGGTATTGTGCATGCTGGGACACTCAATGGAGGAACTGAGTTGTGATTAACTTTCTTAACCACACCTGTGCCTTTCTTGCTATGACATGACTAATGTCTGCTGTGACTGAAGAGTGAACCTAACAAAGAGTGGAATTTTGCTGATATTATCATTGGAGATAGTCCTATAGTTGTCATGTCATGGTATCTATCCCCTTAAATATACCTGGTTATATTAGACAGTTGTAGGTTTGATTTCAATGCCAATATTTAAAGGGCTGATAATCAAAAGATAACTCAATAATAATACTGTGATTGTTTTGCCCACTATGTGTTATCAATGGCACAAGAATTTTACGCAGTATGCTGGTTGACGCTGTATCAATGTGTTTGAAGAGGCCGTATCGTCATAGTGTATGTCACAATATGAATCATTTTCTTTATCTCGAGTTCTAATCGTTTTAGTGCAATCACAATCGCCGTACGGATGACACCCTGTCATGTGTAGCCGTGTACCAATCTTATACGATTATTATTCAGGTTAAAAATTGTAGTCATTGGTGATGTGTCTTGTCATGTGCAGTTCATGTGACTCACAGGTCACCTGAGGTGTGTCTCAGTCTGATTGAAAGTGGACACATGCGCATGATCTTTGCACTCATGGGACACGTGTTTATCTCTTGAGTTTGCCTCGTAGTTGGCAGCTCACTCCTTCATCTTCATCTAGCATATTAGCTTCAGCCACACAGAGAATATTATTTCACCATGAAGGATAACCCTAACAAGACCGTGCTACTGTTTTCCTGTAAAGTACTACCGCTTTAACTCAGTTGTCTGTAACCAGCTTGTTAATTATTCAGCAAGTCATGCCTTAACACCACTGGGAATAACATTAGTGCTGCTGGCTTTTAATTAGAAAACAAAAAGCTCTGTTGTTCACTAATGTTTTCCTAGACGAGAACCGTTGCACCAGCCAGCCCAGTGGCCAAGTAAGTACTTGACCTGGAATCCTGAATAAAATCCAGATAATGACTTAGGTTGTTGACAAGTTGCAGTAGCTGTGTGGCCTTTTGAGACTGGACCAGGACAGCCTTTCCCCCACAGGAACATGGCATTATTGCAATTATTTTAAGCCCTGTTACTGCTTTTGTTTTCCTGCCAGGAGTGAGGACAGTCAGTGTGACCCTGACCATTTCTGTGGCACAGTGTCACCTACCAGAACCATGGCGTTCAAAGAACAAATAGAGTTTTAATTTCTCTGACAGAAACTTAAAAAACTCTGCTCAAACCATCAAAATCAGAACATATTCAAATATAAAAAATATTGCAGATTGTATGTGTATTTTCAGTCAAGGTCCTGCAGTCAGATTGAGCAATATGCAGCTTTGCTGAGACGTTTCTTTCGACAGCATTCCCTGGCGCTGCATACAGATAAGATAAATTCTCTACATTGGGATACGGGCAATCGTGATTTTCTCAGTGTGTAACACTGGGACACTGGCCTGCAGCATCCTCTGTGTATGACTCATTGCAGTCTAATCACAAAACTGTATTATACTTGATTCAGTTTTTATGAGGACATTTTCACCAATGCATTAACAAGTGACCCATATTCAGACTCAGTGGTACTATGACACTGATTGCCCTTCCCCTTTCTGTCTCACAGGTACCCTAGTTGCTATGTTGGTTGCACAGAGTCGCACCAAGAGGCCCAGAGGCCCGTGTCCTCACAGGACGTCGGTTCGGAGGAAGGGTCTGGGGAAAAGATCCATGATCACAAGGTATCGCCAGCTGTATACTGCCACAGTGCTACCACCTCATTACACAGAGGTCTCTTAAGGTTGCTCTGTGACATCACTCATGTGACCATATACTGCTTTATATCTTTAGAATAACCGCACAGGAAACCTGCGGCTGTGCTGCACACATCATATTAACAGCAGTTGAACAACAGTCTGTATTATCAGTGTTTTGGTGCACTGATGATGAACTGTTAGTTTGATTTTTATGCTTTTAAGTTTGCTAACTTTGTTTCTACAGCTGTCAGGATGGTTTGATTGTTTAGCATTATTTATCACTTATGTTGATACTGATAAATATTTGTGTCTTGTAAGCCTGTTTCGGCTGAGCTTATTATTTATGCATGACACAATGATATAATTCACTCATTAAAGGCTATCAAAAAACATGTTGCTCATTCAATATGTAGGCGTTTTACCTTCTGAACTGTTCTTGGTGATTCATGGTGTCAATAATGTGTGTGTATTTATGTTTGTGTGTGTTTTTGTCTAGGTTGAAGAGAGCTGGGTCTTACCTGCTCAGTCCCTGTCCGAAAAAGAGCAGTTGATGGAGGATGATCAGCAAAAAGAGGAGCAGGCAGCACAAGAGGTGGACAAAAGACAATATTCAGAGGTACAGTAGTTTAGTAGTAGTTTAACCAGAGCAGAACAACGGTTTCAGACCTGGATAAGCAGTCATAGGCATCGTACCATCCAGTTCTTTCTATTGATCTTTCCTGGAACATTTGGAGCTTTAAGTGTTTGGATGATCTCTGGCTAATGGGCCAGCCGTTTTAACATTTCCCTCGACAGCTCAGACATCTCTCTCTGTTTATCCATCAGGCCTTTGAAGTGGAGGAGCCCGCTGTAGAGTTGGAGGCAGACAAAGGGCTCCCACAACCTGAGCCAGAATCTGAGCAAAGCTCAGAAACTCATCATCCTGAAACTTCTGTTAATCAAGACCAGGACTCAGCCTCCCCGCTGCCCTCCCTTGAACCTCTCTCAGATAATGCTGCTGAGCTTAAAGACATCCCCAGTATCCTAAACATTCAAGACAGCATCCCAAATAGGCAAGATATTATTAGATATTCTTTTGTCATAGTTATTCGGCTGCTTTCCTGCATCTTATTATTCCGCTGTTTCAGGAAATGTGAAGTATGTTACTTAAGGGTAAAAATGTAACATGGATTGTTGTTGCGTTTCAGTATTTCAGATGACGAAGCTGCACCTGAGGTCACTGATTCTGACCTGCCTCCAGCTGACTGTGAAGAGGAAGAGAAAAACCCATATGACAGTAACAGGTGGGAACAGTGAATCTTGTGCCTCACTTATAAAAATGCAGGGCACTTTGACACTCACAACATTGCTCATTTTTTGTTCCACAGCAGTCCTCCAGTAGTTCTGGAAAACACTTCAAATGTTCACACCCCGGGAACTAAAACCCACACTGACCCTCCTCTGAGCCCTACAGCCGGTCACAGCTCACCGCTTCTGGAGGCCAACACGTCACACATGCCGATAGAGCAAGTAAGGAAGTCAGGACACTATGCAAACTATTTTCCTCCCTCTACCAAAGGAGGTGTCCCAGCTCTCATTTTCTCATTATCTTTCACAGGACCCGAGCTCCCCTGTCACAGAAACGGATCCCAGTGTGAGCAACAAAGACCCCGAGGACATCCCCACTTTTGATGAGTGGAAGCGGAAGGTGATGGAGGTGGAGAAAGAAAAGAGTAAGACTAAAAGTTTATCCTGTGTGTGTGATGTTTAATGATCCAGAATGTTACATAGTCATATGTGTGTACTCTCCAGTAATTCTTTTTTTGTTTTCTTCCTCTCAATAGCTCAGTCTACTCATACTTCTAACAACGGGGCTTCAAGTACGGTAAAGAAGGTCCAGAAGAACTTCAATAACTATGCCTCAGTAGAGTGTGGAGCCAAGATCCTTGGCGCTAACCCAGAAGCAAAGGTACCACGCATTTGATGTGACATCCTCTCAGAAATCTGTTGGATGTTGACATAATGGCAAATAAAAGCACATATTGATTTGTGATTTTTTTATTTATTTATTTTTTCCCATGACAGAGCACCTCGGCCATATTGAAGGAGAACATGGACTTGTACATGCTAAACCCCTGTAGTAACAAAATCTGGTTTGTAGCACACATGCACCTTCTGCTTCTGAACATTTTCATTCATCTCCACCTGAAGCCTGTTTTTGAAGCTTTGTTTCTTGTCCTCGCTCAGGTTCATCATTGAGCTCTGTGAGCCCATCCAGGTGAAGCAGCTGGACATTGCTAACTTTGAGCTCTTCTCTTCCACTCCCAAAGACTTTCTTGTCTCCATTAGTGACAGGTATGCACTCCAGATGCACTTAAAGACAATATGGGAGTACTAATGTCATGTTTTTATAACAGCTGTGTATCAGATATGACAACATCTACCAGTGATCTCAAGCTGTAATCCTGAGAAATCCATATAACTGAACTGACTGTGGAGATACACTCTTGTAGATATCCAACAAACAAGTGGCTGAAGCTGGGAACCTTTCACGCCCGCGATGAGCGCACAGTCCAGAGCTTCCCATTAGATGAACATCTTTATGCTAAATATGTGAAGGTGAGCGAACACCTCTTTCTATACTACACTAAAGTAGCGCAGTAAACTCTTAATGCATGTGATCATTCATCTGTTCAACTGTAATCTCTCTGACTCTCTTTGTATGGAAGTTTAGCCTTTTTCTTCCTTCTCTTCACAGTCACAAGCTCTGTAGACTGATACATTTGTATTATAAGAGGTCACCTAGCAGTTTCAGTGTTGCTGATATTGTATCAGCCGTTTCCTGAAATGTAAAATGTACAGTAGCCAATGTAATCAGAGTACGGACTGCTTTCCAATCCAGCATTTTACATGGCTGAAACTCAGAAATAACCATTTTGGCATGATGGTTATTTTGCATCTGAACTTACTCAAATTAAACCAACATACAATCTTTGGTCCTGTTGTGAAAGCATGTGTACAACTCTTTAATTTTGTTTCTCTTTTTTCTGTCTCTCTTGCTTCAGATGTTCACCAAGTACATAAAGGTTAGCCTGCTTTTCTTGTAGAGGTCTCTTGCTGTGGTTGAGTGAGCTCACTAGTAAACATGGAGGATGTATTCTGTGCTTTTTTTGTCTTAAATGATGCGATCACCTATTAACAGAATCACATTCAACTTGCTATGCTAACTGCTAACCCATTTTAACTGCATGAAATACTGTTTGAACACATTCATATCATACATAATGAACATTTGATGTCAACCAGTTATCATTCAAATAATCAACTGTCAAACAATCTAACTCTCAGATTTCCTCACACTGTCAGTCTCCCATCGTTTAAGCCACTGTATTGATTTCACAATGAAACAAAATCACAGCTTTGCTGTTTGTAAGTAACACAACCACTGCTGAGAGCGTTGATTTGTGTGAGGTGTAGTACAGCACACATTTCTAATATCTGAATCATTTTTGCCTTTTTCAGGTAGAGCTGGTGTCTCACTTTGGCTCTGAACATTTCTGTCCCCTCAGTCTTATAAGGTAATATTCAAGCAAAGTTTTACTAACATGCGCTTATGTCATGAGAGAAGCCTTGTTATGGAACAGATGTGAACGTGAAATCAAAATGAGGCTGTGTGTTTGCATGTGTCATGTTCTTATTGTTGTACTTTTTTATTGTTTTGTGTTGTTTGTCTTCTTAGTTGATTATCTAGTTGGTGGCTTAGTTATGTGATCATGGGCAGCTCAAGCTTACCACACAGTCAAGCCTTTGGTGGAAGCATAGTGAAATGTTATTATGTGTGTTCTGTTTTTTTTGTTGGTGGCCGTTTTCTTTTTCACTTCTGCAAAATGCTGAAATAAACATGGCTGAAGATGGCGCACAGAAGTGGCAGAAATTCTTAAAATTAACACATATACATGCTATCACTGTAATAGTCAGTAGGAAGTACAAGTCTAAGTCTAAATCCAGAAAAAAAGAGAACTGTTCCAACATTGTATAAAACATAAATAAAAACGGGAGTTTTTGCTGCAGACTAGTCCAGCGCTGACAAAGCCATGCTTTTGTGACAGCAGAATGTGGTTTGGCATTGTCTTGCTGAACTAAGCAGGGACGTCCCTGAAAAAAGGCATCTGGATAGCAGCATATGTTGCTCCAAACCCTCTTTGCACCTTTCAGCATAAATGGTGCATCCACAGATGTGCAAGTTACCCATGTCACGTGCATCGACACGCCCCCGTACCATCACAGATGCTGGCTTGTGAACTTTGCTCTGGTAACAATCTGGATGGACACTCTTGAGCCCAGAGGACACAACATCCATGATTTGCAAATACTAATTGAAACTTTCAGAGCACAGCACACTTTTCTACTTGTTGTCAGTGCGTCTTAGATGACCTCAGGCCCAGAGGGGTCTGCGGCATATCTGAATGTTGATATATAAATTTATCTTTGCATGGTGGTGTCTGTTTGTAGAAGCAGCGATGAACTGTATTTACTGACAGTTAAGTATTCCTGAGCACATGTTGTAATATCCTTTTATTTAGTCATGTTGGGTTTTAATGCAGTATTGGCTGGGGATTGGAGGGTCACAGGCATTCAATATTGGTTTTCAATCTAGCCCTTTATGTGCTAAGAGCTCTAAATCTTTTAATGATATTACAGATTGTAGATTGTGAAATTTCTAAATTCCTTGTCTACACAGTAACAAGGACTGAATCTTTCATGCACGGCCCTATTATATCCAAGCACAATACTATCAAGTTACCAGCTTACCTGTTGAAGGTTCTAAACAGGTGTTTTTTGAACAATGCACAGCATTTCCAGTCTTTTATTATTCCTGTCTCAACTTTAAAAAGTGTATAAAAAAGTGCATAAAAAAGTATCAGTTTAAACATTACATTTATTGTCTTTGTACTGTAGTCTATTGAATATAGGTAGAAAATGAAGATTAGATTTCACCGTTACGTGATCCTGGTTATAGATTTCATGATTTTAATGTATGATTTTTCCAGGGTGTTTGGCACAAGCATGGTGGAAGAGTATGACGAGGCGGCTGATCCCTCAGAAAGACTGGATGATCAGGACGATGACTTGGGTAAGAGCGCAGAACATGATATATTTAATGCACCTGTAATCTTAAGCATCACAACATGCCTCAGAGCAACCAGTTTGGTACAGTTTGTATCACTTGTTCGGATAATATAATATATAATAATATATAATATAAACACATTGAAATTGTCCTGTTCATTTGTGTGCTCTGACATTATTTTTATGTTCAGTTCACCAAAATAAAATGGTTTCGCAGTCACATTTATTATTGTTTTGTTTGTTTGTTGTGTTGATTAACGTGTGTTATAAATGCGCTGCTTCCTGCAGATTATCCTCCTGGATATGCACCCGGTGAAGTCAAGTTATCCAAGGATCTGATTGGATCAGCAAAAGGTAACTTTAACAAACGGTATAGAAATCACTACAGTGATCCCAAACCTGGATTACTGCACTGACTTGTTACTCTGGTGTTTACATTTTCTCTTCAGATGTCATTTTGAACATGGTAAACAATCTTGCTGTCAATGTTCTTGGCGGAGGACCAGAGATGCAAGGTATGACCATCACAATCAGCTCTAACATTCTTTTTTTTAAAATCAACTTTTAGGTTTGTTGGTATGTTAGTGATGAGTTCTATCATTTGTTGCTTCACTCCTTAATGTGATTTTTCTTATTTGTTTTGTAGGAAACCTTTCATCACAGGAAGTAAACATGGCCGAGCCATCGGCCAAGCTTGAAACTAGCACTCAAACTACCACAACAACAGACATTTCTCCAGAGTGAGTGCATGACTCTCTAACCACATCTTTCAGAATTGTAAATTGACCTTCACTAAGCCTTAAAACTAAAATCACTGTTTTTCAGAGCTGAACAAAACAACTTTCATATTATTGACAGATGTTATGTTGGGACAGAATAATAGTGATAAATCTATCTGATCTAGTTATATGAATGAACACCTATATAAATTGCTGGTGGTACGTCTCATGGAGCACAGTTACACTTTTACTGCCATCCTCATTTACAAGTCTAATTGTAGTAGAGGTTGTCCAAATTTGTTCAGCACTGAACCAAAAACAGCACTTCATCTCAGTCTGTCCTGAGAGTGACTGCTCATTTGGTTGCTGTCTGAAATTCGTAGTTAGCGAGGAGTTTTTGTGAAGACAAAAACTCCTTCATAGTTGGTTGGGTTTTGTATTGAGCCCTGGCTGTATAACACGCTGTGGTGGACTTTTTGTTATCTGCTGGTGCCTTTTGAAATAACTGGTTGTTAGTGATTGTTAAGCTACGGGTTGACTAGTACATAATTAAAATATTTTTGTCAGACATACACTCTGACTGGCAGCTTGGCTCTTAATCAAACTACTGCTTTGCATCAACTTTTTGCATCCCATCATAATATCTGAATGCAGCATTAATCAATCAGTGAATCGGCTATTGGCCAACTCTGATTTGTATGTATGTATGTATCAGTGACTGACACTGGGTTAATACTACAAACTAATGCTAGTACGTTAAGCTTCAAATTGAGCATCTCTTATTAGTTTCTCATGTTTGAGTTTTTTTTCCATTTGCCAATCTTTGTGAAATAATAGATATAACCAGAGAGCATCTGTAGATGAGCTTGAGCTTGTTGTATTATGATCCTTCTTACTGTTTTTAATATCTATTCTATTATCTTTCTCACACTCTAGTCCAGACTCTGGAGAGGAGATTTTAGCAGAGGCTGATGTCCCTCCAACTGTGGCCCTCTCTACGGAGACCACTGTGCCAGAGATTCCTACCACAGATACAAGCGTACAAGAGCTCCCCCCAGTGGAGGAAAAAACTGTCATTCCTTTAGAGAAAGATGAGGAAGTACCCATCAGCTCTACAATCATTCTTTTGGATAAGGAGGAGGAGTTGTATGAAGAAAGAGAGAAAAGGGATCCACGTGAGCCTTCATCGTCTTCCTCCTGCTCGTGGGCAGATTCCCTCCAGGAATATCTTCATCGGCAGAGTTCAGCCCTGCTGTCCAAAAAAAGGAAATGCCAAACGATGGACAGAAAGAAAAAGATTCCTCCCATTCAAATACCTGCCTGCCACCAGCCCCTGTCCCCCTCCGCCTGCCCCGAACCACATCAGCAGCACCACAGTGAGGTACATAAGCCCCCTGAAAAAGAACAAGCCTCTGAACAGGAGCCAGTGAGCGCAGCCAGCCCTTCAGAAACACCACAGCCTCCAGGGAGCACAGCAGAGTCTCCTCGAGAGTCCATGTCAGAACCTCCTCAGCTGGAGCCCAGTCAAACCTCGAACCTCCCCAAACTCACTGCCACTGACTCATCCCCTGCCAAACCTACCCCTATTGTGGAGACACCACAGCTGTCTTCTGAGGAGCCAGCGAAGGAGTTGAGTCCAGAAAAGAGCCAGGATGTGCTGGCTGAAGGGAAGCACATCGAGCCCACAGCCTCTCTCAGTAGCTCCAGTTATGTACAACCCAGTGTCAGTGCTACAGTGACTGCAGCCACAGAAGAGAAATCTGATACTGAAGTTTCCCCACCAGAGATAAACACCCCCATCCAAATCCCGGACAAGACAGATCAATCTCTAGTTCTCCATCCCACCACCTCCCTTCTTTCAGAACATCACCCTGACCCACCAACTGTGTCCGAAAGTAGCACTGTTTCCACTGAAGTAGCTCACCCTGCCCCAGACGTCATTACAGAACTTGAGCCCTCTGGTGGCCACCCGGTCATCACAGAAACTAAAATGGAGGATTTCGCAGAAGACGCATCACCCTCTTCTCCGGCTCCTTCTTCCTCTCCCACCTCGCCGTCCCTCTCGGATATCTATGCAGATCCCCCCAACAGTACGGAGCAGAACGGGAACCCGGTGCATGGCTCCAGCCAGAAGGAGTCTGTGTTCATGAGACTCAATAACCGCATCAAGGCCCTGGAGATGAACATGTCACTCAGCGGGCGCTACCTGGAGCAGCTGAGCCAGAGGTGAAGCTCAAACCCCAGAGCTACAAAAAGAGGTGTTGTCCTTTGAACTGAGGATGATATTGAGACTTCATCCTTTATGTTTTTCATTCAAGGTATCGAAAGCAGATGGAGGAGATGCAGAAAGCTTTCAACAAAACCATCATTAAACTCCAGAACACCTCAAGAATAGCAGAGGAGCAGGTGAGCAATGAGAGGGCACAAATGTTAGTCCAGATGGACAGTTATAGAAATATATGTCTTTGGTCTTACTGTGAGATTGTTGTCCCAAAATCATTTTGTCATATTTATTGAAAATACAATTAAAATCTGGCTAGATTGAAAATAACATCGCCGCAGATTCAAGCTGCTGCCCAAGAGTTTGTCTGACTTTGGTTTAAGGCTGCACTAATCGATATTTTTATATCAGCAATTGGTCAGTTTGTCACTTAAGTTTTTTTTGTGTCTTTTTGTTTTAGTGTCTTTCAGCCGATTGTTTTGTTTGTATAGCCCTTAACTGTTTGGGTCACACTGCTCTTCTACACCTCTGAAAAGTGAAAAATGGACTTCCATTTGTCAAACTTGACTCTAAATGAATGCTAATGTTATTCCGTATCTTGAGTTTAAAGCTTGCTGCACAGCCCAAAACTGGCCAAGAAAAAACATTTCAGTGTGTGTGTGTGTGTGTCCTGCTGCCTAATTTGTTGTCTTTTTCCTCCCACAGGACCAGCGTCAGACTGAGTCCATTCAGTTGCTGCAGGGCCAGCTGGAGAATGTGACTCAGCTGGTTCTCAACCTGTCTGTCAGAGTCAGCCAGCTGCAGATCGAGGTAGATACAGCACTCCAGGCAGAATGCCTTCATCTGTAACCAGGAGCATTTTCAGCCTGATGTCAAAATAAACACATTTAGTCTTTTCCTGGCACAGAGTCATTAGCATATACAACTCCTCTTTTCTCTGTTTGACATGCTCTTTAAGGCTGAATGCTTTACTCGTCTTCTGAAATTCATGTCTGAATGTATATTTAATTGTTTCACTTATACACTTATACGCTCCTCACTGTATTTTTCCATCTCTCCTTTGCCTCTGTGTAGCTAATGAAATAATCAATGGTCTGTCTCGTAGGTGTCAGACAGGCAGAACTACCTGCTGCTGTCTCTGGCGTTGTTTGTGTGCCTCAGCCTGCTGATGTGTGCCAACTACCGCCGCATCTCCGCTGTTCCTCCAACCACAGAACCAGAGCCACCCATAGCTAAGAGCTACACCTACTGCTGTCCAGAAAGGTAGCAAGACCGTTTTGACTTTGGCTAAAAGATATATGTTCTGTATATATGATAAATACTATCTTCATAACAGGAATCTTTTTACATTCATGAAGGCAAAGCAGAAGCTGTAGTTGAGCTGCTAGATGTGGAGTGGCATCTCTAAATGGGCTATTACAGCTTAAGGGCAGAGGTTACAGTGCTTCGAATGGCTCCTACTAATTAAGCCACTTTATTGATACAATTATTCATCGTAGCTGGAATCTTAAGTGATCACGCGGTGTGACTCATGTCTCAGTAAAGGTGCTGTACTCAGCCTTTCCCCTCAATCATTGTTTCCTTAATAGGCAGTTCTCTTCCTGTGATGAGACGGGCTTGAAGAGGAGTGCGTCCTATCCACTCATTCACTCAGAGTCGTTTCAGTTAGCCACCACTGAAGGTAAGCAGGAGTGCCATCGGGGTAATAATACTAATCTTTTGAAGGATTTTCTCATGCAGCTAATCAATCCAGAATTGAACCATTCTTCATTTGGTATCTTGGTTTATTATTTGTCTCACAGGCCCAGAAATGCTGCACACAGAGGACACGCAGAGTCTTTGTCCAGCTAACAGAAAGGTAAGAAATATATCTGAGTACAGAATATGAGTGTGAAGTATCTATTCCAAACACTGCTTGTGACTGCTTTTTTTAATCTCCCTGACTCTTTCCCACACAGAGGAGACGTCGTAAGATGAAGCCCTTGGAGAAAGTTGAGACTCTGAAACCTTCTTTTCACGCTGCTCCAGAACTGTGCAATGGAGGTGTTGTATGTAACGGCGTACCTGTCACCACAAACCCCACACCTCTTACAAAAAGGTTACTTCAGCCTATGTTTAGAGACTCGCCGTCAGAGGTCAGCTCGGAGGGATCTTCACATTCAGATGACCCCTCCTTCTGTGGCATCACCACAGCTTGTAGGCGAATCTGTGACGGGCTCCCTCCACCCAAGACCCGGGCGGAGAAACGGGCATTAAGACGCAGGCGTCCTAAGCCCAGTTGCACTGTGGTGGACTTGCTTCAGGCCCCAAGGAGGGACAAGGGCGAACCATTGCCCATCTCTACCATACATGACATCATGAAGAGCAAAACAGAGCACAGCTCTGGGACATTTGGGGTGAACGTTGCCCTCTCAGGACCTGTTTGATGTTTGACATCTCCACTCCTTCTCACTGACTGCTTGATCTTTTCCTAAAGAAGATGGATGTTCATTTCTGCAGCCACAGGCAGCTTTAAGCTTCGACATGAGACAATCTCTTCACTCTGACTAGTTTTGTTTTCTGTTCATGTTCTCTGTTCAGTCCTTGTCAGATGTTTATATTTGTTATACTTCAAATCAAAGGAATGTCTTCCCAGCTTTCCATTAAAGCTCTTCTCTTGTTTGGAAAAAATGACTCTGACTATTCACCCTGCAAATTTAACAGAAGCATTCAATAGAGTTTTATTACAGTAACCCAGGAAACGTCTTAAGTTAAAACATCTTTTTAGAAAACAGAAAACAGGATGTTCCCTCAATCTTTTAAGGCAGCACTATTGATGGGTTGGACATTTTTAGTCAGTTTACCTTCAAATAGAAGCACAAAAACAGTCGCTGAGATAGTGAAATAAACTGATTTGGGGTATAAAGCACAGAAGACATATGGAAGTATTTAAAATATATATATTTTGGAAGTGAAAAAAACCCCAAACTAATCTGTATCATACTACTCCTGTGGTCTGTGGACAGTTTCACTCAGAGTCGTTTCAGTTAGCCACCACTGAAGGTAAGCAGGAGTGCCATCGGGGTAATAATACTAATCTTTTGAAGGATTTTCTCATGCAGCTAATCAATCCAGAATTGAACCATTCTTCATTTGGTATCTTGGTTTATTATTTGTCTCACAGGCCCAGAAATGCTGCACACAGAGGACACGCAGAGTCTTTGTCCAGCTAACAGAAAGGTAAGAAATATATCTGAGTACAGAATATGAGTGTGAAGTATCTATTCCAAACACTGCTTGTGACTGCTTTTTTAGTCAGTTTACCTTCAAATAGAAGCACAAAAACAGTCGCTGAGATAGTGAAATAAACTGATTTGGGGTATAAAGCACAGAAGACATATGGAAGTATTTAAAATATATATATTTTGGAAGTGAAAAAAACCCCAAACTAATCTGTATCATACTACTCCTGTGGTCTGTGGACAGTTTTGTTCCAGTAAAGTTGAAAGACAGCATATGGAAGGACTTGAGCATTTTAGTGATGCTGGTCTAAGCTGAAATGCAGGGTCCTCAAAATTATACTCTAAATATTTCTAATATATTTCTAAGAAAATAAATGAATTCATCATCAACCCTCTCAAAGTCCAGTCATGCAGCTGGGGGAAAAGAAAGTTTCAGTATTCATGCTTTCTTGTATTTTCCTAAAATAAAATATTGAAGAAATGTTCACAACGTGTTTACACAATACAGAGCAGTACACTAGTGCAGATGTCGCATCCAGTAAACGTAAGGCTGAATGGCTGATGAATGCCTAGTTGTAGTTTTCTGATGGTTGCTGTGTGGCCATAAGGAAATACAATATGTAATAATATACTATGCTTCCTGTTTCCGTTCTGTGTGAAAGCTGAGAGACGGTTCAACTGCGGCAAATGTCATCAAATCTGTCCATCATTCCCTTTATGAATCAAAGTGTTAGGTTACAGTGAGCTATTCTTGTGTTCAGAAGTTTAAAGTAGTGTAACATTTTTTGAGATGGTCGTCATTTCCGTTTCATAGTAGTGTATGAAAGATGTGAGCCAGCAGTTGCAGATGAAATACAGGAGAAAGTTGCATGGCTAACTACAAATTAGAAATATAAAAATGTGATTTCTGCCTTCAGGCTTTGAAATGCCATATTTTCCTCTCACGTTGGTGCACTGTTCTGTAATCTGAAGCATGATTGGTTGCTTTGAGTGTCTTTACTTTTCTGCCTTTGTCCTCCAGCCGAATGAAGCTTATTTCTAATGCCAAGTGATGCTGCAAATGCTACAAATTTTGATTGAGGGCCGGGATAGTTGTGAGCTCAGGCCTTAGAGCTGCACGAATCCACTTCACTGAAGTACCTTGAGCAGGCCGGTGAGCCCCCAGACTCAGAGGAGTGCTGTTCGGTAACGGACCCTGAGCACTGGAGGCGAATAATGTTCCCCTCTCAGTCTCGAGAGAATTTCCTCAGTGAGATGTTATTGAAAGGTAACGCTAACAGCCCGGGATTGTTGCTGTGACTAGTGTCTCGCAGATTATAGAATTTGTCTAATATTTGTGTCTGTGTGGTTTGTAGTTGAGTACCAGATGTGAACTTGAAGGAATATGAACACGCCACATTGATTACAGATCCAGATCCAGAACCTGGCGGCACATAAAAATGTGGCAATAGCAGTATGGCTGAAATCCCTCGTCAGGTCAGAGAATATGACGGGTCAAAGAATATTGTGTAACATCTTTTACATGTCACTGACACGCAGACGCATTCCTGTGACTGGCTGAGTGATTTTGCACTGATCATCTGAGCGCATGGTTCATTTTGCAAATTCTCTCAACCTTTGAAAAGGTTAAAATGTCTTATAGTAGAAGCTTTCCGTGCTATTGGAATGGAGATGCGAGAAAACACACGCTGTCCCACACGTACACACACACACACAGGTCTGCAGGTAAATGAAAACTGAACCACAGTGACCTCTCTTATGTAAGTGTTTCTCTGTCCAGCAGGGGGCAGTGTAATCCTGGCTAAACCTTCATCGTGGAGTGTTTTTTTTAAATCTAACATCACCATCATTTTCCATGTGATGAGTCATTACACAGAATGGAAGTAAATTAGTTCTAATACTGCTCTCCACCATGCCAACTCATTATCTTTTGCCACAGAAACTGTCCTTTATCCTGCCTCTGTTCTGTTTTTTAAATGTACTTATTAGACCCTGAAAAAAGGAATAATCAGACCAAATGTGCTCACTGTTTTGTAGTCTACATTTGGAGTGTTTCATGGAGAACACTGAATTAAAAAAGGGCTCGAAGACAGCATCTTTTGATGTGCATTTATCATACAACTCCAGCTGTGTTTGTCAAGTCAAAAAAACTGCATTAATTCCATTACTTTTACACACAGTGTCTCTCGTCCGCTGTGGTCAGGCACGGTCAGAGCGCTGGTGGATGTGAGAAATTAGGTTAAAACCTCTTTATTCATCTGACCCGGTTGGGTAGCAGGAGCCTTTCAAAGATAAGCGTGCCTGATGCTCTTTTTTCCCCCCTTCATTTTGTTAACAGAATTTCTAGGTTTCTCTTTGCCCTGCCTCCTTCCAAAGATTATCTGTAAATGCAGGGCTGCAATCCTCTTTTCCCGGGCACTCTGTCTTTTATCCGAGGTTTGCTGTGGACTGAACATTCTTAGTATGATGTGGTGTCTGTATTGTGGTTTTATTTTGGTATACAGGTGTCTGCTATACTTACTGTTCACTGGTTCACTGTCTTGCCTCATTCCTATTTTTTTAACACACTAAATACTACAATTTCACCAACAAAGATCAATTTCTTTGCGATAATTACAACTTAAAGGTCCAGTGTGTAAGATTTGTGGGGCTCTATTTTCAGAATATGGCAGACATGAAATTTAATATGCAATAACTATGTGTGTGTAATCACCAATCTTTTTGTTTTTGTCAAGAATGAGTCGGCCATGTTGAAGCATCCTGTTTCTACAGTAGCCCATAATGGACAAACTAAATACTGACTTTAAATAGGGCCTTTGGAGTGTCTCACTATTGTTGTTTCTCCTTTGAAGGTGGAAAGTGAAGAAAATTCTCTTCTTTGGTTGGACCATCATCCAATGTACAGATAAGACAGCTAACAACTGAGCACTGAGTGTGTGCTGCTCTTGTGCGCCTTTGTGTGCTTTGCTCAGCCTCTGACTGATCTCTGAGCTCACCAGGAGCTCCAGTTCATTCTGTCATTTCTGTCGTTCTCCTATTTCCTCTTGTCTCTGTACATTCATGATCTAACACTAAATTCATAAAGCCCCGGGACAACAGCAGTTTTTTTTTCTCAAGTTAAAACATTTTCAACCAGCACCAGCACATCTGTTCTTGAGTTTTCCACAGTCCTGTTCAGACAAACTTTCATCTTTCCTTTTACTTTATAAGCTGTTGCGCTGCATCTAAAGTTCGCCTTGTGTTCTGTCTGCTTGAGAAGATGGTGATGTCATCAGGATCATGTTGGCTTGTGTCTGGAGACTAAAAATCATAAACCATAGAGCCGACGCTCTGAACTGGGAACATTGGGTCATTGAAAGATGTTGGTATTGACCACAGACACACTGTTCATGTGTGTCTGTGTATAAACATGGACTCCGTGATGTCACCTATTGGCTTCTTAAGAGTCGTTGTGTGGTGTGTGGTGGCTTGGGCAGCCCTGCAGTCCAGAGTAAGACATGGGTGTGGGTGCTGCTGAGGCAGGCTAAATTAAGCCACTTGTCAATCAAAGCTAATCAAATTAGCTACATTTGAACATGGAGACTGTCTCGTACTGTAGCCAGCCTCAAGTGGCGGTTAGTGGAACTGCAGCTTTCATTTCTCAGCCATAGCGGTTTCCGCTCTGTCTTAAAGCAGGCAGGAAGGCTCAAACAAAATTATGTTATTGGTTGCATTGTGGGTAATGTAGTGTTTGTAAAGCTTGGCCCATTTTACGGGCTAAATATTCAACTTTATGACAGTGTAATTGTAAACTGTTGAAGCTTCTCTTAAACTGGCACTGATTATGATCAGTTATTTTAGTCACACTAGCTATGTGGCAACCTCAGTCTGCATTGATTAACACTATTTAACAGAGGTTCATCCTCTGGGCACCATGCTGATGTTCAGCAGATATAAACATCATACCTGCTACACATCAGCATGTAGGCATTTCCATTGTGAACCATGCATGAGCTGTTTAAAGTATATTTTTAAAACACATTGAGTCTATAAAGCTGAACAATCTGTCATTCACAGTGTGAAAATAATGATCTTTTGATGCTGTAAGACTGAATTAGTCACCATAAAGAGGACAAGGTTCATCCACTTTTATGTGTGTGTTTGTCTGTGTGTAGCTAGGTAAAGCTTTTCAGGTGTCAGTTCTCATCTCATTGGGCCTAAACGCGCATCTGTCCTTTAAAAGGGCAAACACTGACCCTCACTATCTTTTCTCACCTATCTTGTTTCCTCATTACTTCACTTTTTCTCCACATATCCCCACATCTCTTTATGGATCAACTAACACCTTTAGATGTACATTTTTTCCCAGCGCTCTTACCCTCCTTTAGCTCGCTCCTTTTCTCTCTCTCTCACCATGCAGACTTCTCTCTCCCTCTGTGTGTGTGGGAGGGGGGGTCTGTTAGTGAGGAGTGTAGAATCCCGTCAGTGTGAGCGTATGCGATTGGAGGAGAATAATCCTCTGAGTGCTTTGCTTTCTTAGATTTTTGTGAGAAGACAGAGTGTGTGTGTGTGTGTTGGGGGGGGTTCTTTGATGTTCTGTGGATACCATTTGAGACCACGGCATTAAATATGGCTTTACAATTTCTGTCATAGATCCTCCCGTCCCCTCCCTCTGCGGTTTTCATGACTGTTATTGCTCATTTCCTTTTTTTTCTTTAAATTGCACCACTCATTATATTCCTCCGACCCAATTTCCTGCACTTCCGTCCTGTGTTGGACATCATAATAAAC
This sequence comes from Nibea albiflora, assembly GCA_014281875.1. NCBI lineage: Eukaryota > Metazoa > Chordata > Actinopteri > Sciaenidae > Nibea > Nibea albiflora. The sequence continues at coordinate 9,718,277 of CM024798.1, read as the reverse complement.
ACACTTGTAGTTTGATTTAGGAGCAGTTAAATCTTCTTCATGGTTGAGCTACAATGGCATTCTGACGGGGCTGTTTAGCAGGGTGCTTAGCAAGAGGCCGATAAGACGTTGGCAGGCACTTGGAATCAATTCGGCCATGCCTTACCCTCTGTAAGCCCACAGTCGCAGAAGTCCCATTCCCATGCGCCTGTGATTAAGCCCGGTGCGTAAGGCTGAAGTAGACGTTCAGAAATCTGCAGCAGACGTGCCACATTTGATACGCTTTAGGTTGGAGATGTATGCACATGAATAACAGTGTCCTTCGGAGAAGCTTTTTCTTAATGTTTCATGGATTTGTTTCCGCTGTGTTTCTCTGCCAACTGAGATTTGCTGCTGTCTTGATGCCCGCAGAAACAAAAGGTGTGTCCTGTGATCATGATACAGAAGCCTGAGGTGTGTTAGGAGTAATAATGGATGTACTGCCACACACACATACTTCATTCATGTGGCACGGGCGCAGACGTGGACATACAATATTAAGTTCACATTCACTGGGTCACGGTGCGATCTCACGCGAAGCACACATGGGCGAGAAACAGCTGAGACGCACACACACACAGATGAGATGTGACATGTTAACTAAATACAGAATGGGATGCACACCATTCAGCCTAGAGTAAAGAACGATCACGTATGACGTGGACTTTCACAGGAGCATGTAGCCTAACCTCTCTACTGCTGATGGATGAGTCACAGCCCAGATGCCAAAGATGTCCTTACTCAGTGTGTGCATCTGACCACGTCTCCAGACTTTTGAAATCATATCACACATACATGAAGGATTAGTAAAGATTATAAATGTTATATACTAAATATTAATGTTAATGTCATACATGAATTAATAGACTTGACTCCTAGATAAAACTAAGATGCTGCTCTACTTAACATGAGAGAACATAAACATGGAGGGCAATCGCGAAGTAGTCATTAAATAAAGATGCATTCCCAGTAAGTGCATTCACACACTGTCCATATTACACCAGTTCAATTTAATGGGCAAATGTAATGCATAAATAGTGTTTGGGTGAGGTGAATAGTGTCTCTGTCATTCCCACTGTGCACCCTGTACAACTGTTCTCGCACTATGTAACTTTGTGCTCTGGGTACGATCACCCGCGAGGAGTACGCACGTAATGCTTTACAACACACAGTCACACATAAAACTACATTTCACTATTATATTTGATTACTATTTCACTGATTTTGGTGAAACTGGATCATTTCTTATGGAGAAATTATTTTGTTTATTGCTGACAGTAAAGTAACTGCTGCAAACTGTAGCTGTTGTTAGCTCAGTTTGTTAGCCAGGCTGCATAGATTCTGAGTGGAGAGAATTGTTGACTGCGACTGCGAGTTCAGCCAGTGTCATGCCAGAACTGGAGCTGGACAAGCAGACAATGTTATGTAAGACTGCTATGTCTGGTGTTGTTACTCTTGTTTGATGTTTGGCTGTTAGCAAAGTTGCCAGCTCGCTATTTTTTCATCATAAATAATGTAATCATGGCTGCCTGCTTGTTTAATGACAAATTATTATATTCTGCATTCTACATGTTAAACACAAAATATGTGATGTATTGATGTGGATTTGGTCTTGTTTAAGGCACCTTGATGGGGAAAGTTCTTTACTGGCGCATAACCACCAATCGGGTTTATGTAGGTTTGTTTTCCAAAAGCTCAATTTTCCCTTTCCGAATTCACTGCTAACACTAAGATGTACCCAGCTTGTAGACTGTTTTGAAGCTCATGTTAAAAAAAAATGTCACCTTAGTGCAGAGTTTTCAAATTGAATGTGGCAGAGTGTGGACAGTTTTAATAGTTACTAATATGCGCATTAGTCATTTCCTAGCAGCTGATTCAAATTTAATGTGGACATAGTTACTGGTTCATCAATAAGCTAACTATCGTTGCCATTATCATTATTAATAAAGTTGTTCAGGAACCTCAAGTGCGCTGGTAAGATAAAATGTACGCTAAGAGCACTTATGTATATGTAAGAGCGATGCAGTGAATTTTACTGAAGCTCAAATCATTGCTGAATCTGAAACTCGATGATCATTCTTGCCGTTGCATTGTTGCTAAGCAAACCTAATTCATCAGAAATATAGACGACTGCGTGGTCTCAAGTGTCTCTGTAATGTGCTAATTAGTATTTAAATTAATATGAGTCTCTTGTGTAGCTGCCTTTGTAATTGTGATTTATAGAGCTTGGGACAAACACGAAATTACGTAACGTGGCTAGGGGAAAGGTTTCCATAAATGGCATCTATATTGCATTTCAAGGCAGGGAAACTGCACTGGCAAAGAAACGCTTTGACTGGCTGTAATCAGTACGTTCTGCTCAAGTCTGAGATATATAATCTATACACTGAATATAGAGCTCTCCTTCTTACACAAAAGCCTCTGTGCGTCAAGAATGTCATTCAACCTCAATCACAGGCATCATTCAACGAATGCAGCGAACAAATACTCACAAGGTGTTGTTATGTCGAGGTTGTTATGAAATCCTTAGTATAAAGTTCCTACTTTGTGGTGGAGACAGGCAGTTTGAAGGCCACTGCACTGACCCTGGCACTGCACCAATCATGCGGGTGGGTGACCCCCTCTCTCTTACTCCGATTGTCGCCATGGTTACACACAATGGGAGGGGGTCCAATAGATGAAGATGTGATGATAATGATGATGATGGTGGTGGTGTTGGTGTTGGTTGTCATAGTTTATCCCTGGGGGCTTCCGCTTTTGCATCAGGCCCACCATCCTCTGCTCATGACCTTGGTCACCTACCCTGGGGAGACACTTGCCAGGTGAGAAAAGCACGCAACAGGAATTAGAAGGACCAGGTTGACTGTATGTGTGCTCCCCCGAGCAAGGTTGTGCACGGCTGATATGTCTGTCCTTTTTGCTCATTTTATAAACTCGAGGCAGGTTATTTTCTTCCAGCTAAACTAGGGACAAACCAGGCTCTGGCTAAATAACATAAATAACAGAATTGCTCTTAATGAAACTTTAATGTCTAATCAGATTGAGTTAACTTCAACTTTGAACCAAATACATTATTTTTAAACATCAGCACAAAGAAGAATGAATGTTTTCAGGAGTTTCCATTTTGCTATTAAAGTCTCCAGACTTTGTTAATTTGTAATTTAGCTTCAAACTGTAAACAATCGCTGATCATCCCCTGAAGTTGTTACGGTGAATGTGCTAGCCAACATTTACATATTTACACGCCCAGCACACACGGAGCAACAATCATTCGGTGATTTCTGTGGTGATTTAGAAAATGTATCTTAATATATTCATCCTCCTTTGCTTTGTTTTGGTCACCATCAGCTCCCGAGAGACATATTTGGTACATTACCAGCTAAATGCTCTTTCTCTCTGCTGTTTGGTGATGGGTAGGTAGTGTACAGTAGGTGTTTTAGCTGCACTCCTTTTCGTTAACGTGCCCCTCCTGGGGAAATACAGATGAGAGATGCCAAAAAAGGTGTGAGGGTGACTACACAGTTGGGTGCTATTTACTTGTGGATACACCAAAATGCGACATCAGTGTGGACGAAGCCACATTTTTACATCCAAAGATGATTTTATTGTAAAGCTAACTGTTGAAACCTGACCTGAAAGCCTTTCCCATGAAGACCCATCAATATTTGGACTCTATTTTTTGTCTTTGAGTGAGAAATGTTAATCCTCTTATACCTGAAGAGAAATATTCAAAAACCAGAAAAAGCACACAAACACAAGTGAATCCTTTTTCTGTGTTAAGGAGCAGCAAGCTGACTAAAAATACCTTAATTGATATGTATCTAGAGTGCAACAGAGGCCCACGCTGCTCTCTGAGACCACCTTAATTAAACCTCACTCCTTCATTCCTCACTTTTGGGGTATGCAGAGGGATGTTGTTACTCAGGTTCATACCCACTTGTCTTGTATTGGATCATGTCGATGCCATGTCGGCCCTCGGCTCATACATAGCGTAATGAGGGGTGATTATTCAGTTTGGGGCTACAACAAGATGCTGGTAGAGGAGAATGCGTCCCCGCAGGTTCTTCTAATGGGCAAACACAAACAGTGTGTTCTTTAGTTGTGCAATCAGACAGCAGGTTTGACTGCTTCCCTTCTCACTTTTTGATTTTATCGCCATGCTGTCTGTCACAGTTTGCCGTCAGTTCCAACTGATTTCTCAACAACAGTTTGATTGCTTTTTGCACAGACATTCCTGGTCCTGATTTTAATGATCTCCTGACTTCTCCTCCACCTCATCAACCATCAGGTTGATGTTTCAGTCATCAGCACAAACTTTCCAGTGCTTTTTTACTTGATTCTTTTTTTATGCCTCTATTTTTTGATAGTGACAGCTGAAGACAGGCAGAACATTATGGAGGGAAAGGGGGTATGATATGCAGGAAATGGCCATGCGTTGGAAACAAACGCAGGCCACTGCTGTCTACAGCCCTGGTACATGGGACACATGTGCTAACAGGGTGCCACCTGTCCAATACCCATCTTTATGACATCATGATCTCATGTGTGCAATATTCCCGATGTGTATGTTTTGATGCTTATAGATCTGTGTGCAATACTGCATGCTTACTATAGCTGACTGTTGCTGTGTGCTGCTGTGTCAACGAATTCTCTCAAATGTCCATGACGAGTTTCTCCTGAGGGAGACAGTAAAGGCTAATCTATACTAATCTACTGTAATCTAATTGTATCTAATTTAAACTCTGGATATGGTGTTACAGTATATTGTCAATACAAAGTATTTTCATCCGTGACAAACTATGTGATCATACAATTTTCTCTCTCTCTACAATCCCACGTGACATAAACACGACTTAAATACAGTATCAAGCAGCCTCTCGGATGTAAATCTTGTCCCACAGCAAATGAAATGCTCTGAGCTCTCACGAGTCCAAATACATTTTATTTGATGCACCTTCACGGTGTCTCTTGAGCCTTGTGAACCAAGTGAGTGTACAGCACGTATATTTGTGGTGTTTGCGTGTGTGTGGGGTCACATATGTGCATGTATTTATCAGGTATTTTCGAATACTCTGCTCTTTTTTCAGTCCAACAATCAGAGCTTGTAAAGCAGTTTTCATGACAATGTGCGTGAAGACAATGCAGCTCTCTCTCTCATAAACTTCCTCCTGCCAAAATGATTAATTCAGTGTTTTTGCCTTTGGGTACAAGTTCATTAAAACACTGAGTTAATCTTCTTGTGTGGTGGAGCCAATCAGAAATATGACTTATTTTGGATTTTGGAGTCTTTGGCTATGACTAATCACTGCGCGCTAACAGAGTGATCAGTGACGTTGTATGTGTCCTTACATGATGCTGTGTCCCTGAGGGAACTTTTAGAAAACAATAGGCCGCGTCATAGGTTGAGAAAAGCTTGTTTCGCCGACTCGTGAGGCAATTCACGGACCCAGTGTGGAAGGAAAAGCCAGGAAAGAGCTGTGAAACAATAGCTGCGATGCATCACGGGTAGTTTCGACTACACATCCACCAGCAGAAGTGGGTTGCCTCACAGTGAAACAGCTACTGTACTGGCGGACTCCTTAGGATTGCTTTCCGACATGCCCCATAAGCAATTTAATTCCTCCAGAGTTACTTTGTGCTACAGTCCTATCCACATGAGAGCCCTGACATCATTAATCCATTAAACTTTAAATTCCAGAGGATTCTTAGCCCTCCTGCTCCCAGATTAGCAGTTCAGTGCGTTTCTGTGTCAGTTCACTGGGTTGAAATTAATTTCTCGACTAATTTAGTAATTGCACGCCAAAGCTTTTTTTATCTGTGTGGAGGATAAGCTTCATCACACTGCTGCTACACTGCAGGCAGGTTAGATGTACGGGGAAAACTGCAGACATGTTCATGTAGCACCTCACACGCCGGCAAATAACGGGCTGACCCGATCAAAGCCGGGCCAAAAATAGTCATTTTCGATTCAATCTGTGAAATCCAGATTCGCGGAGTATTGCGCGCTGTGACCTGTCACAGCGAGAAAGCCTGCATCAGGATGTAGACGCCGAAACATGATCGTTTGCACAAGCTTTTAATCACTCTCTGTGAACGGCTGCTCTAACCGTGAGTACTGTATTATACAGGATGGCTGCTCTGGATAAGTGCTTGATTCACTGCTCCAGCCTGCTTTGCCCATTATGAATAAGCTCCTCTGACACACTGATGCAGGGGCTACTCCTTTCATATCCTGTCATGTGTGTGTGTGTGTGTGTGTGTCTGCGTGTGTATGTGTCTGTGCGAACACGCTCTTAGTTCTGTGGGTGGAGTGGGCTGTAATGAGGGAGGGGGGTTGATGTGGGCACATGTTGGATGATGAGTGACTCTCTCTCTCTGATCTATCCAGAGAGGATATAGACACACACACACACACACACACAAACACACACACTAATGGCAGTTTTGTGCTGGCACGGGACGGCTGGACGCTGTCCCCGCTGATCACACACCACGTCTGACATCTCTGCCTCTCAGCCGAGCTCACAGGGGGTCAGAGAAAACGCTAACCCCCAAAGAACTGTGTGTGTGTGTGTCTCACGGCTGTGGGTACACTATCTTACAGCCTCTGAAAAAAAAACATGACAGTGTTTGAAATGCACATCGCCGCTGTTGTGACACTGACTTGAATTACACTAAATTACCAGTTTGTAGCGAGGTGTAATAACAGCATTGCTAGTCATTGTTCCCATGACGCCGGCTGCACTGCTTCACTCGTATGAGGCCCATCTGCCGGCAGAGATGTGTGCAGCTCTGTCTTACAAGGCGTGCGTGAACATGAGGGGTACCCTGTTATCACGCACGCACGCACACACACACACACACGCACGCAGGCCTGCTTGCCTGAGGTGTGAGAGTCGTGATAATGGTGTGTCTTGCAAACCCAGTCATCACGTGTCACTTCTGACAGTCATTGCTCGCCTCCTCTGCTCGCGTACATGCACCCGCCGTCACAAATATGTGATTGTTGTCACAAAGGTATGAACAACAGAGAGGGGAAGGCTGACAGCGTGTGATGAGGAGTCGTGTTGTCTTCTGACACAAGCCGCAGAACTCAGAAGCACATGCTATCCAGATATTTAGGAATATATCTTATTCACTGTCGCCACATTGTGAAATGTGGATGTCCTTTCTCAGCCTCTTTTCGTGCATATATCTTCCCCAGAAACAGATACAACGTCATCATCTGTTGTTGATAACGCTCATGGTATGATCTCAGGTCTTGGGGCGACTTTCTAAGTTGGCATTTGTGGAGCCAGCAGCCGGTGTTGTGCAGTTGGTTAGAATAGTGTTTTCTCTGCCATCTTCCCTTGTCATCCCTAATCCTGTGACTGCAGCTGTATACACAATAGCTAATCCCATCATGACTCAATTGTGTGTGGAAATAAAGACACACGTTGACTCTGAAGAGGAGAGCTATTTGTTAGAGCTCAGAGGGGAGAGGGTCTGTTGTTGTACATTCACCGGGGACGGGTGAATAGCAGAGCCGTTTCTTACTGACGATGTGGAGGCATAGGGCCCCGCAGCCACCAGGGGGCCCCAAACTGAACTTCGGGATCAATACATTTTGGGAGAATTAACAGTACCTGTCCTTATTTGTTGTGTGTAAAACTTATACTGTATGCTTAAAAAACATATAAGCTTTTTTTTTTAAAAATCTGCTAGCTGCCATGATAGGGAAGCTGTGGCTGTGTTTGTGGGTAATCAAGTCAAAATATCTTCGGGCCGGGCTGTCACGCAGTGTGTGATGAATGACAGCCGACCGCCATACACAGAGGTGAGGACAATAACGCAGGCACCATTAAGAACTGCATCATGGCATCAAAATAATAACAGATAATAGCTTTTGCTCATGTTGATCTTGTGCAGTGGCCTAACACGTCAGACCACAATCAGGATTTGCCGTTTACATGTAAATGTTTCTTACTGCCTGAAGCAACAGTATTATTCTTACTTTTTTTTTTAATTGTAATAATTATTGTTTGCACATTAATATGGATTCTAATTTTTATTCATTTAAGTCATTTATTTAATTAATTTTTTACTATTTTTGATTGGTGGGAAGAGTTTTTATGTTATGTCACCTGTTTTCCCCTTCAAATGTAACAGGTTTGCATCACCACAGATCATCTGAAAAGTTTAGGAATCTCTCCCTCAGAGTTTGACAAATAACATCTTACATAGCTAGAAACAGCTAGAAACGGCTCTGGTGAATACTATTAAATGATCACCTGCCAATACATCCCTGCTTGGATGGGGTCCAACACGGCTCCTGCTGCTGCTGCTGCTGCTGCTAGCGGTGTTGGAAAGGTTTTTTTTTCTCTCTTCATGAAAAGAAGGTGTCACTCTTTCCAAAGAATTGGAGTTGCGGATAATACAGACTAATGCACATGGTGTAAGGTTAAGGTTAACACCTCACATGGCAAACACAGGCTTAGCTGAGGGTGAAACAGCCTTTTATCCGCTCTATGCCTTTTTCGAGAAAAAATCTATTATTTAAGAGACAAGAGTGAATTAGAATACTTTTGCTAGCAGCATCTGTGGAAATAAAATAGACACTGTACTGTACTATAGCTGGTATAATTGCAATTCTGTAGCCGACCATTTCACCGAGGGATTTTCCTGTTTGCAGAGGGAAACCACACACAGCTTGAAAGCTCAACCACGGGCTGTCTACAGTGATGCCTGTTTGTGGTGTACGGAGCCACTGACCATGCTTGTATGTGTCGGCCTGCCTTGGCCTCTATTTCTGCTCCTGCTTCACTGCGTTCTGTGCACTGGATCAGATAATGAACACTCCAACCCGAGGGGGACAATTAGCTTCTTAATGTGTCTGATCTGATGGACGTTTGCTCTGGTGACTGGAAAATCCTGTGGAGGAGTGAGCGCAGCCTACTGAAGCTGGAACCATGACACAGAAAAGAACAAACTTAAAACACCAGCCCTGCGTCTGACACTGCTGTGTCTCTCGGCTGTACATGGAACATGAACCCCGCCATGCATTTGGGATTTGCTGTCTGTAGATTCTTACAGAGTGCCCCAGACTTCCACTGCACTTAACGCTCGAAGCGGCAATTGCCTCAAGGAGTTGAAGCCAGTACCTTTGTCTGGAAAACCCCTTGACACACCAATCAGGCAAAGAGGCTGGGCAGACGCTTGGAATTTTAATCAAAAAGAGAATATTGAATTTGTAGAATTTGAAAATGTGCCTCTCAAACAAAATGCTCCCAACCTCTTTGATATGGAAAGCTACTTCTCCTCCCTCCCCCCTCCCTCCTTCATGAATTAAATTATTTTTCCTGTCTGTACAGTTGAGTAGCCCAAGGCACTATGACCCTCATTACATGAGTTGTACATAGGAGAGAAAACCTCTCTTTATTTGCCCTTCATTTTTTCCCCCCCATATTTATTTTCTCCTCTCGCCCTGACTGTACAATGACTTCCCAGCTGGGCAGTGGCAGGGGTGGTGCTCCATGCTGACAGGGTGTTAAATAGGTTATGAGGAGGTCTGGAGGGTATATAAGATGAACAGTTAAGTGTAATTAATTACTGCACACTTCATGATGTGCACACTGATTGTGATTAAAGAAGAGCAAAACTTGTTCTGTTGTAATTCAGAATCATGCTAGCTAAACTTTTACAGTCAGGCTTGCTTCAGTGCTCCTGAACGGTTTTTCTATTCTTTTTTAAAAAGCAGTGATATATTTGAAAATGTTCTTTAAATGTAGTCTTAGTTTTGTTCTTTGCCTTCGATTTGAGCACAGTGGAGTTTCTTAATTTGTATCTTCGCACAGAATACATTTCTACATCAAAGGTTGAATGTGGATTTGTGGCTATGCACATTTTAAAAAATCACAGTATATAATGTATATAACATGATACCGCCATGTATTCCGAGGCCTTAAGAGAGCATGTCTGGATCTGAGGTGATAAACTGTATCTATTTCTGTGATATCTGAAATGGCCAGCATACACAGTTGCATGCAATATTACTTTTGTCCTCTGAGCCATCTGTCAGTCCGTGTTTGTTTACAGTCTGCAGCGGCAGCCCTCCAATCGAGTTTGTACTGCATACAAAATAACTGAGAACACATAATCTGAGGAAGCCCAATTTAGCGAGATTTAATCTCTGCACGTCCTCTGCTGGTGACAAAGAGTTAAAGTGTTTTACAGTTACAAAGCTCTTGCTTTAGAAACTGGGCCCCAATGTAGATCTATGTGTCTCAGTTTATCCTCCCTCAACGTGTTATTTCAAGTCTTATTTAGCCCTGCTAAATCATCATGATCATTTGGAAATTTCTAATAATGAAGAAATGCACATGCCTAAACATGCATTGCAGATTTTCTTTTTGCTGGAAAACAAGCTGTAAATGACACAGACACAGTCACCATTTATGTTTGCACAGTATATCGAACATGTTAGCACACGGTTGTTTATTTATACAGCATTAGCATCAATTTGAGTCGTGTTTCTGGTGACAAGATGAACGTGAATCCAATATTTTCTCTACTTTCAACACTGTTCTGGTCTCCACTAACTTCAGGGCTTTTGTCTGCCGTTTTAAGTCCACAGCTGTTTTGTTTTGGCTGAAAACAGAAAACTTCTACTCTGTAAAACCAAAACAATGAGCTGAAAGAGGCTAAAACTGTTTGTAGAGCTGAGGCGAACTGCACAGTTGCTGATAATCCCTATTACCACAAGCAGCTATATACAGGTAGTCATTTGATCCACTGTTAATTTCATACTTAATTATAGCAACTTCAAAGACATTACTGTCATTAACTGGCTTTAACGATGGACAATAAAAACTAGGTCGTTTTAGGCCCCTCTCCCTATCTGTATGCTAATTACCTATTACTGCTTCAGATTACTCTTACCTCTTGAGTATTATACCTATATATTAAACACTCCTCTAAAGTCTTAATTTTTAACATATAAGAAACATGTTCAGTTTTATTTCATGAAGTTATATCCAACAGGACAATACGCCCCACATTTTACTTTCCTGTATGGATTTAAAGATTTTATCCATTACTTTGTGACCTGCTTCCTACTTACAGTATAAGCCTGTGGGCTTTCTGCAAGTCTCAGCTGAAACTCTTTTTTTCGTTTCCTTAATCGAGACTGAAGATTAAAGGTGACCGGTGCTTTTGCCGCCAGGGTCCCTGTAGGCTTATTCGCCTGAGGAACTCAGGCTGCCAGAGTAAGTATCATGTTCTAAATCACTACTCATAGTGTCTATACTGGAATGTCTTTTAGTGATCTCGGATTCTCGTTGTTTCCTAGTCTGGTATTTGTTCATACAGCATTTTCACCTCAAATTTTCTGTTCAACTGATTTTTCACCCTTATTTTTGAAAAGTGCTAAAAGCGCATCATCATCCTCTGAATGTAAAGCGTGATGCACAGCATGCAGAGTTATCTTTACGCACCATAAAAAGCAAAATATGATGCACACTGAATTAATATTAGTTAAAGGAGATTCGAGCGGTTTTATGATTTGGTTGAGGTGAGCATAAGGCTGTAATGTATTTTAGTTCTGCTCTAACAGCTACAGTATGTCTGATGCTCCAGGTTGTGACACTCTGGAATTACTGTTGGCTAAAGCATATGGCGGGCTCTTACTCTGCTTTGTGGACCCTTTAATTAGCCCAGCGGTCCAAATGAGGTTACTGCAGTGAAGGAAAGGAAAATCTAATGAAAAAGAGCAGACACGAGGAGAAGAAGGGTGTGTGAATGGGGCGATGCAGGGCAGCGGTGGGGGTTGGCTATCCTGAGAACACAAAATGTTATGTAATTCATTGCTTGGTTATGTAAGGGATCAATAGTGTAACTGTAAGAAAACTGAAGTCCCCCCCTCCCACCCCTCCACCTTCAATCTGTGCGCACACTTGCTAATCATTGTTCTCCTCTGAAGTTCACAGCTAATTGTTTCTCAGGAGAGGTGCCTGGCATCCTCTGCTGCTCCTGCTGTGGAAACAAAGATGGTGTTGCATGCTGTGTTGTCAGACATGCAGAGGAAGAGCGGCACGGCGTCATCCGACAGGTTTTCCCCAGCGCTTTTTAACCTTAAACAGATGGGTCACAGCGAGTTTTCTGAACTGAAATTAAATGCGTGTTGTTTTTTTTTTTCCTTCTACAGCGTCCATATCTCCTATCAGAATCATACATCATGTCCTTTGCTCTCCAAACCTTTCTATTTATTTCATAACGCATGCATTCCTCATTGTCCTTTCGAGGTAATTTGTTGCCACAGGTTGCACATAGCCTCACATAAATACATAAATACATTATACACCCCAACATAACCACAAAAATAGACACATCCAATTCAGCACATTTTCTACCCACATCCCATGCATAGCACCCACACACGGTTTCTGAGGTGTTTTGTTAAATGATGCTATGGCAGAGGGCACACATCTCCTGCCATAGCTCGCCCATTATCAGGCCATGTGTAAAGAATGGGTTGAGGGGGTGGCTGGGGCCATGTGCTACTGTACGCTGTATGCTCTTATTGCTTTGCTGTTGAGGTTTGAGAGGTTGTGGCTGATGGGTGTAAGTTGGTTCTTATTAGAAGCAGTTAATATGCTGAAGAATTAGGAGGAACAATGGAGGAGAATGGGTTGCACTATTTTTTTTTACAGAGCAGCAACAGAAAGTGGGGCCAACAGAAAGTTTGTGGATGGCTGGGAGTCTTTGTTGGAAGTGTGTATGGACGTCAGTGATGTGTAGGTCAAAATTCAGTTTATTGTCCAGGGTGAGTCAGAGGTATTTTAAGCACTCCACCATCTTAAAAGTTTCATTGTAGACACAGGTGGTGTTGTGAGCTGTGCTGTGAGTGTTTTAAGTGTTGTTGATCAGAATTTCTTCACTATTGATGTCATGATTGCACCTTTTATCCAGGAAGCTCCAAGGAAGCTTCCTTGGCATGTTGGGAGTTGGCCAGTGGTTTATGGAAGTTGCAAATAAATTGTAAATCTGCACACACTTAATCTATCTTTTCATCAACAAGTCAGTCCTAACCCTAACTTCTGTAGACTGAGGCTAGCGGCTCAAGGCTACATTGGCAGCTAGCATAACACACCCAAATCTGTGACCGAGTTGCATTGTGGGCAAAATTGGCGCCAGGTTTTGACAAGGAAGAAAAATGTGACATCTCTGATTCTGTTGGAGCAAACAACATTTTACAACACGTTTTATTTTTGACAGCAAAGAGGGGATGATGAATTAATGATCTGTGCTGATGACATCCAAAATATATGCAGCGCTTTTGAATGCTGTTAGGAAACTGGGAGTACAGTGCTGTGAAGAATTGGCATTTCACTTGAATGTCAGTGTGTGTGTCAGAAAGCCAACATCATGCACTGTGGAACTCTACATGACACCTGTCAAGACCGGGAAATGGCTGTTCTCTGTTTTTCAATTCCCCTGCTCCATCAGGACGGCCGTGTTCCTTTTCTCACTGTGGAGAGACAGCAGACCACAGGGTTTCCTTCTTGTTACATTTTCACTCTCTCTTGTCTTATTTCTTTTGCACTCTCTCATCTCTCTTTCATTCCCCTTCTCTTTTGTCTAATTTCCTAGCGTTTTGCTCTCTCTTGCACTCTGTTGCCTTCTGTCTCTTTCTGTTTTCTGCTCTCTCTCTCTCTCTCTTTTCCTTCCTCTCTCCGGTCCGCTCGGCTTCACCTCCTTCTTCTCAGCTCAGCTGCTCTGGGATCGTCCCTGATCATTCGACATCAAAATATCTTCTCCTCACTGTTGCCCTGTGTTCCCCTCATCTCGACCATGTAATATTAAAGTCAGAGGGGACAACCCTGCAGATTTCAATGAGCGCTTGTTTGCGACAGAGAGCAGGGGAGGGGGAAGCTATGTCACCCACAGCCAAGCCAGCGAGACGAATGCACTTTGACTAAATCTCCCCTTTAGCCACTTATTATTATTCAGAAAGTCCAAACCTTGCTCTACCACTGCTCTTAAACTGCATAGAAATGCAACAGATTTATAAATGTGAATGACTTGAATTGTCCTGGATTGGTCATTGATTCATTTCATGCTCCTACTTGACGAGTGATCAACTGTTTTTGGGAGCAAATGAACCACTCACAACCACATTTATCCATTAGAAAAAACCCACCGGGGACTGCCTGCTGAGGAGAGGAAACACTGGCTTTTATTATGGCTTCCTCTGTAGTGCGGCCCACTGATGAGGCTACGTAGCGGCACGTGTGCAATTAACGTAGGACAGATGGTCCAAGTTCACATCAAATCAATGCCGGGCATGAAGTGATGGGGAGGGAAGCCTGCATTGCCCCATGAGGCCACCGCGGCTTCACAGTCACTGATGCGTGGTTCAATTTGACATGTTTGATCAGGTAACTCAATGCAAGCGTATCTACTTTGAAATTGAAATGCATGCCAGAGAGTGTTTACAGTAACCCTCTGTGTTTTGTAACACAGGTGGATCCGCATTAAAAAGAAGTCTATCATTTTATATAACCCTTATACATTATGCATGCGACATGCCATTAGTGAAGACAGGTAGGGGTAGGGCCAGGGGGTTTTAATGAATTTTTCAGTTGATGATGATAGGAGGATTTGCATTTGCAGGGAGGTGACATTGTGTTTGTTCTGGAAAATTGGTTGAGATTAAGGTTCATGGTGTGACTGTACCAGCTAATACTGTTATAAAGAACTGGAAAACATCAGGTTGTGGTGTGTGTGTGTGCGTGTGTGTGTGTTGTGATCCTTGTATTTGGTTAAATTAATTAATCTCTGCAGTAATCCTGACCTTGTTAAGTTAATTTCCATACCAATGAAAAAATGTAATACCGATTACTGATACTGATTAAATACAAATATGACATGATGTGTGGCACAACGTGGCTTCACATTGTGTTTGACCATCATGTCATGTTGCAGGATACTGTATGTCCCCAGATGCTGTATTGTGTCATGTTTAATTATATGACCGTCCTAGTTAGCGCAGTAAGAAATGATCACTTACCAAGCACCACATGCAGGTAAACAAACTGACATTAATGTGTCATTTGGCATCTTCTGTATTGTTCTTGTACAATAAAACATTGAGACACTAAGCCTGACAAAACAATCTCAACTTATGGTCTACTTACATGCTTACAAGCCTTCATCACCAGTTGTCATGGAGCTGTACATGTAGCAAAAATAATATGATAATATGACTTGTAGTCTGTTTGATGGAAAGCTCCGGGAAAAGCAAGTAAGTTGACTTTGAGTTGAGATACCTCCGCAGGATCTCACAGCTTGTTAGTAGAAAGTAAATTAAATGTATAGTCGGAGATAAATATATGATGCTTACAAACATCATGAACCATGAAGCTGTTTCAGCGCTGTGAAAGCTGCTTTTCATCGTTATTATTCGCCACTATATGAATCACTTACATGAAGGATAGATGGCCACTTAATGAGCGCTCACACAAAACAAAAGGATCTGCCTAACTCATCAACCTAAAAGCTATACTTATACTTAGCGACTCGTGGCTATGCACGACAGTACTTAGTAGTAGTGATTTGTGCTAAATGCTATCATGGTCACAGTGACATTGTTGATATGCTGATGTGGAGCAGGTATAATGTCTACGTATGTTCACTATCTTTTATTATCCCCAGTCACAACACCTGTACTGAGGGTGAATTTGTTTTTAAGGCACCAGTTCAAATTATATTAATATTATCCAATTAGCTAATAAGCTATTATCTATTTTATTAACTTTAACTTCTGCACAATTAATGGATACTTTTATTGACAAGTAGGTGCCATTACAGATAGGCTTCTTTGAGCACCCAGGCGACATTTGGCCCTGCCTCAGGTCCACGTCTTCAATTTTTAGATTAGCTTGGAGGCGGAAAAAGTAGGACCACCCACATTGACAGTTCATAACATGTAGCCTATGTCTGTAACACATTTGATGTCAGTCCATTCAAACATCATCCATCAAGTCTATATTATTCAAAATCCAAATGTTAAACTCATTGTGGTGCCTTTACCACAGTTCTTGACCAAAGCGAACCAACAAGCCGATACCGACAAACCTGGAAGCATGTCACTTGGATAAAAAAGATTAATATATAACACAGCTTTGTTGATTTTATTTATAATATTATATTACAATAAACTACAATCAAGATGGAAAACAAGTTCAATGCTTTATTAATGCTAATTCATTTCAAAGCTATGGTAAATATTTTATTTTACTCTGTAACTGGCAGCTGAACCAAAAACTTAATTTGAGACTCTGTCAGTCATCGATCTGTTCTACATGATCATATTGTAGCATACTTCTTCCTCCAACTACGAAAAAGACATCAGAGGTCATGAACGGATTTCTCCATTTTCTACAGACTGTTAATATTCTACCACAGGCTGTAGCTTAAAATCAAACAGCCTTCACCAAGGAGAGCAGAATATTTATATCTCACCCTCTGCCTGTGCAGCATCAGTGCAGAGCAGCCGTGATTGTAACTGAAGTGTTGCGATAATGACCTTGCTTCGGGTAGTCAACAAAATATTAATTAGAGGTTGCTGTGTTTATGAGTCAGCTGTGGTTGTTACGCAACCCGTGCAAGCAAAACAGCCAACTGTTTGGATGTGAATTCACTAAAACCACAAATCTGTGAGGGTGGTCTTTGTGTGAAGTGAAGCTGCTGTTACAAACAGTACAATGTTTTCTCAATACAGTCAAAAAGACGTCTATTCATCGGCAGTTTTCATAGCAAGCTTGCAGCATGACTCTCGTCTGATGATTTCCTTCGGCACCTGCAGTCACAGAGGAAGCTGTTTGCAGGGGAGGAGAGGCGTTAGAGTCGATAGCATTATGAGCATCCTTGCTAATTAACTGTTTCTAGTTCCCTAACCAACGCCTGCAGTCTCTGTCTCTCTCTCTCTATCATTTCTGCCCCTCCTCGCGTTCGACAGCCCGGTCTGATTTGTATTCAGGTGGTTTCCTCTCCTCCCTGTGTGTGACTCTGCAGAGCAGGTGTCCATGGCTGTGGCTCAGACAATGATAGCCCACTGATAAGCTGCCTCGCACACACTAATAGATAGGCAGAGACCCTGTGTTTTCTCCTGACGGGAATGACATGTTTTCAGCTGCTATTTTGCAGTTATGGAAGGTCATTTAAATGCATGGGACATAAACTTGCAAATCCCCGTGGATGTGTGCACTAAATACTGCCTTGTTTAACAGCTATGTGGTAGACAGAGCTATAAATCTGAGCCAAACATGTAACAAAGTTTCTTATGTCTGTCAGCTATTTATTTATGAATGAAAATGTAATCCTCTGTTTAAGGAATCATTTTAGGAATTTCAATAATGTGAGTGATGTTGGCCTCGAGTCACAGCCGTGCCGATATTCAGTATAACATCACTCCCTCTTGTGGGACTGTTGGACAACTGTTGTTACTACAGCTGCCAACTTCTCTCTTAGTATGATGTATTCTTCATTTAAAACACGATTTAATCAAACAACAATATAATATGTTAATCAGTGAGCTTAAGTGTGTGGGTTAGTGTAGGTTGTTACATTTAGGCTAGCTTTTTGCTAGCTGTAAGCTAACAGGCTGCTAGCTGGAGCTTCATATTTTGGTATCTCATCTAAATGTCAACAAGCAAATACGCATATTTTCCAAAATGGCAACTATGTAGACATCAGTGATACATAAATATATATAACAGTTGTGTATTGTTATTGTGTTTCACATCCTGTCAATTAATTTATCAATGTTAGCAGCAGGTTCCAGTCCTGTGTTTTGAATTTTGGTTGTGTATTGAACCTGTAATTTACATTTGGATCATGGACTGTACCTTTAAGCCCTGAAACCGCATCTGTTATCTCTTAACTGTTGTCAGACTTATGGACAGATCCCACAGGTCGAAGCGGCCCAGTGTTCCCCAAGTGAACTGTTCTGTATGTGATGATATTGTGCTGCCTGATCCTGGCATCCAGCATGATACCACAGCGATTATCTCCTGTAATCTTTAATAACGTCCCAGGGAGGAAGACAGAGTGCAATAAGCCGCATCGGCTCTGGCCAAACAAGGGAGGGAGAGGGAGATGTAGTGTTAGCCTTGGTTTGCTGTGGCAATGAATCGTCTAACCTCAGTACAAGGTTAAAACTTCCTGTACCTCTGCTGGCACCGTTCATTTTGCAGATTAATTGGGTAACAGAATCCATTTCTGTCCAACAGACCACACAGTACAACTAGTACAAAGCAGTGGCCTCAGGGTCACTAATTGTTCCTAAATTTGACTATTCATCATTTAAAAAAACCCCCAAAAAACTCAACGGTTTGTGTGAACTAATGTTCATGAATTAATTTATTTTGTTTTGTGCATTTTCACAAAGCAGTGTGGTTTCAAGATCAGTTCTTCATTAAAACAAACTATCTTTGTGACTTTGGTCACAGGAACCATGTTTGTGCCTAAGTTTATTTAAGAAATGAAGCCTCAGGGTTTGTCACTCCTCACTGAACTGCAACGTTAATGTCAGTGTGCGCATCCAAGTGTATAATTGAAAAATGACTACATATAAATTAAGGGCGCCGATGCAACAGCATGACAATGTGATGTAAATGGAAAATGGGAGAAAAACAATGAAAGACTAACAATGGCCGATGCTGATGTTCGTTACATGTATTGTAAACTGCATAACGCGAAGCAACGCGTGCCAATCTACACAGAGCACCAAAAGTGGGCGGAAGCCAGAAACAGAAAAAGCATAGAGAATCCGGTGGATTTTCAAAATAAAATACCCTGTGTAAACTGCCGGCTGTAAAAACAGACAAAAGCGAAACTAATTAACTACGAAGCATATTTACACATGTAGAAGCATATTTAGAAGAACATACACCAGGAAAATGGCCAAATCTGAGCAAGTAAACAAAATCTGGCGGGCTTAAACGCTTGCTTCTGAAATGCTCCCGGTGGGTTTGCAGGACAAACCAAAACTGCAGTGACATGCCAGAGACGTGTGCAGTGGGGTTTTGGAGCCACAAAAAAAAAAGGAAAAAAGAAAGGTTTCTCCTCAGCACAGCGTTAATGCAATATATAAACATATAATCAGCCACTGCCATCGGTGAATGTCATCTTTATTTGCCAATGGCCAATGGCAGTTAAGGAGGCAAACGCCGGCCAATGCCGATATTCAGCCGATGCATCCCTAGTGTGTGTATGTTTGAGATACACAGTGAAAATGGCTGAACTGACCAAGACAATTCTTCTGGCACCTGGACAAATTGTAGCTTTGAAAGCTACTATATGGAACCATTTTAGCTCATCATGAGATTGAAGGCAAGCGGGACTTGCATTTGAAACACAATTTGCAAGGCTTGTCAAACAAAATGTAAATGTTTTGGCAACACAACCAACATGAAGGACCACCTCTTAAGTTTCCACTCGGAGTAAGAGGAAAAGCCACTGCTTCCATCCAACTCAAAAGATGGGATGCAAATTACAAATGCTAATTACTACAACATACCACCTTGTTTTTGATGCATCAATGTTTTAGAGGTGAATTATAGCCCTTTGATTTGGATCACGAGGTGCTGGCAACTCTCTAGTGAACATAGCTGAACATTTAACTGCTAAAGAGACAGATTTTTGTTGGTGGAGACCAAAACCAGAGATAAAGGAAGAACTAATGTTTGCAGTATGTCTGCTGGATGTAGAGAGCTAGAGCTATATGCGGCTGCCTCTAGTCAATGTTTCAAACTCTACCAGCCCCATCGCAGTACATTTCAGCAGCGTCCCAGAAGAGGGCCTCCACTCAGCTTCGGGGAATACACAGTTTTTCTCTTTGTGACGGATGCCGTCAGCAGCCCGTGTCAATCTGCACAGAAACGGCACAGAGAATCTTGTTGATTTTCAAAATAAAATACCCAACATGAACTGCCAGTCATAAAAACAGCCAAAGGGGAAACTGAAAATCCGGGCAAGTTAACAAAGTTTGATTGGCAAGCACTTTGCTTCCGAAACGCTCCCAGTGGCATTTAAAGTCATGAGGAGGACACCAATCAGCGTCGCCGACGCAACGTGACAGAGACATGCCTGGTGGGGCTTGGGGTAAATAAGCAACTGTTTGCCAACAAGTTCACTCCAACAACTTAATCAGTCTCAATGTGTGTTCAGCTTGTGAACAAAACAAAAAAAGGTTCAACAAAAATTCACACAATGCCTTGCAGTAATTTAAATTCCTTCTTGTTATGATGATAAATGTCTTTCTCAGTCCTCCCTGTGCTCAGTTATACATATATTTGTTTTGTTTGTTATTTGAAACTGTTGATGTAGAAATAAGAGGGACTACATATTGATTGCAGCTACCAGCTTCTGATTTTCCACAGCAGTTACCATAAGGAAATGCCAGATGTAACTTGCTGCTACTCAATATGAACTTCTGTGTTATTATGTTTGTTTCTAAAATTGAGTTTACCTGTAAATACCTTAAAATATATGCAGATACACTCCAAAGAAAAGTGTTTGAGTCAAAGTAGGAACAAAAGTAAAAATCTGCATATCCTATATCCTAGATATTATCTGTGCTGACTTTTTGTGTGTGGATCTTAGTAGGTCCACTGGATGACTTGGCAGCCTGTCTGCATTATCTGCCTGCCTGGGAATAAAAATGGCCAAAGAGAACAAGCAATAAACTGACAGTATTGATCATGTTGTTTGCAGAGGGGAGGGCGGGGGAGAGGGTGGCGTTTGCGGGTGACGGCGAGATTTTGCAGCCACGCTGATGGGCTCATGTTTTTCTGCCTGTGATAATGGATGAAGATTCATGGTGGCCATGGCTGCTCCATGTCTGCTGCGAATCCAGGAAGGATATTTATGTTGACAGCTCTCCTTCTTCCACCAAGCCCGGAAGGCGGATCACACAACCTGTCAGTCAGATTGATGTCTCCCCTGACGGCACAAGTTAAAAGGAAAGGAGGAGAAGGTAATGAAGAGAGGATAGAGGATGGAGACTGCTCCCGGGGTTAGAGACGTAGGAAGATGATCCGCTGCGTCATCGGCGTTCAATTCATTACATTGACATTCACATGCATACACGAGCCGCACTGTATGTACTGGGAGTTGGACCCAGAGCAGTGTTGTGTAGAGCAAAGCTGCTCTATTTCACAGTGGATTTGTTGAAAATGTCTTTGATGTGTAGCCCATTCATGAGAACGGAGGGGGGGAGGAAAGCATGTATAGAAGAGTTGGGTCATACAATATAGATCAAATGAAAAGGAAATAAAAAGATGCAATGCCAAAAACGTGACCTCATTGTTGCAATATTTATTATTTGGGATATAGTGAGATGGGCAGCAATATGGAGCGGCGGAACTGTTATCTAGCCCCATCATCTTCAAAATGGGATGTCGTTTGCTACTGTAGGTACGTTATTCAACCACGGCCCCGAATGAATTTTCTGTCTCTGCGTGCTTTGATATCAGAAATGACTTGCTTTCATATTGTGGCCCCTGCATTGTGCAACAAGCAATTTTTGTGCATGGCGAGTGCCTCTACATAATGATGAGAGGAAACATAATCTAATTTCTACTTTCATTTACAGGACAGATTGGTCAAATGGAGTAATAACTATCTCCCCCTGCCCCCTCACTGCCTCTCTCCTCGTCTCCTTCTCATCCTCGCCCTCCTTCTCTCGCTCTCGCTGCCTATTTCGGCCCTATTCATTCCTTGAAGAATGCGTTTGAAAACCATGCAAATGAGAACAAGTGAACAAATGAATGTTTCATGAATGCTTTTATGATGAGAAAATGCAAATGAGGATGAGTGAATGAATGAATGTTTAATGAACGCTTGTTTAATGAAAAGGACTTATTAACTAGAGCGCTGACTTAGCACTGCGCCCCAGCCCAGACCTACCACGCATGAAAGGATCACATTATATTTTGGCAAGGAAGTGACACAACACATTTAGATGAACAAGCACTGCTAATCAGTCCGACCTGATTGACAGGACAGAGACATATTGAATTAGCATTTAACTGTCACTTTTGTCCTTGCCCGCCTGTGTTTGTTTTGGATAATATTGCACAAAAATACAATCTGACAGAGTGATATTGGATGGGCCGTGCCAGCCGAGCCACAGTTTTGGCTTCTGTGGATGAGCTGGGGATAGAGGGAGATACATCATTTTGCCTCATTAGCTGTTGTTGTCATATCCCCCCCCCCCCCCCCCCCCCCCGTCATCTCACACAGAGAGCCAGAGAAAAATAATATTTAATTTCACCTTGATGTCCTCTGGAAGATGCCTGCGTGAAGGTGAAGTTCTGTGTGTGTTCAAGTAGTGCTGCCGTGTCTTTGTGCAAAGGCTACAGACTCATGCGTGCATGCTTGTGCTTGATGAATGTGTGTGAAATGAGCACAACCCTGTGTTTGTATTTGACCTTGAACGTACCCTTAATTGTCATGTTTAAAGCCAATGTGGTGCTACTTCTCTCTCTTTACGGGATCTTCCCGCTGCCTCCATCACTCTCTTTAGACTGGACTCAGGAGGAAAACCCAGGTGGAATGATAGGCTGTTACACTGAAAATGAAGAGTCTAGTTACTTTTTTACCTCTTAAATCTTTCTCAGTATTTTTTTTCCCAAAATTTGCCAGAGCTTCTGTAGTTATTTTTCTAGCAGTCTTGGTTGATTTTAAAACTGCATTAATGCATTTTTTTTCTGGCAACTCGAGGCCACCGAAAAAAGCAGTACACACAACATTTACATTTTATCACCTTTGTAAGGTGTTATGGTGAAAAATGTCTATTTATACAGTCATGGAGAGTTCATGTTTGCAATATTTTGTCTCCACCCACTCCTTGGCGACTTATCTGGTACAGTACTTCATCAGCTAAATGCTCCACCACTAGCCACTAACTTTACTCCTGTACACAAAGCTACTGAGACTGGTGAGAGCGAAGCAGGGCGGTGAAGTTGTAAGCCTGAAAACCAAAACAAATGACTGAACGACGCTAAAAGACAATTAGGGCTGTGTGCAGCTGCAGAGTGGAGTGATAATATAATTCTCTGTTTGTTCACCACTGCAAGCAACACATTTCACATTATACACTCATTTGATTCATTGTTTACTTCTAAATTTGCATTAGCACAGCTTTGAGAGACGAGATAATATTTAGTTTGATTGACAGGTGTCTCAGCCTACCACAGTTGAGCCCCATCAGAGATGGTTTAAAAAGGAGCACTGAAGAGTCAATTCCTGTGCATATTACGAGGGTTTGGCCACTTGCGCTCACCTGTAGGAGACTAGAGGCTAATAGGAGAAGTTAATATAAGTGCAGACTATTCTTTCGCTCAACAGTTACTAAAGTAAATATTGGACCCATTTTTCACAAGCCACATATCTTTTAAATATTCTGACACTAAAATGACATTTTTCAGGAGAACTTTTGCATTGTTTGAGACGTGTCTCTGCGCCAGGAGCACAGATATCTCTCCTCTCTCTGTTAGCGCTGAATCAACAACTTCACTAAAAGTGAAATAACTTTTTGAACTGTCTCTGGCACCACACAATCTGTTTCCATCCACTACATAATGTTCCTAACGCTTCAAATCAAAGTAAGGCCATGTCGACTTGGGAGTCAGGAAGTGTATACCGTTTCATGTCACAGGCGCAGCTGGTAATGCGTCTTCAGTGCCATTGCTCATTAGAATTCATCTCCAGCGAGCGCTCCTCCCAAATTGTAGAAGTTATGCGTGGATATGGATAGATTTATGATAGCACAGTACTGTACGTCAGCAGTTTTTATGGTTCAACAGTACACTGTGTCCTTCGGGTCATCCTGTGAATGAAAAAATAAAGGATCATCCAGTGTGGCAGGGTGGCACTGTTTTATAATCCATGAATGAATTTAAACCCTTCAGCTCTAATCGGAACCGTATTATTCCAATAACCGTCATTATCCCCGATATTAGCTTAGCGGAGAGAACACGCCAAATGGCAAGGGCCACTCTGTCTCCTATTTGACCTTCCAGACCCACACACTCGCTGCATATGCTCCGTCTCTCTCCCCCCTCCGTCCCCAGCCTTCCCTTCTATCTCCCCATCTCCTCTCCTCCCTCTCTCTGTCTCTCCCTCTCTCTCTCTCTCTCTCTCCCCTGTTGCTACAGTTGCGTTAGGAGGAAATGGGGCTTAACAAAAATATTGTCAAACTGCCTGGAAAGCCGAGGGGAGGAAGCTGGGCGAGCATATCCAAATAGCCTCCATTTGAATTGCTAATTTGAGTTCCAAAAAAAAAAAAAAAAAAAAGTGTTGACAGAGCTGAGAGGAGAGCAGGTCCTTAATAAAGCAACAGTGTTAACTCTTGGGTGAGTGGCTTCAGAGCGAGATCAAAGCATTTTAAAACAGGGCAGACTTAAGCTTCTTCAGGGGACCCTCCTCACCCCTACACACCTCTCTCCCCCTCTCCCCCCCTCTCTCAGTTTCCCACTAATTCTGTCCCTTCAGTCGCTAGCCTCCACAATCCCCTTTTCTCACAGCTTGGGCTTTTGGATCAGAGCCGCTACTTCCTCAAAGAGCATGCAAATGTGTGAATGTATGTGCGACAGAGACAGAGAGGGAGGCAGCGAGGAGATGGAGGAAAAAGGCAAGCTTTGTTAGAGATGTCTAAATTGGGTTGCCTTTGTGCAAACCCACTGATCTCTTTCGAATGAAAGGGGATACATGTGCTTTTGTCCCTCTAATAGGCTGTCCACACAGGAGCGTCACACACCCCATAGTTACTCATGTGGGATAGTCAGGTGAAACTATGCATTGCCCTTTAAATAAAGAAGCCATAAGGTAAGATACCTGTACTATGGTCTCTTGAAAAATGAGCATTTTCTATGGGCATGATATAGAAACTTACCTAACGGCTCTGGTACTCTGGCATCTTGGGTATCTGCTTGTTCGTTGTCTTGGAGAGCGCTAATATCAATTTGATCTCTGCGTGCTCTGTGGATGATATATGTGAAGGGGACGCAGCTAGCCTCTTCCAAAAGAAAAAGAAATGTACCCAATGATACACCTACATTCATAAAATGTAGGGTTTGTGAACCTGCACCTCCGCTAAGAGGATGACTGGAGAGCTGCATGTAGTCACTGGGCTAAGCTGGCTGTTGTTGCTCAGTAAATACCTCTTGACCACAGATGTAGTGCCAGAGCGCGGTGAAACAGTTACCATGGCTGTAAGATGAGCTTGACCTCTGCATGCACTGCAACTTTTCCTCTGATTGAATGTTTTGACTGTGGCCTCACGCGTGGCACAACAGGTCAAATTTATATTGTGTAATAATAAATCTATACGTTAGAGTACATATTTCAGGATGAGAGCATATCTACTCCTTTATTTTCTTAAAAGATTGAAGAATGACATTAATATTTCATGTACATTTTGCTCTGCGCCTGAAAACTTTTCCCTATATATTTTGCCATTGTTATAACACTAAGTCTGTGGTAAGAGGTTTTTACATTTATTGATGTTATGCACTAAATTAACTCAATTCAATCATTCAAAACACAAACTATGTATGTCCATTCACCTTTTGCTAGCAGTGTAGTTGCTGACTGAAACTCTGTCGTCTTATCCTCTCTCGCATAGCATAAAGGAGAAACTACAGTGGCAGAGAAACATGCAAAAAATACCCTAACTAAAGCCAGTGTTTAGTTTGTCCATTCTGAGCTACTGTAGAAACATGGTGGTTCAACATGGCGGACTCCGTAGAAGAGGACCTGCAGCATGTGTAGGTATAACCTATTCTTAGTTCTTATTCTTAACTTAATCAAGTGATTATACTCTCACGAAAACATAGTTATGCATATTTAGACATATTCTACAGCTATAGCCTCTTCTAAATCTAAAAAATAATTTTAAAAAATCTTGTGAGGTCACAAAAACTTTCTTCTAGGTACACATCTTTAGATTTTAAGTAAGCAGAGAAACCTTCCCTTCAGCAGATGATGTAAAAACAGCATTTTAGTGTCAGACTGACTGCACATATCTCATTCTGCTCAGTGAAGGTCAAATATATACAGGAGAGGTAACAATAAGCAAAACATGTCTTTGATTAGGTTTTTCTTTATTGTATAACACTGTCACAGGCAGTAACAAAAATGGTACACGTCCAGCACATCTGTAAAGTAATCCCTACTGAAATGTAAGGTTAAATATTATAATTATTAAAATATTACTGGCTTCCCCTACAGCCACACATACACTCACATTTCTCCAATCTAACATATCTCACTCTGCCCCTATGGGACATGACATATTAGAACCAAAGTAAATCTGTCTGCTACGGGATCAAACCGAATATTGTGTTCAACCACAGCATGCCTTGAAACTACACTGATCTTTCCTCAGTGAATAAATAAATCAGCTCACATGTCATTCTGTGGTACTGCCATATTGATTTAATTTTAGATCACAGTCTTGATGAGGACAAGAATGTTTACAGAAGAAGTGGTGGTGGAAGGAAAAAAAATCTTCGTTATTAATAAAATCAATTAGTTTTAACTTTACACAGTTTACACAGGCTCATTCGCCCCCCCGATGAAAAGAAAAAACAAAGGAGTCAGGTCTCCCTTGCCCGGACGCGGGTTACCGGGGCCCCCCCCTGGAGCCAGGCCTGGGGGAAGGGCTCGCCGGCGAGCGCCTGGTGGTCGGGCCTTGACCCATGGGGCCCGGCCGGGCACAGCCCGAAAGGGTGACATGGGCCCCCCTTCCCATGGGCCCACCACCTGTGGGAGGGATCTCGGGGGGCGGGTGCGCAAGAGTTGGGCGGCAGTCGGAGGCGGGGACCTTGGCGGTCTGACCCCCGGCTGCAGAAGCTGGCTCTGGGGACGTGGAACGTCACCTCTCTGGCGGGGAAGGAACCTGAGATGGTGCGCGAGGTTGAGAGGTACCGGCTAGATATAGTCGGGCTCACCTCTACGCACAGTTTGGGCTCCGGAACCAGTTTCCTCGAGAGGGGTTGGATGCTCTGCCACTCTGGAGTTGCCCCCGGTGAGAGGCGCAGAGCGGGGTGGGAATGCTTGTTTCCCCCCGGCTTGGCGCCTGTACATTGGGGTTTACCCCAGTGGATGAGAGGGTAGCCTCCCTTCGCCTTCGGGTGGGGGGACGGGTCCTGACTGTTGTCTGTGCTTACGCACCGAACAGCAGTTCAGAGTACCCACCCTTTTTGGAGACCTTGGAGGGGGTACTGGAGAGTGCTCCCTCTGGGGATTCCCTCGTCCTCCTGGGGGACTTCAATGCTCACGTGGGCAGTGACAGTGAGACCTGGAGTGGCGTGATTGGGAGGAACGGCCCCCCTGACCTGAACCCGAGTGGTGTTCTGTTGTTGGACTTCTGTGCTCGTCATGGATTGTCCATAACGAACACCATGTTCAAACACAAGGGTGTCCATATGTGCACGTGGCACCAGGACACCCTCGGCCGTAGTTCGATGATCGACTTTGTGGTTGTGTCGTCGGATTTGCGGCCATGTGTTTTGGACACTCGGGTGAAGAGAGGGGCGGAGCTGTCAACTGATCACCACCTGGTGGTGAGTTGGCTCCGATGGTGGGGGAGGACGGCGGTCAGACCTGGCAGACCCAAACGTTCTGTGCGGGTTTGCTGGGAACGTCTGGCTGAATCCCCTGTCAGAAAGAGTTTCAACTCTCACCTCCGGGAGAGCTTCACTCATGTCCCGGGGGAGGTGGGGGACATTGAGTCCGAATGGACCTTGTTCCGTGCCTCCATTGTCGAGGCGGCCAATCGGAGCTGTGGTCGCAAGGTGGTCGGTGCCTGTCGCGGCGGCAACCCCCGAACCCGCTGGTGGACACCGGTGGTCAGGGATGCCGTCAAGCTGAAGAAGGAGGCCTACAGAACCTTTTTGGCCTGTGGGACCCCTGAAGCAGCTGACGGGTATCGACATGCCAAGCGGAACGCAGCTTCTGCGGTTGCAGAGGCAAAAACTCGGGGCGTGGGAGGAGTTTGGTGAGGCCATGGAGAAGGACTTTCGAACGGCTTCGAGGAGGTTCTGGACCACCATCCGGAGGCTCAGGCGGGGGAAGCAGTGCATTGTCAACACTGTGTTCAGTGGGGGCGGGGTGCTGCTGACCTCGACTGGGGATGTCCTGGGTCGGTGGAAGGAATACTTCGAAGACCTCCTCAATCCCACCAGCACGTCTTCCACTGAGGAAGCGGAGTCGGGGGACCCTGTGGTGGGCTCTCCAATCTCTGGGGCTGAAGTCGCCGAGGTAGTCAAAAAGCTCCTCGGTGGCAGGGCCCCGGGGGTGGATGAGATCCGCCCGGAGTTCCTCAAAGCTTTGGATGTTGTGGGGCTGTCTGGTTGACACGTCCTCTGCAACATTGCGTGGACATCGGGGAACAGTGCCTCTGGACTGGCAGACCGGGGTGGTGGTTCCCCTCTTTCAAAAGGGGGACCGGAGGGTGTGTTCCAACTATAGGGGGATCACACTTCTCAGCCTCCCTGGGAAGGTCTTTTCGGGGGGTCCTGGGAGAGGAGGGTCCGCAAGATTGTCGAACCTCGGATCCAAGAGGAGCAGTGTGGTTTTCGTCCTGGTCGTGGAACTGTGGACCAGCTCTATACCCTCAGCACGGTCCTGGAGGGTGCATGGGAGTTTGCCCAACCAGTCTACATGTGCTTTGTGGACTTGGGAGAAGGCATTCGACCGTGTCCCCCCGGGAAACGGCTTGTGGGGGGGTGCTCCGGGAGTATGGGGTCCCGGACCCGTTAATACGGGGTGTCCGGTCCCTGTACTCTCGGTTGTCAGAGCCTGGTTCGCATCGCCGGCAGTAAGTCGGACTTGTTTCCTGTGAGAGTTGGACTCCGCCAGGGCTGGCCCTTTGTCACCGATTCTGTTCATAACCTTTATGGACAGAATTTCTAGGCGCAGTCAGGGCGTTGAGGGGCTACGATTCGGTGGCCTCAGGATTGGGTCGCTGCTTTTTGCGGATGACCTGGTCCTGTTGGCTTCATCGGATCGTGACCTTCAGCTCTCTCTGGAGCGGTTCGCAGCCGAATGTGAAGCGGCTGGGATGAGAATCAGCACCTCTAAATCCGAGGCCATGGTTCTCAGCCGGAAAAGGGTGGAGTGCAGTCTCCAGGTCGGGGTTGAGATCCTTCCTCAAGTGGAGGAGTTCAAGTATCTCGGGGTCTTGTTCACGAGTGAGGGAAGGACGGAACGGGAGATTGACAGGCGGATCGGTGCGGCTTCTGCAGTGATGCGGACTCTGCGCCGGTCCGTCGTGGTGAAGAGGGAGCTGAGCCGAAAGGCGAAGCTCTCGATTTACCGGTCAATCTACGTTCCTACCCTCACCTATGGTCACGAGCTTTGGGTAGTGACCGAAAGAATGAGATCGCGGATACAAGCGGCCGAAATGAGTTTCCTTCGTGGAGTGGCTGGGCTCTCCCTTAGAGATAGGGTGAGAAGCTCGGCCATCCGCGAGGAGCTCGGAGTAGAACCGCTGCTCCTCCGCATCGAGAGGAGCCAGTTGAGGTGGCTCGGGCATCTAGTGAGGATGCCTCCTGGACGCCTCCCTGGTGAGGTGTTCCGGGCACGTCCCTCCGGGAGGCGGCCCCGGGGAAGACCCAGGACACGCTGGAGGGACTATGTCTCGCGGCTGGCCTGGGAACGCCTTGGGGTCCCCCTGGGAGAGCTAGACGAAGTGGCTGGGGAGAGGGAAGTCTGGGTCTCCCTGCTGAAGCTGCTGCCCCCGCGACCCGCCCTCGGATAAGCGGAAGAAGACGGACGGACGGACGGACAGTTTAATATAATTATAATACAATTTGTCCTGTTTTGATTAAATCTATTAAATCTTTGTTGTTACTAGTATATATTTGTAAAACGTCATATATGAAACTGTGCTGTAAAATAAATGAGACATAGAAATAAGATTAAAATAAATTATTTTGAAAGCAGAGAGGAATTACTGCAAGGCAGCAAACAAACGGAACGAAGCTTGAATAACATTTTCACCTAAATGAAAGTAAAAGATTAAACATGAGCGGTATTATAAGTATTTCAAAACTATATAGAAGAAAAATGCATGAGGGAGTGGAGTAAACCTCACACGCATCAGCTACTCTCTCAGTACTTCAGCTTATCTGCTGGTTTACAAACTGTCCAGAGACTACTGCACACTGGAGTGCAGCTCATCCAGGCTAGGGGAAGTGTAATGTAGGTCAGGTGTTTGCGCTGCAGTGCCGGTTCAGAGCTATGACCCAGTAACGAGCCCTGTCAGCCCACCTTACCTGGCACACAAAGTTAGGTTCGTCCCTCTGACTGTGTCATACAGCGGCCACAGGAGCGACGAGGCACGAACGTCCAGCTGTCTGATCAGCTGCAGGATCAGCAGATGAAGACGTCCAACATGTCAGCGTGTCGACAGCTGGTTCTCAGTGTATGGTCCAGGAATGACCCAGTGGTCATTTAGGGATATTATTTAATAGGTAATACCTAATGATACACAAGATGTCTGGTTTTTGAGGGCTGTGTGTGTGGGGATGAGCTGAAAAACAGTCTGCTTAATATAAATATATGCTTTTATAAATCACTGGTTATTATTATAATAAAGTAGTAAAATAAATGACTAAACTTTGTCAGGAAAAGTAAAATATGCCAAGATAGTAACGTGATAAAAGATTCACTAGTGCTTGTAGCAGGGTTCGCGTCCTGACGGTCACTTATGTAACTAACGCCTGACCTTGGAACAGCCACGTGAAAAGCTTTTCATGTTGTTACCCCTAATCTTTAATCAATTGCCACAAGAAAATACACAATCGATCTCATGAATTCTGCAAAGGTAAGTGACTGCGCCTGTTATGATGAGGCTGTCTGCCTCTTAGTTCCCTGTGGTTTCCCTTTCCTTGTGCATTTTGCCGTCTTGTTTGTTTCACTGTTGCGTGTGTGTCGCTGGGCGCGGCCTCTGGTTTACCCATCGATCGCCTCATCAACTGTTCTCCATCATCTACTCGTCCTCTGCAGTACGAAAGACCTGATCTACCTCCCAGATTGTTCAGTAACCAGTGTGGTAACACACACTGGCCAAACTCAGATTTTTTTGGGGGCTGATGTTACTATTTTTTCATCCGCCTGTGCTCCAGGATATCCACCTGTCTTCCACCTGCCATGCTCAGCTCTGTCTTGTCTCTGTTCCCATTCTGAACCTTGTACATGACCACCTTTTCTTCACCAGCCACTGGTTTCTCTCCACCTGGATGTCCATCCACCCTTGCACATTCCACCTCTGTTCAAATAAACTCTTAAAATATCATTGGTCCAAGACCACGTTTGCATTTTGCATAGGGGGCTAAATGTTCACATTAGCTTGTGGTTTTTTTTCAGAGTACAAAGTTCCAGCTCTCTGTATTACTGTCCATCTAGTAACTGTTAAAACATGTAACTAAAAAACAAACAAACAACAAAATCAACCTCGTAATGGTACTAGATGAAAACTCTTGGATGCCATGAATATATGTGCACACTTTCATGCAGTAGTTGTGATGGGTTGACTGACAGACTGACATCTATAGAGCAAAAATATACATTTGTATATTTGTATTTCTTCTGACTTCCATCTAGTCTTGTTTTAATCTTGGAAAGACGAGCTTCAGGTTCCTTTTTCTTCTGTTTATCCTGAGTTTCGGGGGGGAGGATGCAAATCATCGCTTTCTATGAAACACGCAGGTTTCACTCAGGGAGACGTGCAAACAGTGCAGACGAAAGTGGTTAGGAAACAACTGGCTAAGTTACCAAACCTGAATAAATGGTTTGAGGTTCTGTGAAATACACTTAATTGATCTTTTGCTGAGAATTAGATGGCCACTCTCTGTGTCTGCACAGTATGAGGCTGGTAAGCTTAGCTTAGCATAAAGACTGGAAACAAAGGGAAATAGCTAGCCTGCCTCTGTTCAAAGTTAAGCAACTACCACAGTGGTACTCTTGATCAAAGTATGTGATCAAATGCTTTGATACTGGGTCTAGATCAAAGAACTGGATCAAGATCTGACACAAATATACGTCGCTTTCAGTTTAATCTCATGCCTCTTAAAGGGCATATAATATATACGTATGTATGTCATAGTTTCCTGGATGCTATTCACATCTCACAGAACTGGTGTCATATAAGTTTTAAGCAATATATGAATTTACATCTTGAAGTTTAAAACCCATAATAATGTGTCATAAACCAGGATACCGGAAACGTCTTCTGAGATTTCATTCATTGAATTTTTTATGACAAAACTCTCTCTGTGTCGTGATATCAACTGCAAACATGGTCTTTACGTGCTAGACGGGGGGCAAAAATACACTGCAGCAATCAAACCCAGTGTCTAGTAAAAGGTCAACCTCCCTGAGCATCAGAACATCAACATGATAAAGGTAAACGTGTGGGTTCATGTGTTTCACCATACCTGCTTTTTCTCCTGTGAAAAATTTAATTAGCAAGTGGTACATTAAGCAGCTTATGTTTAGTTTATGATGATCACCCTCCCCCCTCATTTTACCTCTGTTCCCTTGCTCCCACTTTTCTGACGGATGTCGTGTCGCTCCGCGAGCTGCTCCACCTTACTCCTGTACCTGCCTCGAAGCCTCCACGACGGCTCTGTGTGTTTGTCGACTTAAAGCTGGAGCACAGCTCTAATCTGCCATTAAGACAGGGGGGAGAGAGAGGCTTACTGGTGTTTCTCTTACAAATCCACTTCCAGAAAAACCCCGGCAGAGATGCTGCACTGCATCCCAACGGATTAGTGATGGGGTTACCAGCGACGGGAAGGGTGTAGAGGAGAGGAGAGGAGAGGAGAGGAGAGGAGAGGAGAGGAGAGGGAAAAAAAGAGGTCAAAAAGAAATGATGTGAAGAAAGAAAGGTGACAATAAAAGGCGGTGAAGAGATGGAGGGCTGCAAGCGTGTGTGTGTGTGTTTAAACATTGCTTTTGTGTGAGCTTACGTGGGAATACAAAGAAAGAGAAGTGAAAAAGGAAGGCAGGGGTGTAAGAGCAAGAAAACGAGGACAAAAGGGAGAACAGAGAGAGATGGTGGCGCTGTGTGGGTGTGCTGGTTGTAGAATGAGGGGTTGTGGGCTGTAACATTTTAATATCTGGTATCCACGCAGCGTTTACTTAATGTTGTGTGCAAATATCAGTTACTGACAGATCCCCGCTCCGCGTCTTAACCCCTTTCAACCTGTTCAAATATACAAAAGATTCACTCCTGCGTTCCTCCTCCATCTTCTTCTTTGCTCACATTTTGCTTTAATGATAGCCAGACTGTGCGGCCCTCGTAGTGTCGCTGTGATGCAGCCCAGGCATGACTAACACCTTTCTGAAGGCTGTCCATCTGTGGTGGGAACACCGGAGAGCCAGAGCAGGGGTCTGAAATGGAGCAATCCTGACAGGCAGATGGCTCAGCTCCTCCGTGCCAGGACTGCGCCCAGTTCCCTCCACCCCCGCATCTCATCCCCTCTTGGCTCAGCCCATCTGTGGACTGGCCTTAAGGGGAATGAATGTGGCCCACCTGGGCTGACTTTGGGGGCCCCGGCTACAGTGTCCATTTTGTTCAGAGTCAGAGGTCCATCGGTGCCTAAAACACACCCGTAGCAAACGAGAAAACACCCACGCTCGTCCAAGGAGCTGCCCCTCTAAAGGTAAGTGAAGGGTTTCTTTTTTTCCCTTCTTCTTCTCCATCAAACACTCTTGGTTTTCCGTGGGCAGTTGCCATGGCTACGGCAAAGTAAGCGACCACCTGTGGGCTCGCTTCTGATGTAAAAGGGAAAAAGGCAAAAAAAAAAGAAAAAAGAAAAAAGAGACAAATCAACAGACTGCAAACTGATTGACCGAGAGTACCCTGGAATAAATCCAACATTTCAGAGCCTCTGATGTTTCAGGACATTTACGCAGGCAGATAAAAAAAAAAAACAAAAAAAACATCTTGATTCAGCAGACAGGGAAGTCTCTGGATCAGTCAGATGGAGACTCAGTCACAGTGGGTGTGGGCAGCAGATTTTAGTCCAGGTCAGGGCAGCCCGAACCAGCAAAAAAAAAAGAAAAGAAAAAAAAAGCCTCACTCCACAGACTCATCTCCTGCTGGACATCAATCTTCAGAGCTGCTGCCTAGGCAAAGAGCAGATTTGATTTCTCCACTGAACAGAACTCAACCCTTGACCTCGAAGCCCTGGTTGCCCCAAGTAGTTGCTATGGTTACTGTAAAGCGGGTGGTAGTAGTGGTTGCAGCCCTGCAGGATGCAGAGCCGCTGTGAACATTATAAGAATAGATATAAATTTGCACAAGCTCCTCGCAAAGTGTAATTGAATGTAGTCAGGAAACCCGCCCCTGTCAATAAACTACCTATTTATTTCTGGCCTTGAACAAGGTGACTGCGTGTAAAACAGTGTGATGCTCTGAGCAGACGTGCGTCCTCCAAGAAACGCAGTCATGTCTGAGCAGTGTGTGTGTGTGTGTGAGTGTGGTGTGTGCGCACTAGCGTGTACTCTGTGTGTACATACATGTGTCCAAGCGTGTGAGTATGTGTTGACTTGGTGCCAGTGGGTTTCCTCGTGCCAGCACCGCAGTCTGGTGAGGCAGAGCGGCATGTCGGCTGCACAGCTGCGCGCGGGCAGCTCCCATTGGTCGAGGTTAACGAGGTAGAGAGCACATCTGCATCGGAGCAGGATACGGATGAGTGAGGCCACAACAGAAGCTGTCATGCTCTCTCTCTCTCTCCCTTGCTTCTGACTTTCCCGCATGTTTTTATGTATGCATGACTGTAGGTTTAGTTTTTCATGTCAGTGTGTCATTGAAAAGGAAATATCTTCTTTTTTTTTCTACTGCAGGATTATTTGCAGCAGTCTTCCGACACATTTATGGCATGTGCGCATATGAATGCAACATGCAAGCAAGTCAGTTCGGAGTTGCTACATCTGGCAATATATCATTTAGATGTGCATAACACTAACAATTTACCCAAATAACATCTTAACCATCAATAACATGGTCTTCATCGGAGAACGGAGTGTGCTCCGTTCATTTTTGTGAGCTAAGTAGCTCATTCTGAGTAGCTCATGCCAAGAAAGTACTTTTAGGACTAAACATGAGCAGTTTTGTTATGATCATATTACTTTTGCAAATCAACTGCTATCAGCCAAACATCAAGCGTAGTCAACAACCCAAGACATAGCAGCCAGCTAATATTACTTACTAGTCCAAGAGCAAGAAGCCCAGCTCGGCGTCTGTCTTTCAGACTTTTATTTCACCAAGTTCTCGCCAAAGACTAAAAGTCAGTCCCATCGGCATCTTGCTACACCACTCTCTCCTTTTCTCTTCTTAGCTCGTCTTCAGTTGTTTCATCTCTGCTATTGTCATCTCTGACTGGTGAGTCTGTTTTTTTTTCTGAACCAGGCTTTGGTTCTGGCACGACATTGGCTCTGCTCACTGTCAGCATTCCCCTGTGCTCTCTCTGTGCTCTAAGCTCACAGTCCAGGCAGCCTGGCTAACAAACTGAGCTAACTTTGGCTAACAGCAGCTATAGTTGACAGCAGTTTACTTTAGGAAACTCTGTAAATCACAGAGAGTTGATATGGAGCAGTCAGAGCAGATCAGATTAGCATCAAAGCGATTTCAAATTTCAAAGTTCTTTAACCAGTGACCTCAGATACAAACATTGTATAGCTTCTTTCGGAGAAACCGTTTTGCAATTGTGGTTTGGTGCTACATGTTTGCGGGCGCTTCTGTTCGTCGTTTCATCCAGTGTGAGATATCATCGCTGCCAGAAATTCCTGATATTCTATCTCTGACTCTGAGCTGCAACTTGGATGCTGCCCCCCCCCCCCCACATAATTACAGCCTTAAAGATATGATGAATGTGGAATATGACACATCTGCTGTGAAAAAAAGGCTGATATAGTAGCTGGAGTACTCCAAAGGAATCCTGGGGGATCTCTGGCATACATTCTCCAACATGTGTGCAGGTGTGTCCTCGGCTAAAGTTATGTACGTCTGATGCAATGTTGGTCTACAGGCTGAAACACACCTGAACTGATACAGATGATCAGAAAACCTGTTCAACACCAGAATCATTTATGAATAACAAGGTTTCTCTGTGTTCCGTGTAAACACCATGTTTCGATGAAGAAAAAAGGTTTAAGATTAGGACACTAGTGCATCCTGTGTCATGTGTAAAGGAGGAAATCTCTTCTATTATGCATGGATTCTCAATGTAACACGAGCTGGCGCACAAGGAGTCACCCCTGGAATTACAGGTGCACCGACTTTGAAAAACAAAAATCGGCAAACTTCTCACGGAAAGGGGTGCAGTCATGCAACGGCAGTAAACAAACTAACCGCCTCGGCAAAGAGGAGGAAGCGATGATACGTTTTCCATCACTGCTCATCGGGTTTAAATGCTTTCATGAATACCGGGCTGTATTTACACACCTACTGGTGAACAATTCTGGCGGGGGCCTACATCCTCTCAGGAAGTGTGGCTTTTATTGTGAAAATTCTGCCCGCTGTAAAGGGTTCGGGGCATTTCCCGCGGCGTCAAAGAGGACTGAATGACATACACAGCACAGGGGTCGTCCTCCTCCATTGTGGATTTCACCTAAATGAGAGCTCATTCTTGTTTATGCATGTGCTGTCCTTGGCCTCACTACGGTCTACTGCTAAGCGTGAATGTGAGTGTACCCAGTCATGCATAAATATGTCTTTGTGCTTAATTGTGTGGCAGCGCACAGTAGTATCTATCTAGGACAGTAGCATGTAGTGATTGTTGTTTACACCGCCTATTTACATTAGAAAGCCCTGCAACAATAGACAGTCTCACCATGTAGATCCGATAGCCCAGGGTTTTAACGTTGAAGCCCATCGTCCGTATTGTCTGTCTCACCCAGGGAATGTAGAATTAACAGATTAGCCAACTGGAGGGGATAGATGAAGAAAACGCCTGCATCTGCTGTTTGATTTAAAAAAGGAAAGACAGTGGTGATTGTTTGAGCAAGCATGCATGAATTCATATGTCTATTTGGGGATAATAACTGAAATCGTATGTACACAGGACCTGATGAATGCATGCGCTGAAGCAAGTGTCTCCCTCTTCGTCTTTCCTCTTTTTTTTTTCTCTGCGTTTGTGTGTGTGTGTATGTGTATGTGTGCAGGGATGAGTCTACGAACCGAAGCGTGTACGGAGAGCGAGACGGAGAGAGATGTGAGGAGAAAGGGAGAGGGCAAACATATTCCTCTTTACCTTGGATTCACTGGCTGAGTCACTGCAGATGGAGGGCATTTTTCATGCTGCATTGCTACGCAGTCCTCTTTACTGCGTTATCTTTTATGACACTCCTCCCCAAGGATGTTGGCGTCTTAAGAAGGCCCCCTGACTGTGATTAATACAACAGGCTGCCCATTACCGACTGACATTTGAGTTCTCCTCCTATGCCATTACGCATCTGCCTCATTCTTCATCGGGCAGGTTACGGCGACAGCCGCGCGTCACGCTACAGCACATGTGGAGGGAAAGCAGTTAGCAGAATATTCAAACCTCCATCTGGCTCGTTCTCCATCTATTTTTCATTTTACTCTCATTGTCTCTTACCTTTGCCTCTCCTTCTGTCAGTCACTCGCATTTCCCTCAGATCCTATTTCTCTCCTCCTCCTTCAAAGACACTCATACGTGGATCTTGCTCAATCTGGCTGATTCCTCATATACCCTCAACTGTTTCCATTCCAAATGTCATACTTGGCTGGTCGGCTAAAATTAAATTCAGCTTCCCACCATCAAACCTCGCTTGTTTGTGCTGGGGAAAGTTTCGGGTGTAATTATAGAGCAGATTCACTGTTTATTAAGATTTAGAGTTGTGTTCTGAATTGATATATCGCAGTAACGCCCCCCGTGGAACAAATCAAAACTGGGTCAGAGCCTCAAAATATCAGAAGGGGATCCTTATTATCATTCCTGTGTATTGTCAAGCTTCATATTCTGCCAGATAAAAATTCTCCAAACAAAGGGTTGGCACATTTAGGATAGAAATGAGGATACGGTGGGAGGAGAGGGAAATCCATAAACCAGATGTCAGAGAAGCAGTATCTGTAGCTGTGTGTGTTTGTCCAAAGCAGCCTCTAAATAACTCAGTCAACATCTCGGTGAACTGACTCCTGCAAGACGATCAAAGCCTCAAATTTGGGCCCTGCGCGAGTTAAACTCCCAAATCTCTGGTGAGTGTATGAGGACAGCCCTGCACAGGTGGAACTGCGAGTGGAAAGTCTATCTGTGTGTCAGTGTGCCTCAATTTGCATCTTCACGTGCGTGCGTGTCATGTAAAGTACGTGTGGGTGGTTAAATATATATGTCAGTTACACAGAGAGGTGTGCAGCAGCTGCACCCATCTGGCTTGCATGTGCACAGGGGTGTGATGATGCGAAGATGTGTATGTAGGTATGCCTGTCAGGGCTGTGAAGGGGAGGTCTGAAGGCATTTGAATGCGCTTGATGGAAAATCAAATGCTCCCTCAGCTCCCTCTTCCCTCGCCTCAACTCCCTGCGCGGAGCTCCACTTTTCCCGCCGTGTTCCTAAAAGACCGGTGTGGCATCTGGGTGCAAAATATACCCATCTCAGCATGTCATTTATCTAGGATTGAGTCTTAACATCTTATTTCCCCCTTTTTCCCCTCCTTTTTTTTTTTTTAAGTGAACGTGCCTGGCTATAAATGAGAAAATATTTTACAAATGTTGTTCACCTGTTTCAAAAATATCTAAAAATATGGTAGACTGCTGAATTAATATCAAGATAGTCACAAAATATTCCTGAACCGTGATGCATGGTGAGGCAGGTGAACTGATCTCGACCCCGCTGGCTGTTTTTCTCACTTGCTTTAACAACAGTTAATGTACTAGGCTTATATGGAAGCCTGAAAGTGTTGCATCAGATAAGTCATAAATGTAATAAATACATAAATAAATTGCCTGTTAGCTAAAGAATTGTAAGAAATGCAACATTTATACTTTTCTGGTTTACCGCAAGTCAGTTGATAGAATTCATTTAAACTTTATCTGAAATGAATGCATGCTGCTACATCCTGCATGCATTTAGTTTATAATATCTAGTTTTTTATGCGTGTGTGACATCCGTGGAGTCAGTCAAGAGGACTGCATGGCTAGCTAGCTACCCAGAAACAGAAAACACACTAAGCTGACTTTGGTCATAAAGTATACCAGCCAGCACTGGTAATATTATATTGTGCTCATGTCATATCGTTCACACTTTCATCACAAGCAGCCAAGTGGGAAAAACACAATCTCCCCTCAGCCTCCAAGTTGTTAATTCCCAGTCAGTGATACCCGTAATTTCTGACAGCTGCAAAGCCACCGTCACTGGCAGTCACATCATCTGATCGCACTAATAGTCAATTCAGCTTTTTTCAAATTAGATTTTTTTTAACTTGTACTTGTTACTGCTGTGCTATAAATTTGTAGAGCAACAAACGTTACAATACATGAAATGTCTATGAAATTGTTGTGAACTTCCTTCATGCCATTTACCTCCAGTTCATCATCACATCCAGTGCCCAAGCTGAGCTCACCAGCAGTCCAGTCTTCATCACATCCAGGTCTGCATCATTGATTTCATCCCTATCGCTGATTTCAACACCCTCAACTCACACTCTCCTTCCTAACGTGAAGGCGGCAAAATGTGTGAAAAGCCTATAGTGCAGTGTTTAGTTTTCTTCTGGGCTACTGTAGAAATGTGGAGGTTCAACAAGAGGACCCCTTGGCATTTGTAAATATAAAAGACTCGTTCAAAAGTTAAAAAAAAAAAAAATCAGGTGATAATACAGTAAAGAAATCACAGTTTTGCATACTCTGTTCAATTTCTGCCATACTATAAATGGATCCTCTTTAATCTCACACACTGAACCAACCTGTAAGTGCCACAATCAGTCCATCAGTCCATCGGTTTTTCTATACAAATC
Source organism: Nibea albiflora (assembly GCA_014281875.1). NCBI lineage: Eukaryota > Metazoa > Chordata > Actinopteri > Sciaenidae > Nibea > Nibea albiflora. The sequence continues at coordinate 9,678,224 of CM024798.1, read as the reverse complement.
ATGGAAACACAGACTCTTCAACTATCTTTAGAACATTATCTTCATTTTAAAGTGCATGCCTTTTTGTCAGTGCCAGGGCTCCATAGACTGAAGTCTTGTCAAGGACATTTCTGCTGTGCAGCACTGACAGACAAGACGTGCAATTTCTGGGGCTTTTTTCCCCCCAAATGTAGAGCTGTGGTTTCCTCCTGCACTGCACTTACTGTCTTCCGTATGTCCCACTCTGATGCATTGCTTTAAGGAGCATCAGGGAAACCCATCTTTCTCTCTTTCTCTGGATTCATTTGACACTTGTGTATGTGTCTTGAGACTTTATGCATTGACATGTGCAACACACACACACACACACACACAGAGGGTGAAACACACATCTGTACATTGCCTCTCTATACAGTAAACACAATGATTGTATTTTGGCTCCATTTTCTTCAGGGTGGTGACACGTCGTGTTTTTTTTTTCACTCACATGGTTGAAATGAAATCCAATTATATCTGTAATGGCTCTCCAACTCTTCTTTTGCTTTGAAGGAGTCAGCTTGCTTGAGTCACCACTGTTGGACCCAAATGGGCTCAGTAAATCAGTGATGCGTAATGGCGCAAATGTGCAATGGAGACAGATGTAGTGTGCGAGTGTGTGTGTGTGTGTGTGTGTGTGCGCGTGTGTGTGGCTCTAGCCAAACCCTGTCAAACTTTCTTACTCTGTAAGTGTGTCGCATGTAACAACGATGGCTGACTATTTGCATATTTTAATTAAATAGCTGGAATTTAGAATTAATCACTTCCTAAATTTATGGGGTAATTATATGGTGTTTGTCCTTGACTTGGCAGCGTCACCCACCCATGAATAAATTCATCATCGTCTTGTGATGGCAGACAAAGTTACGCTGACACCTGCAAACTTAGTTTCCTCTACTTTACCCCCCAATTACTCTCTTTTACTTTCTTTTCTGACACAATAAATCACATACTGTCACATAGTCTTTGTCATCGGGCCCCTGTGACAATTTGATCACAGCGATGTGTGGGTGGAAAGAGAGCGTACAATACGTACTCGTATGTGTGTTTGTGTGTGTCTGTGTCTGTGTGTGTGTGATGGGATTTCTAAATACTTAGTGCACTCGCTGAAATAAAGGGCCTCTTTGACAAACCGGACATGACCGAAGTGTCGCGCGTTTCCATGGCACCCTGGAGAAGCTGATGTGTGCTCAGAGTTACTGATGGATCAGAGAGAGTGCCGCCTCACTGTGTTCACCTCGTCACACCTGTAGTGGAGTGTTCAGGGGTGTGTGATTGGCCTACAGGCCAGATTACCAGATATGTGATATCTTTGGGTGAGATTATTTATCAAAAAGAATTATTGTAACATAATACATATGTTAACATATGACATCTACATTGTTTACGACCCACTGACGCAGGACAAGCCTTTTGGAAATGTGCACGTCCGCTCATATGACGACAGAAAACATCAAGAACGTGATGTGAATGAAGGAACAAAAGAGATTCAAATGGCCCATTGAGTTAAGATTTCTACAACAGACAATAATCAATATGTTCATAACCCAAATAACTGGCAGAAGATACACTATCCTGTATCCAAATGTACAGATGCAATGTCGCCACATTGTGTTAGCGCTTTTAATTAAGAATGCAAGTTCAGCAGATGGATATAAATCCATTGCCTTCCCCCCCCAAAATGAAAACTGGCACCTGTCAGTGTCCATCTGCTTCACTTCCTGTTCCTGTGATTTAATATCAGCAGCTAATAAACCGTCACACCCTGAGCTCCATCTTCAACCATATGTATCCTTCATGCTGCAGTTAGGCTGAGTGCCTCCGTGCTGCACTTTGGAACAAAGTGTTCAAAGTTGATCTCGTGTGTACATGTGGCTTTAGAGGTATGATACAGACGGCATTCAGGCACATTCAAGAAATCCACGCTTAGCTCGCAGACACAGATTGTTATACTTTACTTCAATAAAAGTACAGTTCAAGCCCATTTTCACAAGCGTGTCTTTTTTAAAGCCAGTCCAGTGGCTGCGTCTACATTTTCATGGTCTGATTATCTCTCAGTTTTCACCAGCAAGATTTTCTCCAGACCTTCGTGACCTTGGCGAGGCAGCTGGTCCGGCTGCATGAGAATAATGAGCTTGTGTTGTGCCTTTCAAATTCCGACAAGACGTAACAATGGCAGAGAGCACCAAGACAAAAAAGCACAACAAAGGTTAATGTGTGCCCAAAACACAACCCTGGTGAGCATTGGCACTGACTTTTACAGCAGTTTGGCAGCATTAATTCCTCTACTATTCCTCACCTCATGCCTGCTGTTTCAAGGTGAACGTTTGATCAAGTGACAACTGAGTGGGGAAAAGAAGGGGCTACCACTGCACCTAGACGATCAACAGGGAGTGTTGTTTAAAGCCAAATTATTATTATTATTATTATTTGTCCTTTGAAAGCAGTGGAACAAGCATGTAAACGCACTGACACAAAAAGGTGATTTTATTAATCCTGCAGACGCAGACGCATGTTTGCTGAGGATCGAACTCCAGTATTTACTCTTCTATCACTTCTTTCTTATTCTGTACTACTATCTGCATAGAGAAATATCTTTTTATTTTGCTGAACACTTTTCGCAATACTGCTCCCTCACTGTCATTCACTGTCTATGTCTCTCGACCAACGCTTACTTTCTCCCTCTTTCTCTCTCTCTCTCTCAAACGATCACACAAACCAAAGGAAACTTCTTTGTGTCACTACTTGTTTGCAGCGTAAATTGCGAGCCAGACTCAGATTTAGATGCTGGGTTGATGAAATAAACAAAGCCAGAACACAGAACAGGTAGAATATCAGAGTTTCAGTTTCAGAGATATTTCAGACTGACTGTGGAAGGTTTGCCCGATCTGAGATTGGTGGCCACAGTGTGACGCTGGGCTGCGTTTCTCCAAATGTTGAATCTGGCTCAAGTTCTCCACCACAGGTTGTTGCGTTTGCAGCCAAAATGTTTCTGTCTGAATGTGTCCTTGGGTAATAATTGTTTGCGTTTGTCACCTTGAGCGACTCTTCTCATTGAACACAGTCATTTTACATAGTCAGTATAAAACATTACTAATATTGCTTGGTGCAGCTTTAAAACTGTTGTGCAGCATTAAGCTGTCATGCTTATTATTCCTCACTGAAAACATGAAAGCTGAGCATTAGCATGGCAATCCATACGTGTCGGTAAGCTTCAACAACTTGCTTATCTCCCTCAATAAGAACGGGCGTGTTACCACAGGTGCTCTGCTCTTTGTCCGCTGTGGCCTTCAGGTCTGCTGGTGTCTCAGTACGTTATGATTAGCCACTCTGCAGGAAATGAAGAGGCCTGGGGTGAGACTGATAAAACGAGAGGAACTCTGCGGCCGCCGTAGAAGTCAGGGTCAAGGGTCACATGTCATTTATCGATGTCAGGCTTCTCCCCGCCGTTCCTTTCTTATCGCTCACGCACTGCTACAACAATACAATTAGACTTGATTAAAACAGGCCATTAGCATAGAACTCAGTGGCGGCTGAGAAGAGAGCCCCCTCTCCTCTATGAGATGCTTTTTCTGTCGCTATTTTCATGAGTCAAGAAGCTGAATGACCTAATCAGTGGTCAGGAAACACTGGAGCAAATCCGCATCTCCTGTGTGTCCGATAAGTATGTTTTCTGCCGTTGAAGTACAAGTTGTGTCATGATCCCAAAGCTGCTACTCTGTCATTGTAACCAGGAACTAGTTATTGATCAGTTTTCACTCCAGGGTTTTGTAATGTGGACGGGGGGGGCTTCATCTCTCATAACCATCTCCCCTCTGGGAGATGACTAATCATTTGCGAGGGAGCGGCAATGAGAATTTTTTGACTGCGGTAATCTCTGGATTGAATGGAGATTAACCGCCATGTGGGTGATGACTCTACTCTTTGTCTTTTTTGTCTGTATGGGGATCTGCTCGCCTTATCTTATCGCTCTGCCTCATTTCTCCGGGGCAGTTCCCTGCCGTTATCAACCCGGCTCCATCTACATGGAAATCAAAGCCTTTGCAGAAGTGGAATACGATTAGGGAAGGGGGGGGGGGAGAAAAAAAAAAGTCTAATCTCTCCCTTCTTGATTCATGCTAATAATGCGACGCGGCAACCTACGAAGAGCTGAGAGACTGAACGACAACGCGCTCCTTGTTGTTGGGAAGGTGGATGGATGGATGGGCCAGGTGGCGCAGGAGCGACGTGTCCATGTGTAACTCGTGAAACATTTCATCTGCATCTTCTTTATGTCTGTAGGCCTTGAGAATGAGGATTAACTCTCGCTTCGCAGAACCCAGCTGCCTGATACTGACCTCCTTTGTTTTTTTAATGACCAAAGAGTAGATGCCTGTGTGTGTGTGTGTGAGAGAGAGAGTGTGTGTGCACAGTAGCAGGGGTGGCCGCTAAAAGGAGGGCGGGTTACAGAGGGGGATTAGAACCCACGCAGCCCCCTCCCTCCAGTATAAACAAAAGTACATGGTGCTGTACAGTGTGTGTGTACGTGTGTGTGTGTGTACGTGTGTGTGTGTGTTTAAATGTATAACATGCCACTGCCATCGCTGGTGACACCAGACAAAAAGAGGAAGACTGAGTCCATCTGTGAAAACAGCAGGATTAAGCTGTGCTCAAGCCAAGAGCTGCACGTCAATCAACCGCTAAGTGTATGTGCAAGTGTACCAGCGTGTGTGTGTGTGTGTGTGTGTGTGTGTGTAACAAACAACAACTGTACACCCATGTACACACACACAGCTCTCGTCGTCCGGCAGTGGGGGATGGAGGACCCCAACACTGCTGTTTTCATTCGTAATCTGTGGGATGGAGTGAAGCCAGCGATACATCAATCACACTCAGCGGCTGCAACACGTCGAAAAAAATGAAAAGAAAAAGTTTTTCCGCTTTTTCTTTTTTTTTTTTTCCATCACGTGTGAACTCTTTCCACACCAAAAGCATGAATCAGATATGACTGACACTCTGATGCAGAGCGTTAAAAGAACGTCTTGGAAACATGTTGACATTTAAGATGAAACGGGAAAAAAAAAAATATCTCATGTAGACTTTTATCTGCTGGAATGTCCCACACGGTCTCAACTGCACCCCCACCCACCGCCCTCCTCCCTCTGGGTGCTGTCTCTTTGAGGAGCTTGTTGTTGCGCTGTCAGGACCCCCCACTGTTCCCCCCATAATGCACCAGCACTTCTGTATGGCATCCTGTGGGGGACCAGTCTGAAGCCACCAGTGTGCAGGCTGCAGCCATTCACAAAGGTCAAGGCATTCATACAGTAGGTGTGTACATGTGTGTGTGTGTGTGGGAGGGGGCTTGACCTGGATGTAGTAGCCCCCTCAGTAGCAGAGTATAAAGGTGGGGGGGGTCATTATGCTCCCACGTGCCGTGTAGCAGTGATTGAAGCTGGCTCGCTCCCCTACACCTTTCACCTCGGCTGGAGGGGGAAATTGAAATCAATACAGCCTATGATGAGGCGACTGGAGTGGGACAGGGGTGAGGGAAGAGGGAGGAAGAGGGAGAAAGGAGGCAAGGGGGGGGGGGGGGGGCTTTGCCTTGACGGATGGATGGTTAAAGGGGGGCGATCAATTACCCTGATGGATTGCTTTTTGGGGATTTCAGATCTCTGCTCCTTAAAGACCGATGGTCCACTGAAGGAGGAGGGTGGAGGTGAGGGTGGAGGGAGGCTGCTCCTCTGCAGTTTGCATGACATCCCGCAAAGGCTGGAATATCATTCACTTACATCTTTGTTGTTGTGAGAAGTGGCAACTGGTCCCTCCTCCTCTCCCCAATCCTTTATTTTTCGAAAATGTTTAATCCCCTTCGTCCCCTCCCCCTCCTCTCTCTCTCTCTCTCTCTCTCCCACCCCTCCACACATCCTCCCTCTAACAGATCCTCTCTCTCTCTCTCTCTCCCTCTCTCTCTCCCCCCCACATTATTCTCTGTGCATTTTAATTTTTTCTCTCTGTCACCGGGGGCCAAGTTTCCCCGCCCACTCTCCTCATTTTCGCCTGAGTCTAGAATAGTGGAGCCAAGAAATAGTTAATCTCTCCGGCTGCCGCTATGATTGGCCGCTGTATGCAGCCTTCAGCCTCCTTGAATGAGAAACAGGGGTAACCAGGCAACTTCAGAGCTGGAGAGAAGGGGGGGAGAAAGAAGAAGATATAGGGGCTTTACAGGATCATAGAATTACAGAAGAAATTTGGAACATGTAAAAAGCGAGGCAATGTGATTTCACCTTGTGTGTCCGGCAAATGGAATTAACAAATGGATTTTCTTAAACACGCTCCCTCTCTCTTCCTTCCTCTCTCTCCCTCTCTCTCTCTCAATGGGGGGAAAAATAGAGCGCTCAGATGAAGGGGACACAGATGTGGATTAAATCGCATAAATGGGACACTCCGGAGGAGCATCCGCTGAGAAAAAAGGTGAGTCTCACTCCCTGAGCTTCTCTATCAACTGACTGTCTTTAAAAACTGTGAAAACTGTAGAGCTGTTTAAGGATGCAAGGCGACATGTCAAGATTTATGGAGAGGATGCGTTGGCCGCTGAATGAAAATGGGTTTGCGGGAACAGTCCGCTGTGGATGACTGAGAAACAGTCACACTAGGTGATCGGAATGAGACAAATTAGATGAGAGATGAGCTCGGGAGTCACATCATCGATGGTTGCTTGGCGGATTTGAATGTGGAGTCCCTTAAAGCGCAAACGCCGGTCGCCTGTCAAATAACCTGCTGTCCCACATTGAATTGCGCACGGATTGGAAACGGACATTTCGTTTTGAAACGATCTCGATGCATGACTTACATGTAGGCTATAGGTCATACATGTGCCCTAAAAGACACAAGTATCGGCTAAAAGCCTTTTCCACCACGTCTGAACCCCCCCTCCCTCCCCAAATATTCAAATGAAGAGATGTCCTGCTGCACCAGCACTAAGTCATCTTCAAACGACTGCGCGTTAACTCGCTCTGATGCCAAGTGAACGAGTGAACGATGGCGCATATGTTGACCAATGTATCGATTTGTGTGTGGAAACGGTTGGAAAAGGCTCAGCGGGCTGCATTGAAGGAGGGGGGGGGGTGAGTACCTGTGGATGGACGGTTGGATGGGGAGCGCGCAGCGCAGCGCAGCGGCACCGGTCTGACCGGCAGCGCTGAGCCAAAGGAGCCTCAGAGCAGTGCATAGGCCTGTAGAAGAGTGGCTCCTCTGGACTTCATTAACGTTCAAGGGTCATTGTGGGGATACAAACAATCCTGTCAATTGTGGAAGCGTCCAGGGGAGGGGGGCGTCTGAACTGCGTCAGGGTGTGCAGTTTCGCCTGGATTTGAAAGGATATCAGGGGGCAGTGATTCTCTTTTTTAGTAGGCTATACACTTGAATTCAACTTTTCATGTTGTATGTTATGAAACCATATTTGTCCTATTATAGTATGGGAGCCAAGCAGCACTGGCATAATATTCATATTAACTGACATTTTCTCGCATTTGAGTCTTGTTTTCTCAATAAAAGTGAAAACTAAGTCTTAAAATACTTTGCTATAAGACTAATCTTGAAATTGAACAATACTCGTCTAATGGAGTGTTTAACCTCTTCCTGACATGATTTTAACCTCTCAAAACTTAAAACCCCCCCCTTGGGTGAAACTGAATAAGAGCCAACAAAGACCGGTTCAAATGCACAATGCAGTGCTGGACCATATGTCTGTCATGATGCCCTGTGTTTTCTGCTTGAGTGCTAATGTAAGGGCAGGCCAAGATGGGAAATGGCCTTGACTATTGCAGTGGAAAAGCAGTAAGAAAACAGCTAGCAGCTACGAAAAAGGCCACTGGCTAACCTACATTGTGTTGGCACAAATGACCACAAGGCATGTTTATGTTGCGGCTTGACAGGATATAAGCAAAGGTCGTCGTTAGCTTTTTGACATTGGTGCCAAAGTTCATTGGCGACTTCTGCCAATCGTCCAAACTGCCTTTAGTAATCTCCTTACGGAGGATGTTCTGCAACAGATCCTAAGCTTCACCCACTGGCTCAATTGTAGGACACATGTGTTAGCGTGCACACACACACACACACACACACACGCATACACACACGCATACAGTACAATTTCCAGTTGTCATCCCAAGACAGTTCTCCAAGCCCGGTGTGAGTTGTGGGGCTTAAGATGGAGCTGAACAAAACACTAGAGAGCATTAACTTCTCCAGCAAGGGCTTCTTTGTTGGGTCTCCCTGTGGAATCAAGATACTTAATTTAGCTCCTGACGGCAAAAGCAGCGAGTGGATATGGGAGCTATATCTTATCCGATTAAGACCATAATGCCTTTTCCCCTTTTGCAATTATTGTAAAATGGCGAAAGTGGTTCAGTTATTTCTTTTTCATGTTATCTCAGCACAATTACAGCGACGCAGGGACAACATTTTTCGACTGATTGTTGTTTTGCACTCCTGAAATCCTTGGGGTTGTCTCGCCCTTTTGCCGTAGTGTTGCGTCTTGCCTTTTGTCTCGCTGAAAGCCTGGTGTATTATCACATTTGTTGTTTCTCCTCATACTGCAGCGCCATTACCTCAATTTGAACTCCCTTAAGATTTCCAAAGTGCTCTGAGATAATGCATCTAACGAACAGGGGCTACACTGACTTTAATGTAGTGTTTCAGCATTAGACACACGATTGCCGGAGTGACCTGAATCTTTTATAAAAGTAGTTTTAATGAGCTTGCAAGATTGTGTCTGAGTTCTGATTTTGCTGGTGGCCTCATCACATCTACTCTGTTCATTAATGAAGACGTGGCCCCTGGCAGAGGCCGGTCAGAGGTGAGCTCAGTTGCCTCGGTTGAAAAGGAGGAGATTGCTCAGATAGTGGTGCGATCTAGGATGCTGAATGCTGCACATGCTCCTTTGGGAGCGTAATCAACATGACAGGTGCATCTGAAGTTGGGGGTGCAATGGGAGGGTCACGACAGCCAAATGTGTCAGAAGTAAACACTCGTGCTACAGGCTGCAAAAGTAGCTAAGTGAAAGGAACTCAGATCTCCCCTACGGAAAGTTTAATGGAGTAGTGTGACGTTTATTGCTCTCTTGCAGAGAGTGAGATAAGAAGATTTTTACAAAAACATCAGCGTAAAAACATCAGTTTGGCTGTTTATAGGTGTTATGTGCCGGATTTCTTCTTGGCCAGAACCAGTGGCAAGGTGGAGACTCCAGGAAGTTACAGGTCCTGGCCAAGAAATAACTCTTAGGTTTTTGTATGGATTAATTGACACTTTTTCAAATTTGGCAAGGTGGTTAATAACACTTTCATCTTTGGCCTGACAAACTCAGAACACAAATTTATTCTTACTTTAGACAGACTTTAAGCTGGTACTTATAGGCAGATTTGTTACTTTTGGAGCGAGCCAGGCAACTCCTTCCCCCATTTTCCAGTCTTTATGCTAAGCTAACAGTCTGCTGGCTCCAGCTTCATATTTAGTGAAGTATTGTCACAGGGTTATCAATCTTCTTGTGTAATTCTCAGGAAGAAAGCAAAAAAAAAAAAGAGTACTACTACTTAAACATCCTGCAGAGAATGAAATATTTAGCCTGGACTCATCTCAGACCAGCCGTTATAACGGTCTCTCTCTGACATCAATATGTGTGTTGTGCAAAATTTAAAAGCAAAATGTTTAAATGAACATTTCCTATTGCAATATGTTGGACCCGTTTCAGCAACGAAATTGGAAATAGGCCCACACTTAAAAAACTGAATCCAGCCCCCACAGAACTAAAGATATTGTCTCGCACATTAAACCAACTACTTTTTTTTTTTCACATTTTAATGAGGCTGTAAATCGCTACTCATTCAATTCGTTCCAATATCCATTTAGACATTATGTGAGTAAAATGGAGCCATTCTGTTTACAGGAGTGTCAAACCATATTAAAGTGCACTTCAGTTATTGTTATTGAATCACATGTTGAAATGAGAAAAACAATGAGAAAAGTGTAAGTTACCTGAACAGCAGTCCAGGCTTATGCAATGCTTCCATTGATTTATATGGAATTTAGTCAGTTATTGATATGTGTGCGGATTCTGTGAAAAAACAGCAGCATTCAAGCGCCATTGACTTGTCACAGTTATGTCCCTTATCGCACTGACCCTGTTCAGTTGACAGCGAGGCGGTGACCCCGCTATTATAGAAAGTGTTACTGGAATCAAATGGGGCAGTGAATTGCCAGCCCATCACACAATTATTTCCATTGTGTGGAGCTGGGTGGCTAGTAATCCTTGTGCCTTGGCCTGTAACATCTGGTGGGTGAGTGAAGTGTTCAGTGTGAAGGCGGCAGTGTCATCCCGCCTCCCATGTTCAGTCAGAACGGCCGTCACTGCCCGCTTCCCTTCCAGAGGACTGGGCATCTTCAATGCATCAATGACACCAGCCATCACAAGGGACATGTAGCATGCCAAACCAGTGATTCATTAGGACTCAATTAGCTGGGAGGCATGGGGCGTCCTGCCATATGCCTCGAGGTTCTACGGCAATCTGTACCCACTCCCTACCACTGTACTCTCAACGGTCTTTGGCAATGTACAGTCTGTGCATGTGTGTTGCATCAGTGCTGTACGGTACCAGCACAGGGCTACAGTCTGTTCCTTCGCACACAGCCGTCTTCTAAAACAAGTCAGTAGTAGAGATTTAGCGTCTCTGTCTCCAGCCGCCCAGGTTCTGAGATAGGAATAAGTCACAATGACCTTCAGCTCAACTCATGTTGCGCCAGTTGGCTCAGTATGAAATACCCATCCATCTACTGAAGTATGAGGCTGTGGAGCTCCAGATACTGTAAATCTTAGGAGGTAAGAAAGGCCCCGCTCAATATCGACTTCGCCTCGCCTGCCAAGAGGCGGCGTGTGCTGCCGACAAGATCTATCCACCCTCAAATCTAGTTTGTCTTCTTATCTGTGCCAAGGTAAAGGATCCAGTCACCCCATTCCTCTGTGCCCCAACCACCCAGTCCTGCTCCTCCACAACCCAAAATTAATGGAATTACACTGAAGGAGAAAGCCGCTTTAAAGAGAACGAGAGCAATGAACACACCAAGCTCCAGATATGTGAAAATGATGTGATGTGATGTGACGTGGCACATGAACATGCTGTCCATACATATAAGCTGGCATGTGGTATGGGCTAATGATACTTCCAAGATTTAATGGTCAATATGGCTCAACCGCCACTGCCATTTGTTACACAGATGTTCAGATATTAAGAATTATGTATATTTAAAGGCACGGTCAAAAATCAGTCTCAGCACCGTTTTTTTTTTTTTTTTTTTTTTTTTTTGTATTTTGGGTGAAATGGAACATGCTCCATGATCATGAGTCTCAGTGGAGACTTTTGGCCCTTCACCTGCATTGTTAGAACAGAAGGTCAGTTCAATTCAGGTTAACTGTCACTTATAATCATACAGAGACAATCATAGGGAAATGTATTTCTCTAAGCTCCTACATTAAAATTAGTTTTAATAAGGATACAGAAACGAAAGCATAATAAATGATTATGGTTATAATGGAAGCAATGTGAGTAAATAAGTAAATAGTTGAAGGTAATTAAACTAAATTAGCTGCAATAATGATAATAGTAAAGTACCTCACCCATGATATCACAAGCTTTATGATATGAAGGCTGAGTTCGTCATCCCAAATCCCATTTGATTTATTTATCTGCCACAGTGTCCAGGATGAGTCATCAAAAACTCTGAACCGTTAAACAGGAGGCTGAAAGAGAGACATTCTAACATGAAACGCGCAAACTTTTTCCACATTTATTTGGCATTCATAAAAATAATGCCCAGACAGGATAAAACCATTCTCCTTTATATTTATTACATATGTATCTGTGACACAGGAGCAAACATCTGACAAGCAATACAGATAAGAAGTATTTTCAAATTTCATAAACGTGCTAATTGCTGCACAACTACATGAAATAGGAAATATGCTGCATACGTTTATGATGTTATTATGCCAGGGAGGAATTATGTATCAGCTTTTAAAGTCAAATGTCCATATCTACATCAGGTAAAGGTCCAGTATTGGTGGCCTACATGTGCCTAAACATATACATCAATCTAGGATTACTTCATGCCCTCACAGTTTGTCAGTATATTTTTATTATAGTAAAAAAAAAAAGGGACAAAAGTCATAAAGCAAACAAACAATAAAAGCTGTTTTAAATGGCTCCATTTGAATGTTATGCAGCTTGCTTTGAGTGAAAAGTGGCAAAGGCAAAGCATCTTTATGCAAATTAAAAGCGTAACTTTTCAATAACGCCAGCAGCGCGAGAGGCGCCACAGAAAGGAAATCCAGTCAAGTTGGAGCAGCTCTGCCCCAGTTGTAGGCACGTGCAGCCACCCAACTGCACTCCTCCAGCGTTTTCACCGCATTACCCAGAAACGTTACGTACGTGTGACCCAATTTATCAGCCTCTCCTCCCCATTCATCTGCTCTCACAGATGCACTACAGGAGGCTCCATAAGCAGCAGAGCATTCATCACCTCTGAGTAGTGAGGTCCTCCGGTTTCATCCCGTTGGCCCGTTCTACAACCCTATTCCCCACAGGCGGGACAGCAACTCCATATGTGGTTGATGATAATAATAATATGGCGGGCTGGCAGCAGCAGGCGCTACAGTAGCTCAGATGCATTTGTGCGTGCATTTGTGTTTGTGTTCTATAAAATATGTAATCAAATATAAGCTTAGCCCGGTTTTTCTTCCACTGACAGTCAATTTAAATATTGTATCTGCCACATCTCCTTACTGTAGTGCTTTTTCAACCCCCTGGAGGTAATTGCGATGTTTAGTTCAGCCGAGAGGAGCGATCAAACTCAATTCTCACGTGACTTCATATCTCCTGATTCATGTTTTTTTCTCATTGAGCACAGCGCGTTGCTTTTGCTTAGGTCATTTACAGTTTTGATTAATCAAACATTAAATGACATGCAAAAGTTTACTCACTGGCACACAAAGGATGAAACTGTTTGAAGAACGCGTTGATGTGACTTCATGGTCATTTTGGAGGCTGTTTGTGGCTGTTGTGAAATCTAATCTCCCAAAAGCAGCAGCCTTAAATCAACATGTCTCTAAAACAACAAAAACAGAACATTATAAGCCTTCCTGATGGTTGGATTTATTGCAGAGCAGTTGCATTAGAGTGCATCACATTTGAGCTCTGTGCACCAAATAAACGTGCGTATAATGAAGCAGATTAAGTCAGTAGGTTGTTGGTTTATTCTCATGTGGCCAACATGGAAAACAACAGAAAGGAAGCAGATATGTGATCATTTAACCATTGTTCACTTACTACACTGTAAAGATAAAACATAATAAATAAATAGTATCAAAAATACTGTGTCTGGTTAAATCCAAAAACATGTGAAGACGACCAAATCCCAAAATGTTACATACAATGCAAAATATCACCCAACAACATGTTTTAATATCTGCCTGATCAACTAAAGCATGAATGAGATACCAGCACTAGCACTAAATACTAACACTTCCTTTGAAAAAATGTTGCCACCAGACATAATGCGGACATCCCTCTGACAAAAACCAAAAAAAACAGCAGCACATAAAGGTAATTTCTAGTACATAACGCCACTTGCTCACCTATTTACTGAGACGAAGTGCTGAGGTGTGCGGCTTCATCTGTTAAATGTAACTAAAGTAGGAAGTGACTCAAAGAGAAGAAAAACGAATCCCTGAGCAGAAATGGATTAACTTGCAAGGGAGGCCCAGGGCAAAAATGAGATGTGGGCCCCTGTTGAGCACCCTGTTTCTTCCACTCTTATTCAGTAATATTCACCAAGTAAGCCTAAAAATGAGCTGAAATAATGAAGTCCATTAAACTACATTTCCATCTCTCTACAAAATGGCGCCTTAGGATTGGCTAATAGTACAGGTGTCACCTTAACGCCCTTATTGTTTCAGTGTGCTGTTTATTGCCACACAGTGAACCTGGATCCTGGAGGTCCCATAAAGGCCTGGGGCCCCACTGCACTGTTTCACTTTGACAGATTGATAATCCAGCCTCCAACTCTACAGGGAGTTCTTCCGCTTATTGACCTTCATGGAGGAAATCATATATTTCTGGATTCAGTAATGCATCATTATTATTTTTTTTTTAATGTAGAATGGGTGTAACAGCTGATTTGATTTCCCTCAATGTCTGCCCAGGCTGAGTAATTGCAGATGCTCTAATTTGGAACTTTGTACCTTTTTAATTAATACAAACCCCCCTTCTAGAGGCGCCTGCAGGGAACAGATTCTATATTTTCAATGCGGAGTTGCACTGAGCAGCAAGCATCTGGCACAGCAACAGCGGTCAGCATGACGTCTTCTGACGAGACCCTTTAGATCACTTCTCATCAGAGCATCACAGTTGGAGACTACCCCGATGTTTCGCTCTAATCAGCCATCAAGTGTCATTTTCAGAAGCCTTCAGTCAGGCTTGTATCCGGCTTCTGCTTTGGGTTTATACAAAACAGCACCAACAAGTGGAGAAGCAGCTCCTCGCCGAGACAACGGCGGCACTGCTTGTTTGCATTCGCGATCCGTTTGCGATCTTGACCTTGGTATGCCATTGTTACAAGAGACAGTTGAATATTTCACTTATCATTAGCGGCATGATTAGCTGCCAATGGGCTGTGCCTGGCGTGGTTTAATCCTCCCAGTCTCCAGAGTGCGATAACATATGAGATGACAACAGTTTCACACCCAGTTTCACACCTCCCGTGGTTCCATACGTCGCAGCAGCCTAATCACTCATGAGAGATTAATGAGAGACGTTGAGGTGTGGTGGGAGATTCACTAATTATACCCACACATACTATATTGTAGTCAGGGGAGTAGACAGGTTGTGTGTGGCTTCTTTTAAAGTACAGTTTTACGAGACACCTGTTACTTCGCAGTGGGAGATATTGTGCTACAACAAAGGCACCCCCAAGAGAAAAGAAAAATGCTTTGTGGAAATGATGATGTAGTACAGCTGCAAAACCAAAATCACATCACTGCAAAATATCACTAATTGGGATGTTAACAAGAGTTTGAAAAAAACGTTGTTGAATAGTTTTTACAGCTACCTGCAAGAAACTAGTAAACTCAAGAAAACAAACCAAATAAACATCGGTTTTATCACGGCAAATAGCGCAGACATGCTAACTTTCCTTTGTATGAGATGTCAGCCGTCCCTATATTTTCTCTCAGGCATATTTCTGCCAGACGCAGCAGTCTGGAAGAAAAGCCAAACTAACTGTGGAGTTTTCATTTCATAGTGGAAGAAAAGATGTTTTGTAGAAGATGAATTTGTAATACCTAGATTATTACAACCGTGACAAATAAATGACCACAGAAGATGATAATCACCCCTTTTCCTTCTATACACGAACGAGTTTGGCCCTTAGGGACCGTATGAAAGTTATTATGGTGGGGTGGTTCGCTGAATCTTATGGTTCACTCTGTAAAGGACAGCGTTATTAAGATCTTTCACGAAACCTCCCTATGACTCAGGGAAAAAAAATGCAACTCCTTATTCCATAAAATCCTGTATGACTGTTAAATTTGTCCAATTTGTTTAATCACAGTGGTTATAATGTTTTTTTTTTTTCAGAATACAATGTATCAAATGTGTGAAAACAATGTGAAAGGGGTCACTCAGTGCAATTATCACCTGAATCCGCCGCTTCCCCTCAGCTTTACAGAGCTTTGAGTGAGTTTCAACTCACGCACTAGCTGTGCGGCCCACAACTTTACTGTTCTGAATCCCTCTCAGCGCTCTCATAGCGTCATTTTTGGCCACAGCGAGCAGCTGTTTTTCGATGAAAAAGCTCTACAAACCCATTACTCACTGCCTGCTCAGCGCCACCAGACAGACAAAGTGATTAGATGGTGAACATGGTGGAGCATTTAGCGTCCCATCAGGAGCTGGTATCAACCAAAAACAGTGCTACAGTGCTGAACATCAACATATTACCCAGAAATTATCGTTCTATATCTGTATATGGTAAAAAAATAAGACTAAAATAGACTAAAACCATGGTAGAGATGGATTTGCATTTATTTTAAAGGGCACATATACCAAATGGCACCATTTTTGCATAGTTGCAATGGTCATTTCTCCACCCAGCACATTGTTGGAGGAACTGCTCTCTCTATGGGCCTCCATAGCCCACCGGCCCCAGTGTAACTGCACTGCCTGCACTAGCTACACCTCTGTAAAAGGGAGTGAATATGGGAGCGTTCATCAGATGGACAGAAACGTGACTTCAAATGAATGATACGCTGAAGTGACAATACGGAGCGTCCATTTTTACAATATTCACTAAATTGCAGATGAAATATTTTGACAAACAGTCTGTACCGATAACTTTTACACCGACCACTCTCGCTATTCTTTAACCAACAGATGCTAACAGAACAGTTATTACTGTCAGTGACTAAATGTCCAGGCACTGGTGGCAGCTGCAAGCAGCTGAAATAAAATATAATTCTGGGCGAAATAAAAAATCAGAAGACCGTCCCTTCATCAAAAAGAAAAAATTCATAACATCATTCTGTTTGGCCTCCATCTCCCTCCGTAATAAAATTTCCACAGTCCCGTATCAAGCTCAAAATGACAGCAGTAATGAGGAACTAAAAAGTAAAGTTTGATTTCAGTCGGAGCAAAATATGTCACACTGCTTTTTCATTTACATTAAATGAAACTGCTCAAAAACACTGTGTGCGCGCGGTGTGTCACATCATGACAACGTCGACGTGACAGTGTGACGGTAAGGAGAAAAACAAAACGCCTCCTGTCTGAAAATGACTGTTCGGTGCTTCCCTTCGGCTTCATTAATGCTGCCTCGCAGACGGCAGGTAATATTTCTGTTTCAGGTAATGTTATTTGATCTTTTATCTCAGCTCACCACTACACCGCATTTCTCTTGTGCTTGATGGCCACACTGTCAGCGTACAGCGCCGCTGAATCAAACGTGCATCTTTTAAAACATGAATAGAGTCAGCACAACAAACGGTGAAACAGTTATTCACAGTCGAGTTTCATAAAGAGGCTGCTTGCATATCTTAATTATATCCATGACCCGTGTGCAATTAAAGAGGACACCTTTTGGCTATTTATTTAGTTCAAAGAGAACACAGAAGGAGAAAAAAAAAACTAATTGTCTCATTAATTACTCGCTGCATGAAATAATGACCAAACCAAGGTATCCACAGTTCTTTTGTAACTCACAAAAGAAGGCAGGGGTGGGGGTGGCAGCAAAATAAAACGTGTTTCAACGTCCTTTCACAAACAGACATTATGTTGGAAGAGAGGAAGACAGAAAAAGAGGGCAGAGGAGAGCAGGGTTGCGATGGAAGGGAGGGAGGGAAGGAGGGAGGGGAAAAATGGGTAAAGATGGGATTGAAAGAGTGAAAGAAAAAGGCTGAAGAGATTTAAAAAAGATAAATACGGAGCGAATCAAACAGAGGGTGAAGAGAGACAGAGGGAGAAAAGATTGGCTGTGAGGTAACATGGTGTTTGTCCAGGCCTTCTGGAGCCTGCCCAGTTCTCTCTCCCACCGAATGTGGTAAATAGCCTGTTTTAACACACTGTTCAGATGCTGAGACGCAGCACCACAACAAACCAAATCAACAGTGAATTAAAGACTCCTCAGGGAGCCCGCAGAGTAACATTAGAGGAGGTGTTTTGGAGAGACAAATCCACCAATTAACTGTTCTGAGGGGTCCAGGAGTCTGACACCGGATATGTTTCCAGACTTTCTGTATGCAGTGGGTGGAATTAGATGAATAAGAGAGGAAATGTAGCCTATCTTGTTTCCATGCTATTGTTTACTGTCACCATAGGGAGCTAGTGACACTTTTTTAGCCTGAATATGTCTGTTACAGAGACAGAAGCAGCCTGAGAAATGCATACTTTCAAAATAAACCCCATTAATATTTGCATCTTGAGACATCTTCGGCGCAAGCGTGAGTGTATTTGCTCATTTATGTCATGTCTCAGACTTGAAGAGACCACCCTCATCACAGACACGCACACACACACACACACACACACACACAAACACACACACACCACACGCACACACATCCTTTCCTTGCTCTTTTCCCATCTAATGGGCCCAGTTATCCTGCAGCTGAGCTAGTAAAAAAGGGATAATGCAGGAGTACTTCAGAGGGCAGCTTCTCAGTGCCCTCTGTGTAGCTGTGCCCGGCCGTGCTGGAGCCACGCCTAACCGAGTTCACAGCTCCAAGGCCTATACTGACATAAATCTGCACAGCAAAGCAACTGTGTGGCAATGCTTATTTAGTTTACCAGCTGTAGCCGCTGAACCCGAAGCAATGAGGCCTCTCTTCCCCTCAGAAAGTAAATGAGAGCGCTTCAAACGCCCAAACTGAATTTTTTTTTGTATGTATATTCATCCCCCCCCCCTCCTCCGTCCTTCCCTGCTTGCACACTTGGCTGTTCCATCGTCAGAGGCCCTCCATCTTGTCAGAATGAGGTGAACTAATGGGCCGTGGCTGAACAGCCTGAGCTCAGAGGCTATCAGTTCCCCCTGGAAGGCCAGGAAGGCAGAGGAGGAAGAGAAGAAAGGAGAGGTCCTTCTCTTTCTTTGGCAACAATATTTCAGTTTTGCCACAGATAAATCCGTGCACACATCACAGGAACGCTTCAGTTTACAAGTGGATGTTCATATAGAGCGTTTGCCCCCATTTCCCCTCCTTACATTTGATGTAAATGTTATTTGTGCCAAAGCTTGGCAGTTTCATCACTGACATTAGGCTGTCCTTGCTAGCTCTGATGCGAGAACATCTGAACATCCTTTGGTTTTTATTCCAGTGTGACAATACAAGTCTGTTAGTCTATGGGTCCCACCCCTTTAGTCCAGACAAAAAATCTCAACAGCAATTATTGGATGAATTCCCATAAAATCTTATACAGACCTCCATGAATCCCACAAATCCACCTGATTCTTTGGTCCCTGCCTTTTCCCTAGCGCCACCGGGAAGGGTGATATTTACTGGTTTTGGTACACATTTTCATGTCCAACTCGGGGTGAGCCTTCACAGAGATGCGAGCATAGCAGACTCACAGGCTTGTTACTGTACATTTGCATATTTTATTGAGGTTTCTGGGATCTTTTGGCATGCTACGACTGTGTGTAATGCGATTAACCCTCTGAATCTTGTGGTCAAAAGTGTTAATAGATTGCAGCGTTACCCCAAAGACCCATATGCCAGTCAACCACTCGCTAGTCAGGAATCTAATTAGTCCAAAAAAAAAAAGGCTAATTAACCTTATCTTACATTCCAGGGCTATCAGCTTATCTTGTAAGGCCACATGAGACGACCTTATTGTTGATCGGGAGGCTGCGATAAGAGCTGATGTAGAATCGAATAAGATGTCCAGCCCTGGAAAAAAATAAAACATTTCACAACAGCACAGATTAAAGGCTTTAGGTATGGAGAGGAGTGGCTGGACGGCCTTTGTTGCAATAGGTGGCACAAGGTAACACAGCAAGGCTATTCAGAGGAGCTTTGCTAGGCCAGGTTGTGACAGTCGTGTCCCACCACATAAGCTGGGAGGCATTTTGTAACAAAGATGACCAGCGCGAGGTGCCAAAGCCGGTCTGTCGAGCAAACGTAGCACCAGCCCAAGGCCATGCCAGCCTTGGCCAAGAAGAGACAGAGAGGGTCCTGGGGACCGGGCCTCTCTGCTCCTCCGTAGTCACGTGCAAGCTGGAGAACACAGACTGCGCCTTCCACTGGGACCACACTGAATGGAGGTGTAATTGGCCATATCCAGTGATAGATGGCTGTTCAACCTTTGTTACTCATTGGTGGCAGGATGCACGGAGGCTTGTCTCACAATATGAGGTTGATTGTGCAGTCTATTAAACACCAGTCTCGGGAGGAAATGTTACTTACTGGAATGCTGCAGCTTGAAAAAAAAAAAAAAATCTCAAGAATGAGCTGGTTTAAAAATCAACTCAATCAACTCATGTTCATTGATTGCCCATTCTGTTTCTTAGACGGTAAACATGACTGAAACCCTGATCACACTGAGGCAACCGGAAAGCCAGAACTCAGTATAATTGCTTGAAATTACAACCCTTTGTCTCTAACATAAATCAAAAATCTAAATGATAGTCCAACAAATTATCATGTCAAGAAAATCCCCCATTGATCCACCTGTTCTTCAACTCACTAAAGGTCCGTAGGCACCTTTCCGGCAAACACAGTAACAAAGAAGTAATTGTCTGTCTTCATGAAAAAGATTCTGATCACATCTCCTCCCAATACACAAGATATATGTTCCTGCATGTTGCCGACGGGGTCTAGTTTGCTGTGTGAGGGTACACACTCAGACTCTTCTCCTGAAAAATCAATAGCTCGTATGACTGATGTGCTTAATGTTAAAGAAGAGAAAGTTGCCATACATCATGCTTTCACACAGCGTGCCTGTTTTTGTTCAATAATCCCGTCATGGGGTAAAGACTCTGATGCAAGCAGGAAACAAACATCTCAAGAGATGATTTGTGAAATACAGACTGACAGAGGCAAAGGCAGAGGTGGGCTGATGGAAGGAAATAAAGAAACACACGCAGAGATGAAATTGACTTTCCACAAGGAAGTTTTCTTTTGTATCTGAGAGAGGTAGTACTAGAACGAACAAATGAATAAATAAAAGGTGGCTTTTGTCAAGAGCTTTTGACATCCCCTTAATACTTGAAAGTAGCTGGAGAAACGAGTGATGCTCGTTAACCGTGACCCAAATCATAGGAGACACTGGGAGCTGTTAAAACACAGAGCAGATTGGGGAGTCTGGGTGACCTAGATAGCATTGCTTTTGACAAGTAGCCGTACATCACATTAAATCTAATACAATGAGGCATATCTTCTTCGTTGGTAATGAAAATTGCATCCTGATAAGGTTCTTTGCGACATGGAAAATACCTCTTCCATCGCTGACACTCCAAGGCTCTTTCCGAGACATACTTGTGTGGAGATTGCCCCTCTCGCCCGGACCTGGGTGACATTATCTGCCTCATGAGCACACATGAGGGGTGACACATGGTCTAGACAGCCACGCACAAGGGGAACGGGTGGCGATGGAGCAATTTCAATGACCTGTTGTTCAAGGAGATGAAATGTGTCTCAACATCGCAGTTCATTGTTGGAGTAACGTGAGGGTTGAAGGACTTGTCTGCAGGAGGTGAAAGAGACGCTGAAGAGAGACTATTTCAGAGATTCTTTTGTTTTGTACAAATAAAAATACACACAGTTGAGAAAATGTGTGCTGTAAATCAATACACGTATGTATGCTGCCTGCTTAATTCAAACTGCAGAAAAAAAAAAACATTTCCCCATTTACCAGTAAATTAGTCATGTATCCCTATTTGTAACCTTGGCCCTCCACATTACTCTGTGGCCAGTGCAGTATGTAAGTACATTATCCTGCTTATCACGCAGCTACTTACCAGAGACATCAATAATTTGACATAAAATCCAGATTTAAAATGGTTTTATCGATTTAAAAATGATTTTATCTGCTGTGTCTGACCAGAACTAACAACAATGGTCTGTAGGGTGTGCAGAAAGCTGCAGCTGACCAATCACACTTCAACAAAACCATGTAATGACTGAAAATATTGTATTTAAATGTTTAAACGTGCAAACATTTTATCACTCTGGGCAGACAGTAGACACCTGTGGGTTCACAAAAAAAGACACAGCCCAATTTTCATCTAACTAATGCACTGTGACCGAGCCACAGGCAAATTTTGTAATGAGGTTGCAAATGTGTAGCAGGATCATTTCAGTTTTATGAGCCCAAGTTTTGAAATATCTGTCATCCAGGGATCCAACATCTTTATCCAGAGACAGTGCCCCATTCTCAGTTAGACACTTTCTGGAAAGATATCTGGTAAATGCCAAATTTAAACAGTCTATGTTTTTCCTTCTTTTATACAATGCCGGGCGTTAGTATTAAACAAGGTCAAAGTGTCAAATAACAAGGTAAACATATCTAAAAGTAATCTTCTTCATATGGTCGTCTGTTCTTGTAGCTCAACATACTCATGCAGTACAGGGAGGCCGCGGCCACCCATTCAGTCCAGTTATTGATCCACTCTGCTCAGGACTTCTTGTATTTTTCTATGTTTCTCATACAAGACCTCTAACATTTAACACCTACACCCATTCTCAGAAGAGTCAGCCAATAGGTTTGCTGCATGGCTAACTAGCTAACAGCAGCTACAATAATACAATAATCAGTCTCAGAAACGCCTTCTCTCACTTGCGGTCATAAAAACGCAATTAATCAAATTCAGTTCTCCACATCGCTATTGTCCGAGCTGGCTTGCTGTCATGCCGTCGAGCACAATGGTAAAATGTTGAAGTGGCATTCAGGGTCAGTATATGATAGAGTGGTGGGTGTTTTTGAAGAGTGAATCATGCAAAGCTATGAATAAGAACATAGGGCTAGAAAAGAGCATAATAGGTCCACTTTAAATTATATGAGCAGCACAAAATACAGTACAAAGTAATTAATAATTTAGCCCTATTGTGTTACTGGAGTGAACAAGGACACTGGAAGAAACGAACAGAAAGAGTTTCTGGCGAGACAAGTCATTGGTAATTGCATAAATTGTTAGTTTATAGTTATAGATAATCTGGCCAAAGAAAGAAGTGAGGATAAGCGTTTTGTAATTTGAGAACAGAAAGCAAATATCAAAATTAAGGAATTTTTATATTGTTTTTTTGTGACATTCAGATCACACTCATATTCTCACCCACTCGTACCACACACACTCACAATGTCACACAATGTCACACAGGATAATGTGTACCCGGTGCTCCATGTGCAGCAGCTCTTTTCAGGCCAGGGTAAGCTGAAGGCCTATTTCTCCAACAATGGCGTATCACCATGCCAACAGAAGCGGTGCCAGCCTTGGTGCCAGTTTGGCACAGCCCCCGTGTTAGCAGTGGATGATTCAAGGGCATTAAAGCACAATGTGGGGGTTCCAGTTTATAGACGGCCGTGCCAGGATTTCCACCAGAGTTTGCTTTGAAACAGCCTGTCATTCACGGCTCTCTGCTACTTCCCCTCCTCTCGTGCTGTTGGCCTGAGCTGGGAGCGTTAGCAATCCATCTTCTGAAAATTTGCTTTGCATGCACAGAAGCGTCGGTCATGCTTTAATGTTCTATATTTACTCACAAGCACTACATAAAAAAACAAGAGCGTCAAATATTTCGCCACAGGTCTCCTTCAAGGGTGGGCACTGAACAGCACGCACTTGCTGCACTCTCATTAAGGATTGATGATCCAGAAGAGATAATAACATCTTTGTTGATTTGTTAAATTGGTGCCTGCCATTTTGTGCATTAAATTAATGCTGTAATGAGTGATCAAGGGGCATGTGTTTGTCATTTTAATTTTTAACCACCTCTAGTTTAACATTAACTGTCATCTCTGTCTCCTTGCCTTGCAGTGCTAAGAGCAAGTGTCTGTGATGGGCTGTTGGACTGCATCTGAAGTGCTCTACCAAAGAATAATATCCACTCTTGACCTACTCTGAAGAACAATATTTCATTCAATCAATGTTGCAGTCTCCCTTGGGGGGAATTACTCCCGAGTAATAGGTGGACCCTCGGAAAAGAGCAACAGTGGACCATGTGATACTTGACCTTCACGGAGAGAACTCAGGTACACTCCAGAAAATGTCAAATCTGATCTGAAGCTGCTCTCGAGAGGATCACCCAGCCCCATAATTCAATCATCTTTTTACGTGTTGTTCAACAATACTCAAACACCATGGGCCAACACTGACGTAGCGTAGTTATCAATGCTGGATCTTCATTTACTGAGGAATACCAGACATCTCATCATGGATTTGAACGAGATTTTCTCCGCCAAAGACCTACTGTGAGAAAGACTGGAGTGGATAGACTTGGACACTGGGAGTTGGGAGGATTAGCTAGTGTGCTGCTAACCCATGGTGGATCTGCTGTGAGCAGGACAAGGGACTCAGCAGTGGAGGATGTCAGCGGAGGCCGAGCTCCAGCCGGGTGTCAAAACCAGCCAGCGAAAGGAGTCCAGGAGGATCAAAGGTATGTGAAATTACACTATGTCACAGTAATGCATTAGTACAGCGATTGTGTAATATAGATGCATGTAAAATATTGGGTACATATGGTGTGTATAATTTTTTGGATTGAGATAAAAGCCTGATGTATAATGTTGAGGGAAAAGCAGTCAAAAGACAACCAGAAACACGTACAAAGGGGAGTCATGACAAAATGGGAAACTGGCAGCTTTCTCGTGTTTGGCAGGCAGTGAACGTAACCTTAAGTCATGTTTGGATGGAGCTAAATAACGCCGGACTACATGGAGAGAAGCTCCACTCAGTCAAGCTTGCCGTGAGGCTCCCTGTTGCATCCCAGGGATCCAGATGTAGTAACAGCTATTCCATGTAGCCCCAGGGTTTGGTGGTGCCATGATTTAGGTGTCATGGACAGGGTAATTCACACCCTGTCGCTTTGATGAACAGCATAAGTGATGTAATAGGACGAGGCATTCTCCGAACGTTCACTGTGAGATTGAAATTGGATTGAATTGGCTGAGAGGAGGAAAGACGAGCAGATAGAGAGGTAGAAAGAGTGATATTCACAGGGAAGGGGAAGGAAGAGGAAGCTTTCTCGTTTTTCTCCTTCCTCACGTCTTCCCTTTTTTCCCCCCTCATTTCTCCATCCATGAATAAAGCCACTCCAGCTAGTCCAGTAAATCTGGGTTTTGCGGGGCTGGCTGTAACGAGGCCGCGGGGCCAGGTCCTCTGTGGCTGTTTCACTGGCCCTGTCGGCTTGCTCAGATAAATGGCCAAGCTGGAGGAGGGCCCATTGATTTGAGTTAAGTGGAGGGGGGAGAACAGAGCGAGGGGGCTATTACACACGTGGCCATGCGGCTCATCAGAGGGGGCTATCAGTGCAGGCTATCAGCCCCTGACTTTACCATGTTAATCACATGTGCTGCAGGGACCGTTGTCACAATCAGCAAAGATGCTATTTAGATCCATATAAATGGAAATTGGGCAACACTAATGCATGCAGACTGTCGGGCAGGATAGCTCGTGGTGGCTGAGAACGGTCTGGGCCAGGTGAAGGACACTGCTAAGGATGAGGTTGATGACATGAATTTCGACAAAGCCCAGTTTATATTCATATGGTTGGAAGCATAAGAATAAAATGGTGTGATTTAAAGGATAAGGGTGTCATCATTTTATATTTTACATTTTGTCAACAACCCCCATGGGAAGACAAAAAAAAAACGAGCGTTGTAATTCTGTTTTTTGATACTTCCCCTGTTTGTTACACTCAAGCCTCAGCCTTTATGAAGACATCTTTTTTTTTTTTAAAAGGGTTACCCAGATATAGTTGATTTTTTTAAAGGTAGATAAAATAAATAATTTCTTGGCATCACTCAAACAGGAGTAAATAGTGCAGTATTTACTGCAGTGGGATAGTGTGTGTGGGATAATTTATTTAACAGTCTTGTGGATGAAGCTTGAAAAGCAGAGTGAACTGACGTTTTCTAACCGTAAAGAGACTCCATGAAATCACTGGGCTACCTGAGAAATGGTTCCAGTACTCCTAATTGTTGTTTTTATAAATAATAAAGATGCAACATTTGAATGCATCGTCTTTGGTGTTGAGCACAGCGCTCAGTGACGTTTTAGCTGTGGTACTGATACTGTGCACGCAGCTTCATATCCCACCAGGAGCAGTTCAGAACTTTTTTAAGCGATTTTGTCCGCCAGACTTTGTTAATCTCCTCAGACTTGGTAGTTTATGTGCTTCATCCGGAAATCACTGCAGCAGTGTCTGGAGGGACCGAGCACTAAAACCAATCATAAGCTAAGATAACCTTCTTCAGACTTTAGCTTCTCACTAACACTAGCCAAGAAAGAAAATAAATTAATAACATTTTCCAAAATGTTATTTATGTTCCAAGTATTTAACATGTAAAAACAGCTCAAGACATTGTCGTTTAACAAGCAAACTTTACGGTTTTGGGGCCATCGTTTGAACCATCATCAGGGTGAAGCCACAAGTCTCCACTTGGCTGGCTAGCAGCTAATACATGTAGAAACATAGAGACATGTAGGCTAAATAAGACAACTCTAAAGTTACTGGAAAGCATGATCCTTCTTTTGGCGAAAGCTAGCCACCTCACCTGAGCCGAGCTAACACATAAAAGACCTGTCTCTGCACATAAAATGTTAAAATAACAAAAGAAATCTTACAAAAATAAACATTGTTTTTTATTTTTGTTATAGAAATGAGAAACCTCGCTGTTGCATGTTACTCAGTACACAGTACTTTATTGCACAATTCTGAGTCTTACTTAGCAGGCTAAATTCATTGTTGATCCTTGTTGTCTTTTTATGGGGGTTTGTTGATAATAAGAAAAATCTAGAACATGAGAAGAAACTGAACTTTTAGGTTTGCGCTGGTTACGCTTTGTTGTGTTCAGTTTAAGTTGTCATCACACTCAAAAACCTTTTGGGAAAAGAAATCAAACCTCACTGCAGCAAACTCTTGACTGCCACGGAGAAAGCCAAAGCTCCCTCTATCCATCAACAGAATCGCTTTACATGCGTGACTTTACTGTATCTCCATAGCAACTGTTGCTCTCCCACTGTAATCTGTGCACAAAATGATTCATTTGAGAGAATGAATGAAAGAGAGACAAGGAATGGAGGACAGAGAGAGACAGTAGAGAAGAACAGAGAGACAGAGAGAGAGAGAGAGAGAGAGAGAGAACGGAGATGCAGCAAACAGACATCAAAAGAGGCAGAAAGGCAAACAGCAGAGATTAAATCACCAGTCACCTCTTATACTGAATGCCATTGGAAAGATTACAAGAGGCAGTACAAATACTCACTATTTCACCCTATTCAAACACTGTTTCCCACATTTGACCAAATCATTTGCCGGTGCGCTTATCCATCCTTTCATCACTCTGCTTCAACCATGATAACGGCACTGCAGAGCCCCTGCCTAACGAATGATCTCACCCATCACCAGCCAGCGCACGTCAATACCTGCATGTAACTCTGCAGCGATTCAATAGCCTATCCACTGCATTGACGACGTGCACAATACCCCTCATTAACTCTGTAACTGCTCTAACGATCAGTCATTAAACCGAAAAAAAACCTCCATCTTCTGGTTAATGGCAAAGTTGGGCGTAGAGGAATTTTGACATCGGGGTGGGCTGGGCGAGCGAACGCGTGCTGCGGTAAATGTTTGTAAATGTGTATCTGCGTGTTTGCTGAGGCTTATGAACGTTATTTTGTGCAAACGGGGGAGGCAGATGGCGGGGACAGATTTGCCTTCCTCAGACATCCATTCTCTTTACTGCTGCTTAAAGTCATCAGCCCCCCGCGCTGATAGACCGTGCCCAGGGTTTTCATTTCAAATTTCAAACACTGCACACTGCGTGTAGGTGCAGATGACATGAGTAGGCATCGCCTTCTTATTATAGCTCAATGGAAGACGTGTGTGGCCTACTAGCAGACACTGACGGGAAGAGACACGCACACACAGATACACACTCGGAAAGGTTCAAAGGTTAAGTTGCCTCGATGCCCAGATCCCCAACAAAAAGTTTCCTAGTGCCAAGTCCTTATATCTGGAGGGGCTCTTCTGACTCTCCATCTGTTGCCATCTGTCCCTTCACTGTCCCCATTCTAGTGTGGCAAGGAGGAGGCAGCATCACTGTGATCAGAGACAAGCCCTGAAACAGTATGGAGCAGGGCGAACTGTAATTGTTCTCTCCATGGTCTTGGTGCAGGGCCTGCGTGTCAGGTGGATGATAGTAGCGTTTGATTTGAAGCCCTCTGATGTCCGGGCTGTTAAATCTCAGCTCCATTTTTGGAAGATTTGGCAATTTTATGGCATTTAGGTTTTTATTAGATCTTTGGAAAATGAGGGCAACGGGAAATATTGAGGGCAGAGAGATGTGACAAACCAAGTCCCAGACTGAAGTCTAGTCCTGGATGAATGTATCTCAGACCACCAGGACTCCCAAATGGCAGACATGTTGTCCCATGTGCTGGATACACTTAGACACAGTAAGCAATGCTTTAAGGAGCCCTCTGTCAGGGAAATTATGAGCATTGGACTTCTGGGCCAGAAATGTTGCGAGGACCATTCAACCTTGGGTAATTGTAAATCCGTAAAGTCAGAGGAATATGTGTCAACCCCCCCCCCTCTCACACACACACAAACACACACACACACACACACACACACACACACACCTTCTCCTGCTCTCTTCTCCTTTCATACAGTGTGTAACAACATGAAACAGCACAGCATGCCCCGCAGCTCTTTAGTTTTCAAATACAGCACACTCCCTCGTGTGGATCTGAACCCAGAGCACGTATCGTACGAGTTATGCCACTGTGTCAAGACTCTCATTTGGTATGCAAGGCCTACTTTTTTGTTTGTTTTTTTTTTGGGGGGGGGGGGGGGGGGGGGGGGGGGGTCTTTTTTTGAGGATCTGTGCATAAACCTCTAAATCTCTCCTGAAGTGTTATTAGGGGAAATGGCACACGGTATGTAAAGAAACAAATGGCACAGAACATCTGGTTAAAGCTCATCTGAGAGAGCTGCACTGAATTGGACCGATCGTGTTTAAAATGCAAGTGGAGCAGCATGCATTTTACATTACATTACTGAGTGTATGAGTCAGTAAAACCAGGGTGGAATACATAATAATGCATGTAAAGGATGCAGTCACTATATGAGGGATGGCTTGAATCAGGCACAACAATAATTATCGTAGGAGTCTCTGCATCTGTCCTGCAGGGTTTGACGAACAGCACGTACACAGCAGCGTCTACAGTTTGTCTCTTCAGTGAGTTTGTCATCAAAGTGGGAATGTTAATTTCTCTACATGGTTGCTGTGCGCACGCCAGGCTGCGTCTGCTTGATGTTCAGAGGTACACGGTGGCTGTATATAAGACTCATTATCCTCTGGCAGAGAAACAAGTCTGAATTAGACCCAGATTTGACATTCACTTGCTTAGAGACTTTAATGACTTTAGCTTCGTCAAGCCCTCCCCCCCTTTAGAGAATTGTGCCCTCATGAATTAGTGAAAGGGTGTGCATAGCCAAGACAAGAGCTCGCATTTGAACTTAGAATTTTTTTCTCCATTTGCACAAGCCATTTGATTTCCTCCTTTTCAACAATTTGTAGCATTTCTTTGAGTTGTTTTGCAGGTATGGAAGAAGAAATTCCATTTGCGTTGTGGTAGATGTAGTATTGACGGCAGTTATATGTGTGTCTAGGAGGAGTAAGGTCATTTTGGTGTAAGTGCAGACTGGTAGTCTTTGTTAAGGATGTTACAACCTTGTTCTCTTCTCCCACAGCTTAGCCAGACACTTAAATGTGCCATTAACTGATGTACTGTACGCTCATGACCTAGAATTGAGTGAGCAAGGGGCCTGAAATCTGTTAAATTCTCCAAGGTCCCGGTGACCCTGATTGTGAAATCCTGCTATCTCTTTGTGTAAATGTGGTGGGAGTCGGTGTTTTGCGGCTGACGGGATGGTTTATAGACACTGTAGACAGCGCTCGAGGCTCGCGTCCTCGTAATCAAAACAGTACGAGGTGCAGACAGTGCGGTGACGAAATGGGAAAGGTGTCAGTGTCAAGGTGGTGTCAGGGCAGCTGCAGAGACTGACAGACAGAATAATCAGCAACAGGGACGGGAGGGAGAAGGGAGGTAAAGCCCGAGGCCATCCAGACACACATTTAGAAGTGCCCCCCTGTCTCACACACCGCCATCCCACCACCCAACATCCATCACCCAGGGAGGGCCTGGTGGATTGTGGGGGAGCACTGGACCGAGATGATTCCCCTCAATAGCAGCCATTCAAGCTGGTTTGTCACCACCAATAGCACCCATGGGAACTATGGGCGTGGGTGAGGCGTAGGAGTAAGCACCCCCACTCAGCCTCCCCGTAACCTTCCACCCGAGCTGTCTGTGTGGATGACCCACAATGCCCTGCAGTAGGTGATGACAGAGTGTTCTCAATGTTCCGGTTGTTTTCTCATTTGGTCCGCTGGTTTAATCCAACTTCATTTCCAATTTTAAGTTCAATGTTCTTTCAATCTCTCTCTCTCTCTCTCTCTCTCTCTGGCTGCTGCTAATTTGCTATTCATTCTGCATTTCCTATTCTATAAATATTTATACGGGAGCCAACTCTCTCTCTCAAACACACACACACACACACACACACACACGCACATGGTAGCCTCTATACCTCCAGCAGGGCATGATACCAAAGTTGCAGGATTCAGTTGAGCTCACACATCCTTGTTTCCTGTAATCACTCTTTCATTTTCTTCTCTTCATATCCTGTCTTCTCTCTTTCTGTTCGCTCTCCGTCTCTCCCGCCACAGGTCAGGACCGCAGTGAGGCGGGGCTTATTAAGCGTTTCCGTGGAGATGGCGTGCGCTACAAGGCCAAACTGATCGGGATTGATGAGGTGACAGCGGCGCGTGGGGACAAGCTGTGCCAGGACTCCATGATGAAGCTGAAGGTGCAGACTTCTGTGCATTTGCAAATGTGTGCGTGTGTGTGTGGTGTGTGTGTGTGTGTGTGTGTGTGTGTGTGTGTGTGTGTGTGTCTGTGGGGACATCATTGAGCCTCTTCTCTCATCTCATTCATATTTGGGAAAGGCATGCTCGGTCATGTCTGTATTGTCTTTGAATGAGTCATGGGAGCTGTGTTGTCCTGTATATGACTCACTGGAGCTCTGTAAAGAACTGACCAGACGGAACAAATGAAAGTCCAACCTTATTATTCTGCAGCTCTTTGTCATGTAGAAATGTCTACTGTAAGGCTGGTTTTATATCTTGTGCAGAATGGTAGCGGCTTTCTACTTTATTTTCCCTCTGCTGTATTTTTAGCGCTGCTCAAAGCTCTGCATTTATTCATACAGCTTTTTTGACCTTGGAGGCAAACCGGCTTCCTATTTGGAGAAGCTTAAAGCAGAATGTCACTTAAGTAGGAAATTTTCACTTTTTAGCGGCAAGCGCAATTCATCTGCCACTTGTACGTCTTCTGGTGTCAGTCAAAGCCTCCTGTTTTTACAACAAAGCCCACGTTGGCATACTCGTAGCACATGCAAACTGTGATAATGTGACCCAGATAATATTTTAGCCAGTGTTCTTGAACAGAATGCTGTAAAAGTAAATTAGGTCAAATTCAGCCCTACAGAAAGTAACAGCCAGCAAACAGTCTGAATACTGGTGATTGTGGATGAAAGGGTTGAGCGTTCTTGAACTTCCTGTGAAGTACTTAAATGCTCCGTGAATTCACTGCTCCCTAAACCTCTTTTGCTTTATTAATGTTGCTATGCCGAGCACAGTGATGATGGTAGTTTTGCTTCTTCACTTGGAATTTTCGGTCCTTGACATCAGACAGCGGTAGACAAAAACTTCTCACCGTTTTTGTCCACTGCAATAATGACTGAGGCTAGCAGATTTTATCAGCTGAGGCAAGCTGCCTAATTAAGCTAACATTAGCTCTATGAATTGATTGAAAAACTCATTTCCAGTACATATATATATATTTTTTTTAAATGTCTTTAGCTGCCTCATTTTAAAATGAGAATCTTATAAAGGGAGACTTAAATGTGCTCTTGATGACTACACATATTAAAGTAAAAGCTGCATGTCCCAGGTAAGCAAGGTTAGCTTAAGGTTAGCATCCTCACCAGTTGATGGTCAATGTTAAGACACAGAAAAGGCTGCAGGTCATAGACATGCAAATGTGGAGCGATGGCGGAGTGATGGATAGCCATGTATGGGCACCCTGGGAGCAGTTAGGGAAGGGTTGCATTGCTCAAGGGCCCTCTGGGTCCTCAAGCCAAGTCCTTATGGACTGAGTTACTGTCGCCCTACATGCATACAAGATTTATGCTTGATTGTTCGTATGTTTCCACATAAACTTGGGCTATGAGCAAATGTGTTTGGGAGACATAAATCTATTTCAGACAATACGTTTTGGTTGTTTGAGGGTTAAAACTGAGACTAGGACAGAGACATTACATGACTGTGTAAATGTAGTACCATTTTGACTCTGAGTTTTCAGAATCATTCAATCAATTCTCCATTTTAAAGCAGGTAAGACGTTGCAGTCTGCCTACCCATAAACATTCTTGTACAATGCAGCCAATGTCGCTGCCCCCTGCTAGCCATTGGTTCTACATTGGCTTCACTGCACAGACTTAGAATGGGCAAATATTAAACAGCAGATATGCTACTCATAAATGGGACTTTTGTCTGCAGCTTACATTAACACACAGATAAACACACTGTAAGTAATTCCTTATACCTTTTGGCCATAAACCATCATAAACTAAATAAATATGTTTTAAATCCTGTCAAAAGAGCCTTATGCAGGGTTGTTGTTTCAGCGAAAGCCAAAGTCATGTGACATGATGTCAGGGACCTACTATGCTACTAAAGCTGTTTTAACACATATATAGCTTCCTTTCACGTTCACAATGTTTGCATGCCGTGCACAACTCAGGGAAACACCTTTCATCATGTCTATGTTGGAGCATATTTCAGCACCATGGACAGAGAGTGTTCAAAACAGCAAATCCAAATGCAAATTTGGTTCACAAATAGGCAGATTCATTTCAGGCAGGCAGATTTCAGTCTTCAGAAAAATGGTTGTTACCAAACAAAAAACATTTACAATCACAAAAATCATCAATCATTTCTACAAGCTGTTGGGCCCTTAACTAAAGCAGCTGGGGAAAATGTTTCCATATCACACCACTTCAATCACTGACACTCATATTCACTGACCCGCACATTATGGACCTGTCAGAGGTCTATTTTCTTCTCGTCCTGAATGAGGGCATGCTGTGCATAGTTGCTGTAATAATGCATGCATACCATGACCACACGGCGCAGCACTTTCAGTTTCAGTAAGCGCTGCCTCTCTCCTTTTTTATAGTGTGCTGCACCCGCACAGTCCTCAGGTCTAACAGCACACACATAATGAAACAGGCAGTGCTAAGCCTCAGATAATGTAACAAATTAAATCACAGCTGATCACTTGCTTGCTTCGAATGTAACGTCAATACGCCTTGACAAAGCCAACAATGGCTATAGTCATCAAATAGGATCAGGCCGCTGTAGGCGATTATTTGCTCTTTGCACAGCACAAATGTTAGTCAGCAGATTAGAGGAGGAAGACAATTCTGTCTTCTTACCTTCTGTTGCTGTAGGCTGCTTTTGAGTTTTTCTTCCTGTCCTGACAATTGTTAAGCTTAGCTACATGATACATAATGTGGTCACAGGTAGATAGGCTTCAACCTGCGGAGGAATCCAAAGCTTGACAGACCTGCTGTGCCTGGTTCCAAATGAAGTTATGATTAAACAATTGCTATTCAGGTGTGAGCTTTAGCAAATGGCCATTTATTGGAATAAATTGAATATTACTTGCGTGCTTCGCCTTCTCAAAAATGTATTTTCTAGCTTCTTAAATGGTGGCTGTGTTTACTGGCTCCAAAATAAAAGGCAGAAATACTTATCACTCTCTTTGTTGGGGAAGAAAGCAGCACATAAGCATCTTTGCCGTACTGTAGGTGGCTATGGGATAAATCCTTCTCCAAAAACTGGGGACGTATATTCATGGCTTTTTAAGTATCTTTGCACAGACTTTGCTAGAGCTTAAACGTGTGGGAAGCCCCACAAGAAGAAGCAGTATACCCAGAAGGCAAAGCCTTCATCACCCATATCCAATCCAAGAGATATGTCCAATAAAACAACTTTTTTCCCCTGCCTCGATCTAACATTTCAGAAGTGCCCTCCATATGACTCCGGTAGTTACCAGCCACCAGCCAGTTACAGTCAATGGAGCAGTCGATACAGACCTGCTATTATCTGGACAGGGGATAGAGGAGGGGACGGGGTCTCTATTGAACTGCCTCTTGCTGCCTTGAGGACTAATCCACCAAATGGAGAAGCCGATGGCTGATTGACAACATCAATCGACTCACCCGCTCGTCCGCCTCTCTCTCACTTACTTCATCTCTTCTTTATCCCTGTTGCTTGTTCTCTTCTTTATCCTCCCCCCTTTATACTCCTTTGATCCCCCCCGCTCCTCCTTTCCTCATATGAATATGCATTTATGTATGTGAAGCTGAATTTTATTTTTCTTTTCTCGAACACCTCCCCACAGAAGCAGAGCTTGATGGTGATTAATGCAAGAGCAGTAATTGGGTTTTAAAAGAAAAGAATCTGAGGTGCAGGGTAGCTGATGTACAGAAGAGGTCGACCACTCGTCAGCGTTAGTCAGCCCGCAGTTTTGTCAGACGTGTTCAGTGCAGCAGGCAGGTCTTTCTTCTCCTTATCTCCTCTCCCCTTTTTACCTTGTTCTTTTTTTTCCTTCCCTCGCAGGCTTTGTTCTGTGAAAGACATGTCAAGCACACAGGTCGCGTCAAATGGAACACGGTGGAAATGTTAATTGTTTTCTTTATTAGAGCTGAGAATATAAGAAAAGAAAAAAAAAGGGGGAGCTGCTGAGATCCATGGGAAAAAACGCACTTCAAAGGCCGGATTGGTTGTTCAGTCAGCACTATGCGAAGTTGTCAGAGCGAGCTGGTCGGTCAGCAGCGCGATCCATTCTGTCAGCAAATCTCACCTTATTGTTGTTGGCTAGCACTCGTGTATGTCACGTTGAAGTGCAGTAGACCTACTTTAAGGAAGGGAGAGAGAGGGGGGAAAAAAAGGTGTTTGAAAGAAAAAAAGGCAGCAATAATAATAAGACATGCTGCACAAAGCGATGTGTGAATTCCTCTGAGAGTGAAGCTTCAAGAAAAGGCACATGAAAGTACATTCTGTCCTATCACACCTTATGTAACTCCTGTCACCACACTCCACAATCACACCCGCCCAATCTCCGCCTCAATCTTTCAACCCATCTCCCACTGTCACACTCACCTGAGTCGGGAGAGAAGAACGCTCCATGTCCTTCACGCCGAGCTCATATCCTTTCATCTCCTCATGTCGCTTTTCTTTAATCTCCTGCAGGGAATGGCTTCCTCGGCACGTTCCAAAGGGGAGCACAAGCAGAGAGTCTTCTTGACGGTCTCTTTCGGCGGGATCAAGATTTACTGTGAAAGATCAGGGGTGAGTAGCATGTCAGCGAGCGGGGCCCGTGGCAGAGCTGCAGCGCGAGGCCTCTGCCAGCTGCTCTACTGTGAACCTACAGTATAGGACATCCAGAGGGCAGACGCTCGCACGGTTCAGTTCACAACGGCTGCCAGGGCCGCCATCTTGTAAGCCGGGCTGGCACAGCTGACATTATTAGTACAACTGCAACACCTGCACGGAGGGAAGATGATTCACAAGGTTATGCTGGAGTAAAATGTCGTTTTCATCAGTCAAATTGCAAAAGTCCAAATACTCAATATAGGATGCACACAAAAAAAAAGTAATAACAAGCTCTCCGCCAACAGTTTGCCCTTTAGCTGATAAAAATTGAACTTGACAACATTAAATTACAGGTCTTGCATTTGATATTTCACCCTGTGTAAACTGGTTTAACACATACCCTGTTAAGAGTAGGGGTATGCTGCAGGACCTACTTAAGATCACTCAGGCCCTGTCTGCCTGCTAATGATAGAGCAGTGAGCAATGCTATGGTTATTACGAGACGGGCTGTTTCCACCTCCATCCTGGCTTCCATCCCCCTGGCGGACTCAAAGGCCTGCTGTTCCATTACAGGATGATCGAGGGGCTCGGCTCTTCCCCGTCCTGGGGCGTAGTCTTGGCTAGATAGGCCCACTCTGCTCATCAGCGCTAACCGATAATTAGCACTCAGTTCCACCCCTTAATGATCATTGCCACTAATGCTAATTACACCATGGCTCCACCTCAGCTGTCGTTAGCGCTAAACTGATAATTACGCAATAGGGTTTGTCCCGTGGCTGCCGACCCCCGCCCCACCACCAACCGTCTATTCCCAAAAAAACACCCATCTTTGATGATCTCTCTCTCTCTAATATGACTGGTGGTGATAGTGGCGTATCTGTAATGAAAAAGACCATTAAGCCTCCCGCCACCAACCAGCTCACCAGCTTTTGACAAGCTCATTTGTTGTTTTGGAAATCATGCCCCTAATGCTCTTCATTTTATTTAATGATTACCAGAAGTAAATAACCCTCCACACTTAATATCCCTCTTGAGTTATTATGGTAGAAATGGGGATCACTCTAGCGCAGGCAGCATCAGCAAGCTGACATGATTCTCTGCTGAATTGAGTAGACTAGTCATATTAGTTTTGTATTTTACATTAATCTGAGACGTTACCAGCGACTCTCCCCTCCGCATATCGGCTAATATTCTAATGAAAGCTCCTCCCCCGGTGCCTGAGCTTATCTCTGCTAATAGCGGAGCGGCAGGTGGGCGTGCCTGAGTGACAGCTGAAATGCTCTCAGTGTGCAGATGTGGGTGTGCGTCTATGTCTTGTGAGCTTTTTTGGGGGGGGTGTCTATTGTCTGCTAAATGTTTCAGAGCTGCCCATTAGAAATATTGTGAACACACGATACAGTAGACTTTGAAAAAGGGACTGTCTTCTGATTTACCCACCAAATGCAGCTCATATCAAAGCTGAACATGTCTAATGCA
Organism: Nibea albiflora; assembly: GCA_014281875.1. Lineage (NCBI taxonomy): Eukaryota > Metazoa > Chordata > Actinopteri > Sciaenidae > Nibea > Nibea albiflora. Next base: position 9,641,433 of record CM024798.1, on the reverse strand, counting down.
ACAGCACAAAACAAACTTCATAGTTACCATAGCATCTATAAAGTACTGTGTAATAAAAATTAAAAAGAATCTCTCCTCCCTAGAGATGTTGAGGCTCACTGTGGTTGGTTGTATTTGGCTCAACAATATGCAGAGATGTTTGAAGTAGGTTTGCCCTACTTTTCCTGCCAACACATTGCTCAGGAATTGAACCTGTACGTTACCATAAAAAGGCTTTAAGTTGAACCAGCACATGTGTTTGCATCTTTCTAGAGGAGCAAGACATACAGAAGATTCAAGATTTGACCTTACATGTCTGCCTTGTACTGTAGGTGCTCCTGCATCATCACTCAGTCCATGAGATCAGCTACATCGCCAAGGACACCAGGGACCATCGGGCCTTTGGCTATGTCTGCGGGAAAGAGGGCCACCACAGGTTTGTGGCCATCAAGACTGCACAGTCAGTAAGTGTTTTTCCTCTCTGCTAGAGCTGTTTTTAAGTCCAATTCAAGTCTCAAGTCCTTGAAGGCAGTTTCAAACCGAAGACTGCATAAAAAAAAGTGAAGGTCAGGATGCTACATAGATTTTTAAAGGCTGGTCATTAACATCTTCCTTTTGAAGCTGAGCTGAAGCTGATATATATATATTGTTGAAAAAGTTATTTAGTGCATTTTGTAGGGAGCTTCCACATTAAGCCGCCATCTTGGTCCATTGCTTGATAGAGATGATGTAGACTTGATGTAGACTACAATACATAGGCATGACAATTTTATTCTGGCATGATTAAGGTTAATGTTTAAGAGTTTAAGATCATTTATCAAAATATTAACATAATCTTCCTGCCATGTTTTTCTTCTCTATTATCTTTTTTGTTTGCCATTCATCTCTCCTCCATCTCTACTTTGGTGGGCTTGCATACATGTGTTCACTTCCCAAACTCTTCTCTTCATTTCTATTCCTGCCTCTTCCCTCTCCTTCACACCGTTCCCTTCATTTGCCATCCAGGCGGAGCCTCTCATCATCGACCTGCGTGACCTCTTTACGCTCATCTACGACATTAAACAGCGGGAGGAGATGGAGAAGAAGGCCCAGAAGGACAAGCAGTGTGAGCAGGCGGTCTACCAGGTAGGAAACTCCGAGCACATTTCTGCTTAATTCAGTTTCATTTCCCATTCGGAGGTGAGATCACACGCTATAGCTCAGCCAGCAATTCATTCACACAACAGAAATCTGAACACTTTCAAGCTTCTTCTGAAGTGACGGTCTTTGTCTGCACCATTGATTTCTATGTTGAATACCTAAATATAATGGCAATGCAACAGGTTTAGATACGTTTCTCGTACTGGAGTCAGGTTGGTATGACTGGGAATGTATGCGTTGACGGGTCTGTAATATACCAAACCAGTGTTTCATTAAAATACAACACACTGTCAGTCTGTGATTATGCTTACTTGCAGAAAAGGACACACTGAGTTGTTTTCCGTGCGTCCTCCATTTATTTTCTAATGAAACTGTAAAGTGGGCTGCACTGTCTTACTGATGAAAAACAAAATGTGTCATCTGCCTTCTGTCCCACCACCGCACAGACCATCCTGGAGGACGAGGTGGACGATCCAGTTTACCAGGTAGGTCTGTAGGCACACTGAGCAGGAAACCTGATGCTTTTCTAGCTTCACTGGTGCTGTTTTCACTCTTAAAGCTTGGAATTAAAAAAAAACAACAACAACCAATTAATCTTTAATTGAAATATCTCCTCCAGTCACTGATCTGCTTGAATTAATGATTCATGATATTCCACCATTCCAGTAATACACAGTAGACCATCTTAGTGGACAGTTTTGTTCAACCATTCAACTCCCATTTGCCAGTGCAGTGTTGTAAAATCATATTTTTTAAGTTGATCTGTGTCAATGTTCTGATTTCTTCCAAAGACATGCCCCCACCCCCCCCCACCCCTGACTGGTTGTTACCCCCACCCTTTTTGCCCTGTGCATTTATTTGGCTGAACATGATTTGTTTTCTCTGTGTTTGCTCACACTGAATACAGACAACACTAACTCTTACCCTGAATGCTATGTTCAGTGGTACGTCCAAACCACCTCCCAGACCACCTCTGTTCTTTGCCTCTCTTGAAGTGTGTTTTGCATAAAGTCATTCCATTTGCAGCTTTCGATTATGTTGATGTTGGTTGACAAAACTCCAAACTGTGGCCAAAGAGTACTTTGACATATTGGGAAATGCACTTAGTCTTCACACCTTCATGCTGAGGAGATCAATGCCACCCTCATGTCTGTGCAGCAACTATGCGGCTGGAGCTAGCAGCCAGTTAGCTTACAGAAGCTTAACATAAAGACTGGAAACTGGCAGAAAGAGCTCTGTCCACCCACTAGAGCTCACTAATTGATATGTTATATTGTTTGTTTAAATAGATGTACTTTCACTAAAATGTAGTTTAGTTTTAGTCAAATTAGTGTCATTTGAATCCTGTTAACTTGTGTTGATGTGGCTCTATGCAGTAATACATCTGACTGACTCTACAAAGGCATACCATTTTCCAACTCTGCTCACCTACAGCAGCATTACTGCAGCCATTGTACCTGTGTTCTCCACTGCAGAGCTATAATACTGCTTGTTGTCCGGGCGTAGCTTGAGAGCAGAGGCTAAAATGTTGGATAACATAGTGATATTTCTTTAGCGAACATCTGGAGGAATGTTTAGATGGTTGGCCATTTACCTTAATCCTACAATTTACTCTTTCCTTTCAACATTTGACTTTAACCTTATGTCCACAGCACTGGATAACATTACATTAACTTATCTTTTTATACATTTTTGTGTTGTGGAGGTTACCGTTTTTTTAATCAGGAGATTGGCTATATTGTGTCCTTCCACAGATGACTGCATGCTTTTGAATAAGACTTTGAATTAAGGCAGTAACTAATTCATTTTTCCATTTGTACATCTTTACCATATTACCATTTAGTTTCTATCACTTGACAAAAAATGTAGTTACAGTAATTTGTTCTCATTTTGTCTCATTCAAATGGTTCTTTTTGTTTAGTTTTTGTCAGGGGAAAATAGGTCGTCCAAGAATATTTTTCATCATTGTTTTGAACTCATTGCCGAGTAGGTAGACAAACTTTGTTACAATTGAGGCATGCTTGCTCCCGTTTTCTGGCTTAATGCTAAGCTAAGCTAACCAGCTGCTGGCTCCAGCTACATATTTACCAAACACATGTGAGAAAGGTATCAATCTTCTCGTCTTACTCTCATCAAGAAAGTAACATTTACCAATATGTGAAACTATTCCTTTAATTTGAGATCCACAAAGATATTTTTTTAAAAGTCAACCTTAAGAGAACATACAGACCGATTTGAGGACTTCATGGATCTCAAGCAAATATTCTGACCTCCAGGTCTATCTTCTCTCAAAGAGATGGAGCATCATCAAGACCTACACATTGCCTTGAACTACTGCCTGACCTATTATACTTGTGCTCTTTCCTCTTCCCACCTCACTCTTTTTTTCTTTCTCTCTTCATCTCCCCACTCCTCTTTCCCATGCTCCATTTTTTACACCCCTCATATTCTTGATCTCATTTCACTCCCAACTTGACGCCATCCTTGTTCCCCCGTGCTTTTCATTTATTCTCGTCATGTATCGCTCCCTCATATCTCTCTATTTTATATGCCAACCTTTCTCTCCGTCTTCCCATTTCATTATTCTCTGCACCTCTACGCCTTGCCCACTACTTCTGTTCTATAGTACATAGTGTTTGAGGCTGGACACGAACCCCTCCGTGGCCCCCAGTCAGAGGAGAGCGTTTATCAGGTACAAAGACAAGCATTGCCCCCTTTTTTTCTCCCTCTTCATACCCTGTGATAGATGATAATAGTAACAGAACTAACAACATGACTTTGTAGCACCTTGTAAGAAGTCACAAAGTGCAGATTGTTTTTGTAAAAAAGGATTTTCTGGGGATTCAGAAGTAGATCAAGCTATGGTTTCTGTTTCTTTAATGTAGCTGAAGGTGAAAAGCCAAAGAAGAAAGAACCAACTGAAGCTGTTCATGTTAAAGTTACAATCCGTAAAATTTTAGATCTGGTTGATTTGTCCAAACCTGTGGTTAGGATAGAGTTTATTTTTACACCAGAACACCTGAGCAGCTGCAAAATAAAAGACATGCGAAACTGGTGCATCTGTTTACAATACAACCAACCTCACCTTTTGACATGTCACCTTTTGTGGATGCATTCTTGATGAACCACAATAAAAATAAAAGTCACTCCACGTTTTGCCAGTTGAATGGTTCAGTGTGAAACAGCAGCGGTAGGATGTTCCATATCCTAATACCTCTGATATCATTTAAAGAGAGAGAGCACGAAACAGTGAGGCTAATATCAAATGTATCATTACATCGAATTACACTGGATTACATTCATGCATCGTTTCCGGTGGCTCCCTCGTGCATGCAATTTTAATCCAGCATGGGAATAGCAGACTCCGCCACCACCGTTGAAAACCAATATTTAGTGAGGTAATAGCATTAATACAATGAATGGCTATTGCAGAAAAATGAAGACCATTTGATTTCATGAAATCTTAAGGATTATAACTTTAAAGATGCTACAAATAAAAATCGTTATGTTTAAAATGATGCCTCATAGAGCGTCGAAAACAACTACAGAACAGTCAAGGTCAGTTGTTTAGCCTGGATAGTTCACCCAAAGCAGGAGTATCAGACTCTTTTATATATCCAACACTTTGACCTTTTGGCTTTAGACCATTTGAAGGACCAACTATGACTCCGGGGACCTGTAGTATGGTTTAATCCTATCCCCCTCCCTCCCTTCCTCTCCCTGTCCTCCTCCTCTTTTTTGCCCCTCTGTATCTTGCGTTCCTCTGAAGATGAAAGATTCAGAGAGAGATTAATCACTTGCCATGCCATTTGATCTCAGAATGAAACAAGATCAATAGACTTGGGGAAAACGTAACGGAAAGTTAACCAGTCGAGGGAGCAAGAGGAGAGAAATGTAGCAAGGTTAAGAGCAACATATAGCTTGAATAAATGTAAGGGAAGTATACAAAAGAGACCAAAGCCGAGGCATTTTTGTATTGTCAGATAAACCAGTTGAGACATACTGTTACAGAATAACAATGGGCTTTCTTAATACTTACCGAACGAACACGCACCGTCCTCAAGCGTCGCTTGGAATCAATAGTGATTTAAGTAGAATTGATTCAACTAAACAGCTGTATAATTTACATAATCCCGATGCTCTAAAATATAAAAATGACATCTTAAAAAATGGACTGAATCAATCAAATTGAACTGATGTAGAGAAAGGTTTTTTCTTTTTCAGTAGACATGTTTCAGTTCTTGTTTCTTAATAACCCAGCCTAAACATAAAAAGGTGTTGCTCTGTTACTTACATTTGAATCGACCTCCAATCCAATGCAGGTCCCAACCAGTCAGCAGAAGGAAGGGATCTATGATGTCCCAAAACGCCATTTCATGACTGTAGGTGTTTTTATTTTTTTATTATTTGTTTCTTTATTCTTCTACTTGCAAACCTCTCTTTAAGATCCTCTTGAAGGAAGTGCCTTAAGCCCCCTTTTGACAGTGTCTATTTGTAATATACCGCACGGTATACAGCCGACTGGCTCTAAAAATGTAGTTCCCCAGCCAACAAGAAGTCAGACAGGAGTCTGTGTGCATCCGCTTTCTGTGAGGATGACAAAACTAAGCTACATTGGTCATGCCTTGCCTGCTTGAAGTGATAAGACTAATTGATTGGTCAACCAAAGTCAGACATGTCAGCAATTTCACAGGACATTAGAGAGGCAGGCTTCGTATCCAAATATCTAATCCTGTGCAAAATCTGAAGCATGTCGGGGCCAGATGGTCGAGACAAAATCAGTTTGATCAGAGTCTGTTTGCCGGTCCCGTCTGACTGGTACATCGGACCGACTAGATAAATAAAGGGGTTGCTGTTCTGTCTTCCTCAAAGGATGACAACGAGAGGTTTGTAGGTGGGGTGGGTGTTGGGTTGAGCTGCATGCATGCAGTGTAGTCACGGCTACATACAGTCAAGGCCACCAAACACTCATTAAAAGCTGTACATTTATGAATAGCGATATATATATATATATTCTGCAGTGAATTGATTTGATTGGAAAACAGCACAAAAAAAGTATTTGTTTATCCCCCTCCCCACCCCCCCTTTCATCAAACTGAAAATTTCATCTCATCCTGGTAGGTTTTATGAGTTCTTCACCACCATGCAGTGACCACACTATTACATCTCTCAAATCGCTTATAAAAAACATTCATTCAAGCCTATTTCGTCCAACCAGAAGAGAATTTCCACGCAACTTTTGAAAACAGCCCTAGCAAAGTGCTTCTCTGCTCTTCGCTGCTTGTGTGCTTGTTGCTCAGCATATCAAACAGATAAACTGTCCCGGTCCCCTCACTATCTCACCCGAACAGCCCATGCCAGTATAAGTAGCAGCGCTTCCATATCTCTAAGTGTTACTGCTTGTCTGTTCATTCAGTTGGAGCTTTTTGAGAGCCTCGAGCTCCCCTGATGTGTGTCAGTGCCTGCAGGGAGAGACCTTTGTGTACAAATGTTTACCTTTTTTTTCCAAATTCTGACTCATTCTGTGCCCTCTCAATGGTCCCCAAAGTGCCGTGCACACTGTGCCATCCGCTATGTCCCGGCTTATTCAAGGAGGACATAAACACCCTCTCAGCAGCAACACTAATTGCTGTGATTCCTCCCTTTTCTTTCTTTTCTTTTAAATGTTTGTGTGCGTTCGTTCGTGTATCTGTTTATTTCTAGCATGACAATCCTGTGTGCTCTGTGTGTTTTTGTGTGTGCTTTTTTTTACGGTGACTCATTGTCTGCTTGTGCATGGCCCCAGACACATTTCATGCAACTTAGCCATTCCATAGTCTCTTCCATAGGCGCGTCCCCTCTCCTTTAAGTACCCGAGTGGAAGATAGAGGGGACTAGTGCAGGGGTCACGTCTGCCTATAGGTTGAGGTGGCCTCATTGTCTCGGTTGGGTGGTTCCAGGAGCTTCTCCTTTCATTCATTTGATGAAATAAACACACTCCTGTGTGTATGTGTCTGCTCACAGAGTAGAATCAGCATGATAAAGCGGCCCAGGCTCTCACAGGGGCCCCTCTTGATTGGCAGACATAAGAATATCTAATCAGAGTCTGTTTTATAGGACTGAATAGCCTTTTACCCACTCAATTATAGCAAGCCATGAAAGATTCATTTTAGATCCATTTTCTGATAATGAAACGAGGGGATAGTTGTTTCTTGCCATCCACAGCACAAACTGCCTTTGTGAATAGATTTCACTCCCCACACCTAACCCACCCATGCAACCACCATGCCCTATCTGGAGATGAATTCAAGGTTTCATGACTGTGCAAATCTCATTGTCGTGATGTATCACTGGACTTTGTCTCTCCCTCTCCCTCATCTGTTGGTTCGACCCGCAGAATATCAACCACTTTGATCTTTTCGGCGACATGTCCACTCCTCCCTCGGTGAGTGCTACTGCCACACCAACCCAAACCCTGATTAACTTTGTCTAATTATGAAAAGTTTGTAGAAATGCGGAGAAATTGTGATCCTATTTTATCTGTAATCTTGGGTCAATTCATTCGGACAGTCAGTGTTTCTAGACTATCCAACAGTAGTGGGGATTAAAGGTAAATGTGGAGTGCAGTGACTTTTAGGTGACTTTGATAGTGGTGACATCTGTGTGTGTGTGCGTGTGTGTGTGTGTGTGTGCATGTGTGCTTTGCCTCCCAGATGCCCCCATCACCTGCCAACACACTGGACCCTAGCAGGAGCAGTCGCCAGCAGCAACACAACCCTGCTGAGATGTACGCCCCCTTCAGCCCCACCTCAGTGCCGTCAGGTAGCTAGATCTATTCCACATTACAAAACATAAAAGACATATATATATATATTTTTTAAAAGTGCTGGTGGGGATGTGTTTCTTTGATGTGTTGTTGTGAAAAAGCCATGCCAATAATTGGCAGGATTTATCTCTATCTTTTTATAAAGGCCACATATTGAGCAGCAGTGTGATTATGCTGCAACCCATGGAGATAGTGTAAAGTGATGTTTCTTAAAGAACCCCTACTAGTGGTTTTGCATATTTTAGCAAAACTACTGACATTGTGTTTTTTTTTTCCAAGAGCATTCAAGAACATTCCAACATCAGTCAGCCTACTTAAGAGCAATCTTTTTACTGCAAGAAGCAACTTAGTTCACGCCACTCTCTTCACAATGTGCCTCTCGAATCTCAGATGTGAAGCACATATAAGACAGTAATATAAACTGTACAAAGAGAGTACAATTGCAACCGTTTGGGGGCCAAGCAGAGCATTTTTGCACCCTGTTGATTGAGCTTTGTTTTATGAACATCACTGTTCTGATGTGCACATCTTCATGTAATAGAAAATGGGTGACCTGGGTGTCATATCTGGATTAAATCAGGTGAAATCTATACATGGATCTTCTTACTACATGTTTGGAAGACAGGCAATTAATAAAAACGTGTAAGTTGAGCTTTGGTAACTGCAATATTAACAGAGGAACATGTAATTTTCAAAACTGATGCACTGAATTTATCATCACAGGCGACAAAATGTATTCTGTGCTCATAATAATAATAATCTCCTTAATATCCTTTAAATGTTTCTTTCTTTCTTCTCCCTCGTCCTCCTGTTTCTACTTCAGGTTATATGACCATGGGCCCGGTGCAGGCAGCCCAGTGGGCACAGCAGCCATTTCCTGCCCAGGCTCAGACTCTGGCCTTCCCCGTGCAAGGGCCGCTCCAGGTGGCTCAGGTCCTCCCCAGTGGTCAGCCGGTCATCTGGAGCCAGGCCAACATTTTCCCTGCGACTCAACAGCAGTGGGCAGCCATGGCAGCCTACATGCCGGCCCAGACAGTGGGCGTCGGGGGGCACGCCATACCAGCTGCCATGCTCCAAGGCCTGGTGCCCATTACTACCATGTGCCCCCAAGCTTGTGACCTATCAGCACCCTCTTCTGCCATCACCAGCCCCCAGCACACGGCCGACCCCACCTTGTTGCAGAGGCAGCTGAGCCTGGGGAAAGAAGGCCTCGGTATGGACTCAGATGCAGGCGAGGGCCCCTCTACATCAGGAGTCGGAGCAGCAGGTGTTGGACCTGGCGTTGTGTCAGCAACAGTGAGCAGGTGCGGGACCCCAGGCCTCATGAGTGTACCAGACACATTGGCCTGCAGTCAGCTGCTGCCACCTTCAGCTGGGGTGACCCAGGAAGAGGAAGGGAGCTGTAGTGACCTTGATCTCTCTAGGATGACCTTGAGCCCAGGTACATCCACATCACCGTCTACTGAATCTCGTAAGTGTTCTTTATTATTGTCTTCTTACATCATGCATGCATCTTACTAAACCATTATCTGAATCAGTTTTTTTAAAAATATCATATCAAATATCATATCCCAGTTGAACTATTTTCATTTATAATGTGCACCACTTTGGTCCAAACTATTTTAAATTTATTAGATTAAATGCCATAAAATGTTATAGACATTCATGGTCCCAGAAGATGATCACAACGATGTTGGTTCTTTCTCTGATGTTTCATTCAGTTCTGTATGTCAGGACATACATTTGTGGTTTTGAATCAAACAACACCACAACTATTCGGTTCAATGCTGCAAAATGAAATTCAGACATTCGTGTTCCCCTCAGGATGAACTGTACTGCCGCTAGCATGGCTTTAGACTGTAAGTCTACAGCACTGCATCTCAAAAAAGAAAACAGTTTGTGTGTGACCAAAAACTCAATTGACCTTTGCCAAGACAAAGCGTCAACTCAATTTTTTTATATACTGTAACCCAATATCACAAATCGCCTCAAGGCTTTACAATCTGTAGAGCCTCTATCCTTGGACCCTCGATTCAGATAAGGAAAAAGCTCTTTAACGGGGTAAAATAGATGGAACCTCCTGAGGAGCAACAGAGCAAGGATCCCTCTCTGAAGATGGACAGACATGCAATAGATGGGGTGTGTACAGAATAGAGCAGAATGGACAATCATGATAACAAAATTATAGACAGATAGCAACCATGAATGTAGAATATGGATCCAAACAGATAGGACCTGAGCCACACAACATCCCTCTCCACCCTGGATACCTGGATATATGGATAATCTTATAGGAGAAAAGAAAGAAACTCACAGAGGGGGAGATAGGCGAGCCAACAGGAGAGGCTGAATCTCTTGGAGAATGAAGATCCACAGAGAGAACGCTCCACTGTATAGCCAAGAGTGAGCGTGAAATAAGAGGACAAGGAGGAGAAAACTAGAGAGAGATAGAGAGGCTCATGGCTGTGCTTTTGGGAAAGAAACAAACAGAAGGGTAGAGAAATGCAGTAATTTTCTGAGAATTTGCAGTATTCTCATTGGCACGATAAACACGGAGCAACCCCAGGACGGATAGCAGTAACAGCTACAACCCTGAAGTAATCAAAGAATAAGCAACTAACTGAAAGTTGAGGAGAAAAAGGAGAGTTCTAAGTTTGGATAGGCCTCAACAGCCTTATACTGTCAGCAGAGAGGTTATTGCAGAGGAAGGGTGCATGATAGGAAAAGACCTGCAGTCTGCTGGCTTCTTTTTAACTCTGAGGACAGACAGGAGCCCGGTATTCTCAGAGCAGAGAGCAGGGGGTGGAATATAAAGTTTGAGGAGATCAGACAGGTATGAGAGGGCGTTAGAACATTGCGCTTTATTTGATAGTATTCAGAAGACAGAATGTCGGATATAATTGAAAAGAAAGTCAAGGAGACGACATGCAATAAAGGTCATGATCTAGATTTGAATCCACGACTCCTCAGTATAGATTATGCAACGTTACTAGCTTGTTGCTACAATATATAAAAACAGTGAAGACTCCACATTTTGAAGGGTGCAAAATAAAGTTTTAAATGTCCTTTTACTGTTTTATTCATTCATGGATTTACTGAATGTTTCTTAATCCCTCTTTTCATAGCATCCACTCCGGCTCCACAGCAGAGCTCGTCCTCAGATTGCCCCCCTTCCCAGGCCAGTGACCCCCCCACAGATCACTCCCCTGTAGACCCTGAGGGCATCTCCAGCAGCACCAGGGAGGAGGAACAATCGGTGAGCTCTGTCCCCCCTCGGGTCACATCCCAATCAATAAGATTCATGGATTTGATTTAACAACTGACAGGCATGATGCTTCAATCTGTTATCGTCATATGGATGATCTGCTCTCATGTAAATCACATGTAATCACACACGGTGTCATTAGTACTGCCAAGTGAGATTGATTTTTACTGATTTTTATAGAAAAATGTCAAGCCAATTAAACGCAAAAGGTCATAGATGATTTAAGAGTCTTGATTAGATCATATATAATAAGGTAAAATTATGTTCCATGGGAATCATAGTTGTTGTCATTATCCTAAATGTTTGCCTGATATTTTTCTGGGAAATGTCAAGAGAAAGATGCACATTTTGCGGCTCCTCACATACTAGAGAATAGTTGATTTTGCCTGCAAGATATAAATTTTACAGCTTCCCCTCACTCCCCCTCTCTCTCTCAGGGCTCTGTTGTTGCAAGGTCGATCTCCCCTGTGCCCAGTGGAGCTCCCGATCCTCCGCAGGATCAGACTTGTCCACAGGAAGACAGCTAGAGAACAACAGACACTGAGTGGGTATCTCGTGGTCCCCTCCTTTTTCATTTGCCCTTGTTACCTATCACCCTTCTTCACATTGTGGCATTTCATGTATTTTCTCTTCCGCTCTTTTCATCTCCAATATGTCCTACGACGACTCCCCCTCTGTCATTTTTCCATAACCCTGCTCTGTGTTTCTTTATTGGCTTTATATTTTCATTTGTGCGTCTCCCTTCTCCTTGCGGATGAGTGGTTTGTCTGCCAATTGGAGAAAAGCCTTGGTTTACTTCAGTGTTTCTGTCATTATGCTTCTCTGCATCGCCCAAACGCAAGACCAGAAAGGCACAATGTTGTCACCTAGTGGTCAGAGTTGCAACTGCACAATTCCAGCTTCATGACATGGTCTATTGCTTGTCTTTTAGGGGATGGAAGCTCTCAAGGCCAAAACCGAAGCTCATGAAACAGACAATGAGAGAGATGATTGACTGTGATCAGCAGCATCTCTCACAGCTGGATTACAGCGGACTGTTTTTTTCAACCTTGAGAGGATATTTTGGCAGTTCTGTAAAAAGCTGGGCTGTCTTAGGATCTGCTTTCCTCCAGATGCCACATACTGTACTGTACTCCTCAGCATGACAACCAGACTTTGGCTCTATCATCCAATCAAATAACCCTTCAACCAGGAAGTGACCTTTAATCTTGACAGTACCCTCCTGTAACGGATTCATGAGTTTATATCTGTGAGGATGCGTTACACGGCCGTGGCGACACTGATGATGCAAATTTATTTTTTGGAACTTTTCATGAGGAGCAGCATCCTACTGTACGTGGTTGACCTTGAAGGTTGTCAACTGCCACCAGCAAAGACTGTACACAGCAGATGGATTTGCCAAATGTTCTCATAGTGTTGCACCACCGATTTGCATGAACAGACTCAATGTGGATTCAGCGGACTCAGCTGTGAGCAAAACTGTCGTCTGCAGCTTCCTTTAAGATCCGAAACAAATCAAAAACATATGATTTCTTTTTCTTATTTTATAAGCTGTGAATTCTGTGTTGATGACGCCGAGTCATTGCAGATATCGAAATGACTCCGAGGCATCAATGACGAAATCAAAATTTGCCAAACATCTATTTTGTAAATAAGAATCTTCCCAATCCCCCACACCTGAGCCTCTGTGCCATAAGATAGCTCTCTGCCTCTTTGGATGCCAACTACCTGTGTTTTTCTCAAGCAATGCCCTACCAGCACCTCCATTTTTTTGACGTCTGGATGTTTGTTTCGCTTTTGCTGCCATTTATCTTTGATTTCAGGAAATGTCCTTGTTTCTGTTCGGTTGGTGAGATATGAACTGTGAATCTGTGTTACATGGTCACTCAAAGTAAAGCCTGCTGTACCTGTCTCACTCATCTAGAGCTCGACAGACGAAAGAACTGAACGGGTCGACAAACAGGAAAAATTGCGACAAAAATCTGACGACTTCGTAAAGATTACGGACTTCTTTTTTTTTTAGTAAATAGGAGGCAGATTTTCCTGCATCTCTTTGTTTTTAGATATTCTGCATTTCCAGCTGAGGTCGCATCGTTTACAACTTAGAATCATATCTCTGTTTGGTCTCTTGAATAAGTAAGCAGAACATACCTGTGCTGATGAGACCCGGCTTAATAACCACAAGCTCAGAGACAGTAGAGTGCATTTCTATGCCTTATCAGGTTTATTTTTGTTGTCCAGTCACTGTTCTTCTTGTCAGGTCATTTGTATACAGTCAACAGGTCATTGTTGTAACAAAGCACTTGGGCATATTGTAGGTCTGCTCCACTGAATCGAAATGGTCAAAAAGAAAGGCAACGTTATATAATATGAACAATAGAGATATCACTATTAACTGCTAGACTTACAATAACAAATGGTAACTGTACCCCTGCTCGTGTAAGAAAAATGAGAAATAGTCCAAAATATTTTGTAAATTTTATTTATGGAATTAAGAATTGTCACGAAAAAGAGAAAAAAAAGGACTTTTGTACGTCTATGACTTCCCCATACACTGTACCCATGCCACTGTTCAGTCACAAATAAAATATCATGTGATTCCCACGTGTCTGCTGCTGCTTCTTTGCTGCTCTTTCTTTAACCTCGTCTTCCTAACTGATCTACTGTAAAGAGCACAAGCCGAAGAGCAGCCAACAGAGGTTGCTCTCCTCACACGAATGCATGAGAAAACCTCTATGCAGTCTGTTCTTGTCATGTGGCTACATAATGTGACATGACGACAAGTTCACTCAACAGTTGTTCTTGTTAAACAGGTTTACTTAACAACACGAGAAGTAGAACAGTCTCATTCAAGATCATACAGACGTATCCAAAGTAAAAGTGCTTAGTATACAGAAAAAACACCCCTGTTACTAATTTAAAACTACATTTTCCATTCTTATCGGTGTTTAAGCAGCGTTTATACAGTTAGGTATCTTATTTCAGTGTTTCCCAACCTATGTTTTTCACCCCCCTCCAAAGGCGCACAAGATAAATCTGGGGGTCATGAGATGATTAATGATTAGTGTAGTTCTGTTACATGTACTCACTTTTTTTCTCTAATCTTTGTTTATGTTGTGAAATCTTGGGAAATTTGACCTCTTTGAGTCTCAACAGTTATTTGGATGAAATCATCTGAGAAGTTTAGAGGGGAAATCACTTTTGGTGGAAATGCTAACAACTCCTAAACATCTGCTTTTTATAAAAGTTCCCAAGCCAGAACGGCTGAGAACTACTGGTTTAGCAATGATTTGTGTTTTATAAGTTTATTAAGTAACTCCAGCTGTCGGCTAAAAGCAGAGTAAAAATTACGACGTTTTCCTCTCAATTGTAGTAGGAATACAAACATTACATCAAGTGAAAATATTAATGTCTGATACAAGTCATGGGATTGTGTCATTCTGTAAAATCCAAGCTCAGTGAAGGTAAACAAGGTTTAAAGGTCATAAGCAGATAAACATGACTCAAATGATTTGGACACAGACGTCTGTAACAGGAATTTTCCACTGTCGTGTACTATCTAAAGTATGTTTTCAGGTTATACGTAATAAAGTTTGTGATAACTGAAAAGACATCCACATTTCCCGGTTGCCTCTTAAAATTCCCTGCAGATTTTATTATCAACCTGAGGTCTGTGTCATGCCTGTGTTAAATACACACTGACACATCACCCCACACACTTTGTGACTCTGAAGCTGAGGCAGTATTGAGCATTCAGCTGCATGCTTGACTCTACTGGCAAGGGTGAGTTTTTACCCAGGCCAGTATTGATCAGTGAGTGTTTAGATAGAAAGCTGAACAGTGTCGCCTGCTCGTTCACAGTCATAACACACAACCATGGCCTCTGTGGTGTTAGGGGTGCGTGCATGGAGTTTGCAGTGCTGTCTACTCTATGTTACTTTGAGCTTGGTGCTGCTAAGGTAGGAGTTTTGTTTAATAATTGATTGTTGTTTTTAATGTTATGGTTAAGTTTAAATTTCCATTGAGGTCAACCAATGTAACTGGCTTGCTCTCAAAGACCCGCTTAATCCTAATAATGCTCTGTTTTCAAAATGTTTCCAATGTGAGTTTAAATGTAATTTATTTCACTTTCAACCAGCTGTCTTTAAGGTCCAGTAGTAGTCTGTAGTTCTGTAGAGAGATACTTCCAAGAAACTAAAAGACGTGATATAAATTTCTGTTGATGTCCATTCATTTAGCTTTGTTCATGTCACAGTGAAAGCGGCATCACAACATCAAGCAATGAAGAGACCAGTGCTCGGCCAGTGGGAGATCAGGCGGTAGTTCAACCAGTGGACTGTGTTTTGTCAGAGTGGACTGCCTGGTCACGCTGTGATACATGTCAGAAAAAAAAGGTATGATGATACCAGATAGGTGATAGTGGACCAGCATTACAGCCACAATACATACATATCTGATATCTGTCAGTCTTTTTGAAGGAATAAAATCACCTATAGCTGGTATTGTTGTGCACGTTTAATCGTGCAGTGCAGCTCAGAGACACATAAGGCACACACTGGCTATTTATAGCAAACTGTGTTACAGTTAAATATGGCAGAATGGGTTTAGCCCTGCCCTTAACACATACATGAACATTAAATCTAAAAATATCACAAAAGGACAAGGTTAGTGTGGTGGAAGGAATCAGCCTGTAGACCTACACATGACACCAAAAGTCATGTCCGACATTATCTGATGTTAGCAGCTTCTTGTGTTTCTCCCCTTGATTTAGAAATGCATTATATGTATTTTAGTGAGTGGATTTAATAAAAACCTTCTAACCTAATGAAACATGTTTGAACATATGCTCTCATCCTGAGACTATACCATGATGTATTTTGTTTTTTCATCCACACAAAAGGGTAAAAAAAGGAAACACTGTTTATTTTTTTGTCAAGTAACATGAAGTCACCGCTGGTTGTGACTATAAAAGTAGGTGGTGGGTGGTTTAACTTTGACCTGACCTACACTATCCATTTCCACCATCTTTGTGCTAAGCTAAGTCAGCCAACAATTGACTGACTGTGACTTTAGTGAACAAGAGTAGTATCAATCTTCTCATCTAACTCTCGACTAGTGTGTAGAATTTAGTAGCCTCTATGAGCAGTTGGTAATTGCAACCATCATGCCTCACCGCCCTCTCTTTCCTGGCATGAAGTAGAGTAACTATGGTGACTGCGTAGCATGCGAAAAACTTGAAAGGCCCTATGTCGAGCCAGTGTTTAGTTTGTCCATTCTGGGCTTCTGTTGAAAGATGGCAGACTCTGTGGAGGAGGACCCACGGTATTCTTCTTTCAATTCTTCCATTCAATACATAAAAATGTACAAAAAACGATTTTTACGGTCTGCAAAAGACTAAATATTTTACTATTATGTTAAACTACTCTCTAACCAAAATGAGAAATGAACCAGTTGCAAGGTTAATATAAATTAATAAATGAAATAAAATAAATAAATAATTCCTTTAGTGCTAGGATTGAGATGGTCAACATTTTGACCCTTGTGGGCTGTTTTTTCTGTGAGGTAGAGAGTTCCACTGCTGGCACGAGTCTCAGCTGATGTACTTCAGTGCTCTATCTCATCCACTTTACAAGGAGGGGGATTAATAACCTTGACATGACAAAGTGAAAACAGCCCGCTAATGGGATTACGGCTGTTATAGCTCCCCGGGGCAGTTTCCGAGCTCCTCCACCACCTTTATTGCGTAGTGGGAAGCCTTCCCCTGTATTTCTTTGACCGTTTATGTGTTTGTCTCCCTCAACCATCCAGTATCGCTATGCTAAACTGGAGCAGCCATCTCAGTTTGGAGGACAGCCGTGCAATTTTTATGGAAGGGAGGAGGAGGCCTGTCCCGTTTCAGCCCGCTACACCTGTAACAATGTTCCCTTGTGTGAGGGATTCGCCTGCACCCACACAGGTATCTCCTACACCCGTGCCATTTGTGTAAAATCATATGCTGTAGCATTATTAAATGTTGTATTATAAACCCACAGGGCAGTAACACTGGGTGATTGGATGTTTAAATATTCAAGTCACAAGAAGAAGAAGAAGGTTTCATATTCTGTGTTAGACGTTAGTGAGCGATGACTTCATCACAGTCAGGGCATGTCAGACTATTTTGCATTTTTAGAGCTTTGCTCTTAAAGGAATCGTTTGACATTTTGGGAAATATGCTTATTCACTTTTGTTGAGGAGAGTGACATCAAAAGATCAATACCATTATCAGTACACTAAATATGAACCAGCAGCCAATTAGCATAGCTTAGCATAAAGAACTGAAACACAGGGAAACAACTAACCTGGTGCTAAGGTAAAGCAAATTAACTTACCACATTTAACAACACATTTAAAGGTCAATGCAATCTTACACCCCCTGTAAAATCACAACTTAACATAAACTTTATCAAATTTTATCTAATTTCTTACAAGTAGGACTATTTCTTGGCAAAGCACAGTGGCTTCCTTATTGTGCAGTCTTATGGGTCTTTCAGACACAGTGCAGCAATGGCAGCAACTGCTCTGGAACCCATTCATTTCAATGCACACCACCAGTTGCTTGCTTCAACCAAGCTGAACTTTGACCATGGAGTGCGAGTACACTGAAAAAAATGTGTCTCAAAGGGGTCTTTAAGCTTTTGATAGGGCATGGCTAGCTGTTTGACACTGCCTCCAGTCTTTATGCTAAGCTAAGCTAATCAGCTGCTTGCTGTAGCTTCACATTTAGTGTACAGACGTGGTTTCAATCCTCTCATTTAACTTTCAGCAAGACAGCAATTCAAGCATTTTGTCCAAAATGTCAAACTAATAATTTTATGTTGTTTTGGAAAGAACCAATAGTAGACGCCACCCACGTCTTTCCTCCCCTTCAGGTCGCTGTATTCCCAGAACTCTGCAGTGTAGCGGGGAGGATGACTGTGGGGACTTGTCTGATGAAGTCGGCTGTAAGAAGGTTTCCAAGCCCTGCAGGGAGGAGGTTGAAGAGTACTGGGGAATCGAAAACCTTGCCAAAGGGTGAGTTATATTCCCATTAGACTGCAATGTGAGTGCCACATATTTTCGAGAAATTGGACATGTAAACATGTTGCTATCCTCAAATCAATCTGTTCAACTGAAATACTTCAATATCTTTCAGAATCAACATCTTGAACAGTAAACTGGAGGGGGTGGTGCTTGATAACAGATACTACGCTGGCAGCTGCTTGCCGCACTACATCCAGGATGTCAGATTCAGGAAGCCTTACAACTTGCAACAGTACACTCTACAGGTTATTAAGGGTTAATAAATCGCTTGTAATATTTTTTATAACTTGTAATATTTAATCCCCTTGACTGATTGGATTATATTTCCGCTTACCCTTCCTTGAAGGGTTCTCCATTATTACTAGATAAAAAGGAGCTAACGACCTGGTATACAATTTGGTCTTATTAACTGTTTATAACTGCTGTATAAAGCATTAGTAAAGGATTTGTTAGCATCAACTTATTAGAACGTGGTGCCATTATTGTGTGTGTGTGTGTGTTGCTGTGTGTTGTTTATCTTATTTTTTCCTGATTTTCATCATTAAATTGATTGTTTAATGAATATGGTGCTTCTCCCACACTAAAAAGTACATTTTGCTTTCCGTGTATTTACAGACAAGAGGCTCGTATGATTTCACCCTGCAGTCGTTTGAGTCATACTCTGAATACATGGACCACACCATGAAGGAACGCTCCACCCAAACCAAAGTTTCCATTGGCTTTGCATTGCCAGGTCTATTTGAATTTGGCTTCAACTTCAATAATGCCAAATATACCAAGTCAGTTCAGAAGCTTCGACGTGCATCTGGCAGGGTGAGATATCGATTGTGTTCTTTTCTCCTGACCACCTCAGCGATGCTCCTAAATAAACAAAATAAAACAAATTCTCTATATATACCCGCCATATCCAACACCTGTCTCCTGCTGCTTCTCTCCTCAGACTAACAGTTTTGTGAGGGCCAAAGCAGAACTGGAGTTGGCCCAGTACCTGTTGAAGTCAGATAATTTGATGCTTCACCCTGAGTTCCTGCAGCGCCTACGCTCCTTGCCACAGTCCTATGTGTATGGTGAATACAGAGAGATCTACAGAGATTATGGCACCCACTACATCACAGAGGCTGCCCTCGGAGGAGACTTTGAGCACACTATCATCCTGAACAAGGAGCGCCTGGAGAAGTCAGGTAATAGATGTTAGGAGGGGGATGTGATGGATGACATGGTGGGCTTCCTCCTCAGTCACATCAGGTTTGGTTTAAAAAAAATAGTTGATTGAATGAATAGTTAATTTCATAAAGTTGTTGATATTTTTAGTCATTCAACTTTGGGTTAATAACACTTTCTTCTCAGAACACATATTTCTTATTATTTACTATGCACACACAAATGCATAAAGATAATTATCATGATCAGTTACTGGAGTTTGACAATGGCTCTGACACCATGTGTTATCAACTGTTTTAGACTATTCTTTGGAGGACTACAAGCACTGTGTTCAGGCAGGCCTTAAGGTTGGTGCCAACATATACGGTGTCTACGTGTCGGTGGCGGGTCAGGGTGGCTCCTGTGATGGCCTGCTGAATGAGATGGGAAGTAAGGCTCCATGTTTTATCCTTCAGAATGTCCTCTGATCGGCCTCTTTACATCAGATGCTAAAACTGTGTCTCTTTCTCCTCAGAGGACACAAAGCATGGCAGCATGGTGGAGGACTTTGTTGCTGTTGTGAGGGGTGGAAATAGTGAATCCATCAGTGCTTTGCTGTCTAGAGAGCTTCCCACCCCGCAGCTGATGGGGCTGTGGGGCGAAGGCGTGCGTTTTAACCCTGACTTCATTCGTAGAACAGTAAGTCATTCATTTAATCTTGTGTTTTGCTTACTTCTTCTCATTTACCTTGTCTTTCTATCTTTTTTTTAAACATTTGTAAGTCCTTATCCACACGTTTCTTGTCTCTCACAATCAATATAAGCACAATTAACACGTCTTTTTGTTCTTCCTTTATTTTCACCCTCTCACTGTGCAGCCATAATAAAACCACCAACAGGGAATTTCACCTGTCTATTTGATGCAAAACCGTTTACGAAAGAGTTGGGCAGTGGTGGTAACAAGACAGGCCAAATTTCAAAAGAAAAGAAGGAGCAAAAGATGCCAAATAGCAACTGTGCCAAATGTGAATAGGATTTCCAGTCAGCTGGAACTAAAGAAACTCAATTCAAGAGAATGTGAACAGTAAAAAGGTCCTGGTTTAATAGCAACATTTGTTTCTCATTAGACTCGGCCCCTGTATGAGCTGGTGACGTCCAGAGACTTCTCCCAAGATGCCACCCTGAAAAGAAACCTGAAGAGAGCCCTGTCAGAGTACCTGGCAGAGGCTAGTCCATGTCGATGTGCTCCTTGCCACAATAATGGAGTGGCTGTTTTGAGAGGTATTTCAGAGGATATTGTTTGAAATTTAACTTGAGTTAAGTTTAGTTTGATTTAAGGGAACAGTACATGATTTTTATCCCGCTTAAAGGACGAACAAGAAACCTGTAAAACCAACATTTTTAGACACAATGGTACACAAAGTGACTCTGACACAGTGATGGTAATGAGGTCGGTGATAATTAATCTCTCTCAACAGGCACAAGGTGTGACTGTGTGTGTCCTGTTGGCTATAGAGGAGCGGGCTGCGAAATCACTACTCGGAGAAAAGGTTAGCATTCAAGATCCACAATACAAAACATTGCAAACAGCATGAACTTATGTTTCTTTCTTTGCTCTAAACCTTCTGAGATATTGACATAGTGATATGACATAACACATGACATGACCCCTTTCTGACAGATATAGCCATTGATGGCAGCTGGAGCTGCTGGGGCGCATGGTCATCCTGCAGTGGAAGAACAATGACGAGGTTTCGACAATGTAACAACCCAGAGCCCAGCAATGGAGGAATGGCATGCAGGGGACTGCAGCAAGAGTCTACTGAATGTTTTTAAAACTGACAAATGTCAACTGCGACATGATTTATTAAAAAAAACCCATCTTGAATGTAGAAGTGAAGTCTGTGGTGGTCTGTGGTTTTATTTGAATAAAACATGACTCACATATAGTATGGAATAACTTCGATCAATATTTTATTAACAATATTAAATCACGTGTAGCATCGTAGCATATAGATCTGACCTGAAATCATCAGCATCTCAAATGGACAGACTGTGCTTGAAGTTCAGACACAGTTCCACATCTGCACAGCACACACTTATTCTTACTTTGACAATACAGTATATGTCATACAGAGTGTCCTAATAAGTAACATAGATTTTATTTAATATTTTAGCAAAACTGCTGTGAACAAGCAGTTTTTACTCACTGAAAAAGACTTTATAGATTCTTCTGAATTAGCAGTAATCTGAGTCTGAAGAAGATGTAAATTAACAGTGGTGAGTCTGTGAGGAGGAGCCCCGGCAGGGAGCTCCGCCACCGCCAGGTGCTGGATTATCACAGGTTCTTGTCCGAGTCTTACTCCCTGATGCACAG
This sequence comes from Nibea albiflora, assembly GCA_014281875.1. Taxonomy (NCBI): domain Eukaryota; kingdom Metazoa; phylum Chordata; class Actinopteri; family Sciaenidae; genus Nibea; species Nibea albiflora. The sequence continues at coordinate 9,619,669 of CM024798.1, read as the reverse complement.
GATGACCAGGCCCCCCAGCACGACCAAGACCCATCTGTCTTGGTATCTGTGGAGTAAAATGAAGACAATTTTAAGATGGTGTGAATAACAGCAACAGGATGTAGAATTGGAAACAGCATACGGCTTCATGCTGCCATTACTACATTACATTCTTTGAAATTTGACAAGAGGTTTACATTTTTAGTCAGGCAGTCAAATAGCAACAGCCCCTAATTCAGGGATTTTTAATGAAATATGTACCCTGTATTGAATTAAAGGAATAGTTTCACATTTTTGGAAATATGTTTTTTGGCAGTGAGTTAGATAATACCACTCTGATATCTGTACTTGGAAAATGAAGCTACAGCCAGTAGCCAGTTATCTTAGCTTTGTACAAACATGGGAAGCAGGAGGGAACAACTAGCTAGCCTCAATATAACATGATATCTGGTTTAATATGTCCAAAACAACAAACAGTTTTTTATGTTCTGATCTATTACTTGGGCATAGTGACTTCCTGGTGTCTGGAGGCTGGTTGCCTGGCAACTTCACACTCAATACTCATCGCACCCAGCGACGAAGCTTGTTGTTTTAACACTTTTGGCGGATTAAAGAAACAAGGCATAAAATCTTAATTAGTAATCTTTAGGGGCGCTGGTAATCTTATGACAAAGGCAGGCCCACTCTTTCCTCCTGCTTTGAGCCTTTGCACTAAGCTAAGCTAAGCTAATCATCTCCTGTTTCTAGCTTTAAATTCCCAACATATGTAAGATAACTCCCAGCAAGAAAGCGAAAAAGCATATACTCCTAAATGTCTAACTATTCATATTCAAGAAATTATTTAAATGTATTTACCGCAATCACCACTACTTAAGATAGACGTCTTACCTCTTCTAAGAGTCTCTTCACAGGCATCTCCCTGGTAGGATGACTTACAGATGCATTTACAGGAGGTACCCGACAGGACTGGGATCCCGTTGTTTCTGCAGGGGCTGCAGCGACAGCTGTCAAACTGCTGCATATGCTCATCCCAGGCCCTCTGCATGTTGGCCAGTCGAGCACCTACATGGTCAGCAGCTGTGCTGCGTCGCACAAGCTCATAAATTGGCATGATCTGGGTCAGAAGGCAATGAAGGGCAGGGACAAGAAGAGAAGACAGAGGAAAGTTAATCAAATGCAGGTGACCACATCAGCAAAGGCACAAATTCAGTGTGAGGTTGTAGCTTGAACCTTGTTTTGTTTTTCTTCTGTTTAAGAGCCAGTGAATTACCTCATAATCGATGAGTGCTGGGTTGTATTTGAGGGACGCGCCCCAGTTTCTGTAGGTCTCAGGGTTCCTGATAGCCAACAGGCCACTGCTGCTGTATGTGACCCCTCCCTTCACCAGAGTAACAACATCCTCAATCAAAGCTGAATTAGAGTCTTTGCCTACATTAAAAAAAAAAAAACACACACACACATTTGCAATACAAGCTGATAAGACAATACTGCAACAAATCATCTTATTGTCAACTAAAACTGATTAGGGATTGGACTTAAGGTTGGGTTAGCCAGCAACAGAATACTGATGTCTCACCTTGATCAAAGCTTCCTTCTTTATTGCATGGATTCACACCCACTTTGAGATCTATTGACAGAACGTTGTCGAGGGGAAAGGTTAAACCAACAGAGGCACCAATGCATCTCTCAACTTGTTTACCTTCAAGCTCTGTGAGAGTCAGGGAAGAGAATTAAACAAAGGTTACTTCACATTACATATAATGTTGTATGATACTGACGAACGAACTGGAAAGTCACAGTACTTGATTCTGCCATAGCTGTTTTGTTGATAACCACAACATATTCGAGGGTTCCTCCCATTGTCCCTTCTGTAACATAGTGGGTGCCAAATGTTCTGAAGAAGTGAGAGTACATCCCAAAGTTGTATTGCTCGGGGAGCTCCATGAGTGAAAGGTAGAAATCTTCATGAAGCATCAAGTTATTACTCCTCATCTTGAAGTGAGCCGTTTGAACTTTGGACCAAAGCCTTACAAACCCTAAATTCTGAGGACAGAAACACAGTTTTTATAGAGTGATTATAATAATGATTTTTTTTCTGAAAAATGTAACCAAATAATGTTATATAATAATAATTTTATACCAAATAATTTCCTTTCTTTTAGCCACAGACATTCCTTAGGTAAGAGTGTGATGAGAAAGTTTGGAGATTTTTAGCTTAGCTTAGCTTTGCCTAAAGACTGAAAAGCTAGCTTTGTCTTTGTCCAAATGTAACAAAATCCGCCTGTTAACTCACTTATAAACACATTAAAGTTTTGTGATCTGTGCAAAAAGTAGCCTGATTATGTTACATTTAGAGACAGGCTAGCTGTTTCCAGTTTTTATGTTAAGCTAAGCTAACTGGCTGCTAGTGCTTCAATGGACAGACAGGCAGTGGCATCAATATTTTCACTGACTGTGGCAAAATGTCAATCTGTAATTATGCATTTAATACGTCAAATAAAATTGCACTTGTTACCATGTGAAACATGTTGAAGACATCATACCTGGTTTTTATGCTTTGTTACGTTCCGGAGAAAGTCAGATTCCTTGCTTCCACTCAATCCCGCTGCAAAAACATAGATCCCAACTGTGATGCCGGCATTGACAGAACTCATTTCTTTCCTCGCTTGCAGCATGCTCGTCACATCTTCATAGTATTCCTGAGTGCCATGTGACGTAGCCTCGGCCTGTAACAGATTAACCTTTAAATGTTAAACCTTCAAAATGTCCTAGTTCAAGCAGCCCATTTGTTAAGTGACAGAAAATGTAATGAATCACAACATTACAATACCACAAAACGGTAGGTATGGTAGTTGTAAGGTTTCCTATAGTTCTTGTATTCTTCATTGTAGTGCAGGTTCTCACAGAATGAGTCATAGGTGAATTTCCTCCAGTCACCATTATAGACATATTCACACATTCCTCCATAGTACTTTGGGTCAACTGCATGATCCACAAATTCTCCAGTCAAGATGTTGTAGCTGGGCAAAGTAGGATAATTCAGATTAGTTATTAAGCATGAATATAGAATATGTCTCTGCATTGCCTATAAAACCTTTCAAGTGATAATGTGACATAAATCAAGTGGAAAAAGTTGAATAATAGCAGTAACAGCAATCAGTACTATGCAGTATTTACCCCTGAGTGCCACGATTAGCACCAGGGATTGGCAGCAGGGTGGAACACTTGTCTTCTCTCCGGTTAAAGCTTTCACAGTTGTCTTCGTCAGAAAAATCATTACAGTCTGGCTCTCCGTTACAGCGAAGGGACTGGCTGATGCATCGCCCTGGACAGATAGAGTGACAGTCTCACTCACATAGATATACATGAACTGTAGATAGCACCGACAGGCTGAGAATGTGTTGCCTGAGTGGTCGTTGATGAGACTTGCCAGTTTCTACACAGGTGAAGCCGTCTCCACAGTAATCTGGCACCATGCACTGTGTGGTTGCTGTCGGACATGCCAGATTCTCCCACAGCATCTCAAGGCACTCTGTGCCACCAAACTGCGAGGGCCTCTCCAAGTTTCGGAAACGGAACTGAGCCAGAGATTAAATAAATAAATTAATTAATTAAATAGCACTTAAATGCAGACACCATCATATCATCACTGAGATAAGGATAAATACAGAGAAACTAGGCCACTGCATTGCATTTTGTTTATAGTGGTGAAGTTAAAATCATATAAATTCACCAAATTTTATATAAGTAGCTATGTAACATTTGATATGCATTTGACTGAGCTTAAAATGTCACTACATTATAAAACCAAAGCCCATGTTTATTGACCTTATTGGAGCAGGACTGCTGAGTCAGTATAATCTTTGTTCCCTTTGGACCTATTGATCATCTCATCTATAATGAATTGATCTGAGCTACCTCGCAAAAAAGCTGCCCAGTGGTTTTGGAGAGATCGGAGAAACCCATAAGAAAAACTGAAATCACAATTTCATTCAACATCTTTAAATAAGCGATTTAATGCAATTTATGGAGAAAAAAACACAATTACCTGTTTGTCTGTGCACGAGGTACAAGGAGTCCAAGATGACCAACTCCCCAGCATACAGTTGACAGGGTGTAGGTTTGTTGACAGCTCTGGCCCTCCTCATCCCAGCCCAACTGCCACCCAAAGAACAACCATTATCGTCTCAAATCTCTATATCAAATCACTTCTATCAAGCGAATGTGAGATGTAGTGAAGCGTAGAATACTGCACCTGTTACCAGGAGTTGTCCATGGTCTCTTGGATGCATTCACAAGAGGGCCAGAACTGATAAACAGATACAGTGTGCATAAAGTCAGGGGTAAATTAATAAATATCTCCATACTGAAAATGAGCAGCTAGTCCTTAAAATTAGAATGAAACATCACAAAACAGCTGTTGTGATCCTGTGGGGAGTTCATCCCCTGCAGTCTTGACCAACCACAGTGAATGATTAATCAAGAGTAAACACACAAGTTTTTTCATGGTCTATGACCCCAGATTTCCCATCATCACCCCCGCAAACACACCGATCCAGCCAAAACCTATTGTTCCACCTCTCACTCCTCTGATTTGTCAATCACGCAGCGTGAACGCGCACGGTATTGGGTCACGCGCAGCACGCAGGGGCGTCCTCACGTCTCGGCGGCGCGTTCAAATTGTTTGATTTAGCATCAGCTGTCTGCCGGATTCATCTCGCTAAATGTATCGACGTGGGCTGCAGCGTCGCTTCAGTTCAACCCGTTTTCCAAATGTTCAAACCTGAACAGTGATGAACAAACAGAGCCACAATGGAAGAGGTAACTTTTAAAGGTTATTTTCAGAGTACGATTAGCTTCAGGCATGGTAGAGGATAGCTGCATGTAGTTAGCCCTGTGCTAGCTGTTACCCCATGATAAATACAGTTGGTCTTACCAATGCTGGTTTATGTCATAATGTTTTATGGCTTTGCTGAATTATTACTTTTTTTTTTTAATAAATACTGTTCTTGGTTATTAGGTTAATTGGTTGGGTAATTAATTGTGAAAAAAGCGCAAATGTCTTGTTGAATCCATCTAGCTAACAGTCTAACACTAAACACATTCAGTTTAGAGTCATAGAAGAACTAGAAAATATATTTTTAAAGATTTTTTTTTTAACCTTAAAGGTCCGGTGCAATCAATCACTGAAGCTCTGCTCTGTTTCTAAAATACTATATAAAATACTTTCACCTTCACTGCATTGACTTGAAGACCGAGCTCAATATTTCCGAACCTCAGCATGTAAAACCAAAACTATCATCCTAACTACATACCACAAGAGATTGAGTGCGAAAATGGTGTTTGTAATTTTGGTAAACCAACCTTTAAATTATGTTGCGTCAGCATTGGGGTTTTGCTCTTATAAATGAATCAGTTTAAGTATATTTTCTGTGAAAGTAATAAATATTTCTGTTAATCTAATGATTTATGATTCAATGCCCCCCCCCTCTCTGGAGGGACAGATGAACTTCAAAGCTCTGAGGGCCAAGTTTCAGGAAGATGCCCTCCTGGCTCAGTCCAAAACTGGTCGACCAGCTGTTGCAGAAAAACCCAAATGCCTTCCTCCTCCTGGAGGTCACTGCAGCTCTGTGGTTAGCAGTATTAATATTGCTGTAGAAAACAAGACACCAGTGGTTCCTCGGGTCATCTTCAGAGACGGCCTGCGGGCATCTGGGGGCAAGCGACCAATTTCCTTTCCACCACAGCCTCAGCAGACCTCCCCCTCATCCTGGCATGCTAATGGACATGACACAACAAAGCAGTCCCTCAAAGAACGACACATGCCGCTGGTGCTTCCTGTCCTGCCTGCGAAAGACCAAAAGACGGAGCTGCCAGCCAAAAAGGAGCACAAACTGGAACCCGAGCCGGGGAAAGAAGTCCACCCACAAACTAAAATCAAAAAGAAAGGTTTGCTGCTTCCTTTCAAGTCAGCCAAAGCATCAAAAGTCAGCGCAGTAAACGGAGAGGAGCCCACGTATGCTGATTTAACCACCAGACCCTCCAGTGCTCCCGGCGAGTTGCCCTCTGTGGAAACACAAACCGCAGATGATGGGGTTTCGTTTCAGAGTGACCAATCAACCGCTGAGTTCCCCCTCTCCAGCCCAGACATACCAATCACACCTCCTTCTGCAGAGTCCGACAACAAAATTATTAGCACCTTGGAGAGGGCCAAGAAGAAGTTTTCACGCAAGCAGATGTTGATCTCTGCCAAACCTAAGAGCTTGCGTTCCCCTGACTACGTATCAAAAGACAAAGTGTTGCGTTCATCGCCGAAATACACTGCAAGTGTTGAGCCTGAGCTGCCCGTACCCCCACCGGTGTGTCTCCCACACCTGGCCTGTATTTCAGCCCGGCCTTTCTTCAAAGCCAACACCTCTGCACGTAGTAAGTTACACTCCCAGATAAACACATTTTTGTCCACATCAGGCTCCTTTCTAATGCGATCATGTATTTCCCAATGGCTAGAGTTTGCGTTGGATAAGCAGTTTGGCAGGGATAAAGCTGAACTTCCTGCTGTCAAGACTGATGAACCTCATCCACCCTCTGCTCCTCCAAAGAAGCCTCTGCCTGACTTGAGGTCACTGGGGCCATTGCCACCGAAGCCCACCAGACCTCCGTTAGTAGACCTCAGCTGTTACCACCTACCCACAGTCAGCGGTATGTTAACTTTGTTTTCCATTTTTTTTGACGTATGTTTCCCCCCTTAGCAGCCACAGACTCAAGAATATGACGACACAAAGTTGTATTTTACTTGGACATCACCGACTTTATTAGCCGTACTGCAGTTCACATTATACGTGTTTGTGGTAAGGTTGAGCATCTGCTCATATGCTGATTTTGGTTTCTTAATATAGAGGTGTCACCAGGTCTTAACCAAGCACCGAGTGAAGAGCCAGAGTCTGAGCACCCATCATCTGTGCTAGACGCTCCAGAATTCCCAGACTTTGACAATTCAGAGATTGAAACAGCAGAGGGTGAGGCTGTTGACATTGGTGCACTAGAACTGGAGGCCTTAAACTTGGTCAACACTGACCTTCCTGTACCATATGACTGCGGGGGCACTGATTTTGAGGATCCACTACCTGACTTGCCAGTGTGGAATTCTGAGGAGCCCCTTATGAGCGCGGCCATCCAAGATCTGAACCTTGGCAGTCAAAACATAATACCGCTCGATCCAGAGAGCTTCCCAGAACCGGTAAACATTTCGGAGTTCTCAGAGTGTGCCGTGCCAGAGCAGTGGTCTCAGAGCGAGGAGCTGAGCATAGACCCTCAGTCTAACTCTCAAGCTGATGAGACTGATCTGGGTGCTGCTGAGTCTCACTCATCTGTACAGGAAATGGAAAATGGTAACCACGTAGCATTGGACGATGGGATTCAACCACATTCAAGGTGAGTTCTCAAATACATGCGAGTCCACTTTGATCCAATGTTTCCTGTTTGTACAATGTGATTGTTTTTCTCCCGTCTAGTGTGTATCAACAGGACAGTTACTATGAGGCGTGCGACAATATATATGAGGATGTGGAGAACATCAACAAATCAATCTTGGGCCACAACTTGCGCAAACGTAAAGGTGGTCTGAAGAGTAAGAAAATTGACTTCATACAGGGGGTTTTCCCAATATAAGATGTTTGGCAGACATTTATTTCTCTATTTCATTTAACTACCTTATTAACTGTTTTTTTACAGATCCATATGCTGACCAGCACCCTACGGTAACTGATGTTTTAATCATACTTTAAGCTTATTCTGAAGAAATACTCTGTTTCACAATCTGTATTTCCGTTGGAACAGTCTGTGGTAAATTAAAAATCATCTGTGTTTATCTCAAGAAGGAAGAGGCGGGACCTAACACATGGCCACGGCATCCATGGTATGTCTTCTTCTTTTTTTTTCAAACACACTTCCTGTGTTTTACCATTGACGCTTGTTTATCCCATATGGAAGGCAGCATGTTGATGATTTTTCTCTTATCGTGTTATTTAAACTGCAGGGGCAGCATATCAGGAGAACATGCTCATGCAGTCCATAATCACTTCTTCAGGTATGTTACACGTCTCCCTTCTTTCATTGGTGTGTAAATGTGCAGGTTTGTTTTCACATAGAAAAATGCCCTTGTTGGTTTAGTTATTTATTTTTAATGACATATCGTTCTCTTTATATTCTAGTTAGTACATAGCTTAGCTACTTACGGCCGCTGTTGTTGTCTGATTTGTTTTTCAGTAAAGAGCGCCACAGCCCCAACACTGCAGAGCATAAAGAACAGAAGAAGAGGGAGAAGCAGCGTCTGGAGAGGGAGAAAAAAGAGCAAAAAGAAAGGGAGAAGAAAGAGAATGAAATGAAAAAGAAGTTCAAAGTAAGCTCCACAATCAAATTATCGAGAGGTTTTCTCCCCTCTAGCAGAGCTGCTTTTTCTGACTTGAGTGTTTTTACACATTTCATCCTACATGTCAATAAGAATCTTTGTCAATGATAAAGGCGTGGTTCTCTAGGTGACCGGGGAAGAGGAGCCCATGTACCACGCCAGGGTGATTGTGGCTAGCAAGGTTCGCAAGAACGACCTGCCAGTGAAGAGCGGGGACACAGTCAGCATATTCGCACCACCAGCTGCCCCAAAGGCAAATGGTTGGCTCGAGACGCCAACCACAAGTGTGAGTTTAGATGTTTGTGATTATGAACCCGAGAGCAGTTTAAATCTTAAGTAAATATGTTATTGGGAATTCTTAACTGTTTTACATTTACACCCCGTGGTCATTAGTTGCTAACCGCTCTGTCCTGGGTATTGCAGATGGTTATATTTCGGTCATGAATGTGGAACTAAACATCAAGGAGATGCTGGAGCTTGGCAAGAAGGCGCAAGCAGCAGGACGAGGAGGCAACCTGGAGGGAGACACCATCAGCATTGGGAGCAGGTACAAAGTAGCTGATAAAAATTCTGGTTTCTAAATTAAACAAAAAAGACTTGTGACCAGCCTCTGCTTTCCAGTCTATCAGTAATTAATGAGTAATATTTATTTTCTTTATTTTGCAGATCCTCTAGCCAACCAGTGCTAACAAGCAGCTGTAGGTATCAGTAGCTTCTGCAGAAACACATTGAGCTCTGAGGCCTCCTCTAACCCAGACTTTGCTTTAGCTACTTCATCATCACAAAAAGCAGTGCAGCCTAATAAAGACGGCACATACAAATTGATGGTTGATCTAATGTATGGACTTGCTAACTGACAGAACAGTTACGCAGTTTGGCAACCGGCCCGCAGCATTACACAACGTAAACCCTGGCTCGGATAACTCTACTAGCCGCCATCTGCTCGACAGCCGTGTGTTATTTTATGATTGTGAAGGAATTCCATGTAAGCTGAGGCTTTTCTGTCTCTACCCGGCCAAACATCTATCGGCAGCGTGCGCTTTGTGTTTAATCGAGCTAATTTGTTTTTCCACAGTTACAGATGACAGTGAGGAGTGGGCCTGTGAAGATGAGACCCTCTCACCCTCCAATGAAAGCCAGTAAGACTGACAAGTTTACTGTCCTTTTACTGTGGTTTTAAGAAGAATGACAGAAACCATTGACCACATAAGAGTACTTTTGAGTCATTTCCTTTGAAAGATTTAATTGAATATATGTGGCTCACACTATATTTAATTATTTTCTTGCTCTTCCTTCTGTACAGTAGCTTTCCCCGGCAGACTGCCTCAGTGCCTGACATGTGTGAGTACATTTTATACTCGGTCCTTTTTGAAGTTAAAACATGAGAACAGAAGATGTTCCCCCACCCCCCCTCAGACTTCTGGTTTAGTGGTTGTTTTATGTTATGCATTGACGTATAGCAGACTGTAACTTCCTTTGATGTACACTTATACCATGCCGTTTCCTTACTCCCTCCCTCCTCTGTCTTACTGTCCTTACATAACTCACCCCTGTGCCTCCGCCACCTGACCACCCACCGGCCTCTCTGCCCTTCATGTGTTCGCTTTAACAGCGTGTGGCCATGTCAGCGCCCAGCACACTCTGAGCGATGCCAACCTGGAGGACCTACACACACAGTAAGTCTCAAACACACAGGTGTCAAAGCAGATATCTTGGCATGTGTCTCTTGCTTACCCATATGGGCATAAAGCTTCCTTCATCTCTTCTCGAGACGGTAGTGTATATATACTGTATGATGTAAGTGCAAACCTATAAATTTCTTCATGGAACTAACTATAAACACTGAAAAGAAAAACATTTCGTGGAGTGGTTTTATAAGTGGAAACATTATAGTTTGGAGGGGGAAAAAACTATTTTGTTAGACTGTCACATCTTTCTGGAGTCGTCCACTATATACTGGATGACACTTCACTACACCAGACAAGGGTGCAATTAAGAGTTTTGATTTTTAATAAATCTACATATTTTGTTGATTAATCTACTAAAGGTTTCTTCCATAAAACATAAAATGTAGTGACAAACAGCCACTATAATCTCTGACCTTAAAGTGTCTGATCAGCAGTCTGAGTCCCAAAGATCTTCAGTTTACTTTCATATGACAAAGGAAAGCAGCATTTGCCACATTATTGCTTGAAAAATGACTGAAACGATTCATTGTTTAGCAATATAGTAACTAAGTCATTTCACTTGGTCCATCATCTAATATTATTCATTGACTATTTGTTTCAGTTCTACACAAACAAGTCCTGTTTCCCTATTTTCCAAGCGGATTCATCCAATTCTCTTAAATAACATTACATCAAACAGTCTCATCAAAAGTCTTCCTCTCTCACTTATACGAACAGATCAAAGCCTATTAGCAGTGCCCACCTACACTTGTGTTATTTAAGTCGTGGCCAACTCGACACACTGACAGCATTCCTGTCAATCGCTCTACTAAAAAGAGGGACTGATATATTGGAATGCATGCAGCCTATACATTTTAATAGAGAGAACCTGAAATGATTACAAGCTGCAAGTAATTGTGAGCCAGTTTTTGTCCCACATTTCACTTACGCCGTGTTAACCTCACCTTTGACCTCTGGATTCCTGCTGGAGCATATGGAAGTTATCAAGACCTCCTGGACATGAATAATATTCATCACAAGCTTATTAAAACTTATTTTAGGGGTACTGTATTGGATTATAATATTGTATAGGTGCTCTCCGCCCCCTGTAGGACATTCATGAGCATGAAAAGAAATGGTTCTAGCAGCAAAACAACTCCTAACAGTTTTCTTATCATCAACATTTAGGACCAGACATGAGGCGCTGCAGAAACTAGCTATCTTCTTTCAACACAGCAAAGATGAATTTGACGACATCCCTGACGGTGGAGGACCAACCCCAACAAAGTACAGTACTCTCTCTCATCCATTACCTCAGCTATTAAAGTTTGAAATCCACTGATGTCATATTCCTAATCTGTTAAAGATATAAAATGTTTTTCAAGTTAAAAACCTTTTCCCCCCCCCCCCATTTTATCTATCCTTAAAAAAGTGCTGAGCCGCCAAGTAAGTTTACAAATTACATTTTTTCCATGACTCCACTGTTGTCACCGCTTAGTCACTCTCACTGATAATGGTGAAGCTAAGAGGAGAGGGTACTTACAAATCTCTCTAAAGACGATACAGTCCCAACACTGGCGTCTTCACTGAAATGGAAAATAACCAGTGGTGCACATTTATCTGATGCCTGTAACCTGGAGACATTGTGCAGGACATATTGCAGAGAGACACTTCAAAGTTAATGTGAAATTTGTATCTGCTTATCTTTATCCAGACTTCTTGTGTGCTGTTGAGGAGCCTCCATATCCGTAAGTGTCAACAGTTTCCTTCTAATCACCAAGTGAAGCTCTGTTTGATCTTTATTTATATGCACAGAGAACTCGTAGCCAGAGAAGCAGTACTTCAGGTTCTCTGGCATTCTGCTGACGAGCTGTGATGTCCCACTGTGTTTTGTATGGCAGTGAACAGGAGGTTGATTTCACAGAGCTGGAGCTCCTTCCTCCCCCACCTCTGTATGCCGACACCTTCTGAACGACATCGTGTAAAACGGGGAATGACGGGATGGGCCACTTAAACTGTACAGCTCACCTTCGGGATTTGAGGCGGTTGTTTGTAGAGGAAAACAAAACAATGAATGGAGCTGCTGATGTGACTGTACTGTGATTCTGATTTCACCTTTTGTTTAGTTTCTTGTGCATGTTGATGCATTTTCACAGAGTTCGACACCTTTATTCTTCTCTCTGTTACTGTTAATGGAGCACACATTGAATCATTGCACAAAATAAATGATATAAAGTAGCCAGCTGTTCACTTGTAGTAGCTTACATTTCAGCATAGGTTGTTTGCATTTTTTTGTTTGTTTCTGTTACTTCTAATAAATATTTGTCATTGATTTATGCTCCCAATTGCCTGCATAACATTTAGTAATCCACTAAAGTGATCTGTCCTGTTATCCTCTTTATCACCGCTTTACTCTCACAATATACTTGTCAGTGTGTATGTGTCTTTTCGGGGTTTTCACTGGTTGTGGTGTGTCAGACGGAAATTCTGTATTACATCTTGGCATTTTGTAGTTTAGCTTGTAACTTCTATAAAGCGGGGGGGAGGAACAACGGACCTCGAACCACATAGATCTGCAGCTTGTAGGTCTAACCCTGGATGTTTTTTTTTTCCCCCCCATTGTTATTGAGCTGACCGTGCTTTGTGAAATCCCCCTTGTTACTTGCTGTGTTGCGGTGAGCATCCCCCAGCAGCAGCAGCAGGAGGAGGTGAGTGTGGGAATGAGCCCTGTGTGAAGGAGCTGCCATATGGCATTAATTGAGAGGGGAGGGGCTGGAAGAGGAGTGGCCTTCTTGGAGGGATGTCACAGGGCTCTCACTACCCTGAAGGAAAGGAGTAAAGGATGGTTAGAAGTTAGAAGAAAGGACACAGTGGTTACACTCTGAAAGAGAAGAGTACTTTCTCAATAGACTAATAGCTTAGTAAAGAACTGTAAGACTACTCCTCCTCGGGAGTTAAGTAGAATCGCTAGCCACTTATAGAAAAAGTCAACGGAGCATTACGATAGCCAGTAACACTTTTATTAGCTTTTTTTATTTGAGCCACATTACACGTTTTAAATGCAACGCTGTTTGATATATGAGAAAACTATGGCAGCCGAGACGAGGAACGGCGGGACTTCACTGAACAACAATAACTGCAAAGACCACAGCAGGAGAAAGTTACTGGTCGGAGTGGATCTCTTCTGCCTGTTTTTAGGTACGTTATTACCGCCTTTAGTAACATTTATCACTTCACTGTATAGGTTTGTTTTTATCTGCCTATGTCAGTCTAATACTCTTAACTTTACAGCACTTGTTGCCCTTTAAAAAAAATGTATTTATGACATTTAACTTGTGTTTTATGTGGCCATGTTACTGTGTGAGATAATGGCTGTCCTATTATTACCGTCCCGGTGCAGCTAGTTAAATGTCTGACAAAGTGAATAAAATGCAGCGTTAAATTTATTGAAACTGCGTCAGCTAACGTAATGTAATGCAAGTTAATTGAAACAGTGTTCGTTAAATTAATTTTAAGCAAGTTAATTGGCACTATTTCACGCTAATAATCATATTTAAACACGTTAGCTTGAACGTTTTAGCCAGCCAGCTACACCGGGCTGTCAATCTGTTACCTAAGCAACAAGTGACGGCCCCATCAGCAGTTAGCCTAGCTGTAATAGAGCTGTTAAGCTGCACATTTTCCTTAAAAAATGACTGTAGATTTAGTTTGTGGAAGTCTGTTTCCCCCCCTTTCACCAACCCCCAAAAAATGAACGCTTGCAGAGGGGAAACTAAATTGCTCCAGAAGGGATATATTTCTTTGGTCTCCACCTCCACCTGTACTGGACGTCTGTCTGCTTTGACTCATTATATTTTCCAGAATGGCTCACATACCACACCAGCAGGAATTCTCTTGATCTCAACATCTGGCAAATGTGTGTGTGGAGTAATTAAGGGAAGTGGTGAAAAGGTCAGACCTGAGAGAGGGAGAGAGAGAGAGAGAGTGTGTGTGTGCTGTGTTCATCAACACAACACTGCAGCAGACACAGGGTTAAGGTGATTATTCCGTGTGAAACTTGTTTTGTTGCCTTGAAGTTTGAACCCCAAAGTCTTTGCCAGTCCTAAAGACTTAAACTGTGAGCGGTCGCTCATTTCCCTCATTCATTTTCTTCTCTGATATAACAATATGTTTCCATTGTGTTGTTCTGTGGAACATTATTGTAAGGACATGAACTACAAAGTAAAGTTGTTGCGACTTCATGGGAAAAACACAATTCCCACTATTGTTAAAACAATCCCATGAAGGATTTACAGTATAAACAGTCTTTTTCTGACAAGCTATATTTGGTTTTGGTCTAGTTTTTGTCTCTGCGGAGGGTAAATCCCCATCATTTACTCTCTATGTACATAACTTCCCACAGAGAAGCTTGTCAACAAACCAGCAGTGCTCTTCTGAGTAAAGATGTGGTGTAAAGAAAGCAGCCACAAGGAGGAAATGGTGGGTCAGTACCGGTAATCGCCACTCCTCCAGTCTCACACACTGATTGCAGTTCTAGTGTTACTACATCCAGGGAATATACAGTACCTCTGCTTGTCTGTCATGGCTATGAACTACCTCCAGTCTAGTGGAAATTCAGCCTGATTAAGAGGCGATTATAGCGGAACCTTGACAAATAGTGTAATAAATGCTGAAGGTTAGTTGAAGCCCTGGCGAGTGTGAGTTGATCAGGTTCAGTTTACATTAATCCATAGCAGGTGGCTGTCATGTTTTCCACGTAATCATCTTATAATACTTCTGTGTTCTTTTGCTCTGGTTCAACAGTAGGTAAAGGGTGGCTGATCGACTACAATTGCACCAATAATTTCAAGTTTGAACTCTTGTCTTTTTTTGTGTCTGTGTTGTTGTTCATTGTATTTGAACGGACCCTTTTAAAATTAACAAAATAAAAGCTTAATTAAAGTTTTTTTTATTTTTTATTTATAGTTCAAGTGGTAAATTTTTAGTCGTGAAGTGTATAACAGCCTATTAAAAATGGTGCTGTGTCACAGTATAAGGAATGGTTTAAATATAGATATATCATTTTCATTTGTCACGCTTTGCAGCTAATCAAACAACAGATTTTATTAGAGGAGAGAGGTACACAGTATCTGCTGGTCAAATGCTTAGACTATGTATATAAGTTGTATACATACAATGCACATACATGTATGTGCATTCATGGTCATACATGTGTATAAATATATGCATATACCTTTTTGATATTTATGTACATGTAGTTAGTTCCAGTTAGGGCTTGTGTGTGTATTTGGGGCCTGTGGTGATGGAAGATGTATAGAAATGCAAATAATGAATGAAGCAGAGAAAAAAAAACGGATGAAAAGCAGCAGTTATAGCCACGAGCAATTCCATGCAAATGCACTTTCATTTAAGTCGAGCGGGCAGACCTGGTTTCCCTTCCACAGTGGAACTATGCGCTAAGTTTCGCAGCAGGCCAGCCTGACGGACGGACGGACAGACAGACGGACAGGGGGCAGGTTGTGTGGGGGCTGCTAAGAGTAAAAACAACTGCATCTGTGTATACACCATAACTACCTCAGACGTGTATACATTTCTACGCCAGACAGTGAGAGATCCCTGCAAGTGGAAAAAGCGCGTCTGTTTATTTTAATAGTCACACTCGGTGTTTTGGCGAATGCCTCCAAAATATGGTGGGGATTTAATTCAGCGTGAGGGTTATACATTGATTCTAGTTTCCACAAACTGCAGCTACAAGCTCCTGCCAGCGCTGAACTAGGGGAAAGGCGAACGGGCAAGCGTAGGAAATTCTAACAAGTGAGTCTTAATAATAACTTTCTCCCATATTTTGATGTGAGACAGCGCTCAGTTATGTGCTGAAAAAAAGTCACCATCGGTCTCACAGTGTTCGCTTCTTTTCAGTTAGGGCTGCTTCAGGGTAAAACTGAACAGAGGACACCTGATGTTGACATTAGAAACTGAAATCTCAGGAGGCAGAAGAAAAAAAATTCTGTTTGATTCTGTTTGTTTCTGTTGTCTTTGGGTTGATGTTGAGCTAATGCAAAAGACATACCCGTGCCTGCTGACTGGTGTTGTTGTTGGCAGGACGAGGACGCCCTCCCCCTCCCTCTCCCCTCCCACGGCTGTTAGAAGCGGGAAAGGAGGAAGAGGGTAGGAGGGGAAAGTCCTAACACGCTGTACTCGATGCTGATGCTGCACTGTTTAGACAGACAGAAGGGGTCGGAGGACTGCGGGAAGAAGAAAACCGGGCCGAACGTCTGGAAAAGCGGACCTCTTGCTTGTGGTCGTGTTTTTCTCTCCTCTACCCAATCAGCTGTTTGAAGCACTTGACCTGTGCAGGTCCCCTAAAAAGATGTGGACACTTTATTTCACCAGTCCATTTGCCAGCTCTTTGTCTCTCTGCCCCCCGCCTCTGGTTTTGTGGTCTGTGTCAGGCCCGTGAGTGTGTTTAGAGACGTTTGCGCAGGTCAGGACTCTGGGGTTAACGTGTTACACGTGTGTCTCTGTTCATGGCCAAGCTGGGAAAACTGAAGGGGTCAGACATTGAAGACTTAACTTCAGTGCTTTAAAGTACTGTATATTTTCACAGCTACAGATCTCTAAGACCACCACCGATGCCACCCCGCTCTCTCGCTTTCCAGCAGACTTGCCCTGGTGCTGATTGTAGCTTCGTCCAGGTATTTGTTTGAAGAGCGAGGACGAAAAATGAGAAAGTTAATAATGTGAATCCTGCTGAATGTGGAGGGAAGGCCAGCATTCTGGTGTTCCCATCAGGCATCAGAGCGCTGTCTGTAACCTGAGCTCAACCCAGCTGGACCTTCAAAGGCCAAAGTCAGCTGTGTGTGTGTGTGTGTGTGTGTGTGGATGTAAGGGGTTGAGGGGCTCAGCAACTGAAGCGTGTGTTGACATTTGGTTTGAGAAATCATGCCCCCCACCCCCACCCTCCTTCTCCGCCACCACCACCGCAACCATCCTGCCTACAGCAAGCCTCAGCACTGACCGTTCCACCTCGGCGATTTTTTTTTTAGCTTTTTGAGACGAAGAGTGTGTGTGTGTGTGAGAGAGAGAGCAAGAGAGAGAGCCGGTGTTTGTTTTCCTTTGTATCGGCAGATCGCAGAATTATTCAAAGAGTGACTTGAAAGCCATCCGCCATCAGTTAAATGCCCCTTTGAAGTCATTTTGGAAGTGTGTTTTCTAAATTCTGTCAAAGATTCGAGGCCTCTCCTGGGTACCACGTCCACACTCAAATTTCAGAGTCCTCCATTGAAGCCTTTGGTTCTTGGGGAAAATAAGCTTCTTGGCTTGCATCTTAGTTCCTCCCACTCCGTGTTTGTTGTTAGGAGATAAATAAGATCTTTTTTGCAACTTTAAGTGGTGAAAGACACTGAATTGATCTGACGCAGATACCCCAGGGGCATCTTGAAGTGGTTCTTTTTAAGTGCACTTGAAAGCCTCGGCAGGAAAGAAAAGAGACTGATAGTATTTATGTGAGATAGCAGCAATGGTCTCTCTGACACATCCCAACCCTCTTAGTTTTATCTCAGCCTGTTTGATATCAGATGATGTTGATGTTGATGTACATAAATTGTACACTTGATGAGGTAGATTTTATTTTGTTTACTTTGGCTCATTTTCTCAGACAGTATCTGTGTCCGTTTGGAAAACAGGAAGAGAAACTTGAATACATCGACTGCTGGGAGTTTCTACCTGTCTGAGATTTTCTGCCATTGTGTGCCTTTTCTGTGTGTCTCCCTGTTGATAATGTCTATTGATGTTCAAAGAGCTGTCTGACTTCTGCTCGTGTGTGTCCAACCATACAGTGTTGCTCGTTGCCGTCTTTTTGCACAAATCTCCCTTCCCGCCTTACCAGAGAGGATTCTTCTGCAATGACAACAGCATCAAGCTCGCCTATAAGGGCAGCACGGTGTCCACCACCGTGCTCACAGTCGTGGGCGTCACTGTGCCCGGGGTCTCAGTAAGTCCTGCTGCGGTACTGCAAGAGAACTAGAGAGCATATGTTGGGACACTCTCGATTCATCCACCGGTTGGCTTGTGACACCTCAAAAAGACACGATTGGTTTGACAGATGCTGACTCACAGTCGGTGGTTTTGCGCGTTGTACCTCATTAGCTTTAAATCGCCTGTGCTGTACATTACTGCCAACCCTTTTCCAAAGCTACTGTATATTATCATAAGCTTTCAAATTGATTTCTCACCCTTGAGCCGAGGCAGCCGTTGGTTTCCATTTTCGTAGCCTCTGTATGAAAATGTGTTAACTGTTAGAGTGATTTATCAAGTAAAAATACCAAAGATTGGTTGAGCTTGAAGGCTCACTAATGGCCTGAGAAACAGTCATCTGTAATGACGCAACGACCAATTATTTTCTGAAATAATCGTTAATTCTATAAAATGTCAGAAAATTGTGGAAAAAGCCTCTGAGTTAAACTCTTGGGTTACTTTTTACAACTCAAATTACTGTCATGTTACTTTAAACACTTTTGTGTTAATGAACTAATTGTCTAACTGAACCATTTCCATGACAGTTATTTAATCCCCATCCGCTGGTGAAGGTATAAAGATGCTGCTGAAAGCTGAAAGAACTTTATGGATTTATTTAACACAACACAACAAAGCTTACCAGTGACAAGACAAATGGGCAAGACGTCTTGTACCCAGTTTTGATAAGTTAAATATATAATCCGACTTTACCTCCAAATGTCTTACACTTAATTGTCGATGTGTAGGGAAATGAATGGAAACCAAAGGCAGCCTCGAGAGATAGAACTCTGTCTAAAATGCTCAGTGTGCTTTGGAAAATGGCCATCAGTAAAGTAAAGCATACATGATTCAAATGCTAAGATATATATATAAAAAAACCTACAGGTTGGTCCTAAAAAGTTCTATTCAAAATGCCTCTCTAATACTGAATATTGGACAAAGCTGGAGTCATTTTTCTGGATTCGTCACAGATAACAGCCTCACAATGAATTGATCAGTCCCAGATGTTCACTTGTTGCCTTCTTGCTCGTACCTGCACCCTC
This sequence comes from Nibea albiflora, assembly GCA_014281875.1. Taxonomy (NCBI): domain Eukaryota; kingdom Metazoa; phylum Chordata; class Actinopteri; family Sciaenidae; genus Nibea; species Nibea albiflora. Next base: position 9,600,557 of record CM024798.1, on the reverse strand, counting down.
TGTAATTTGCGTATAATTAACCTAGCACCTCCATTTCTCCCTCTTTCTCTCTCCCTCACCCATCCCCACACCCCCCTCTTTCTCTCTGTGCCACTCACTGCTTTCTTCACACTAGCCGGCCTGCCTTTCTTGGTCATTGAGACCAGCGCTGTTCAGCCTTACCGTAGAGGGTTTTACTGCGACGATGAGTCCATCAAGTACCCGGCCAAAAATGGAGACACCATTAGCGACGGTGTGCTTAGCGCTGCTGGCATTCTTATCACCATCCTCTCTGTAAGTCACCTCACTCTGAGCACTAATATCATCATCACTTCTTATGTTTCAGCAGCCTTCACTGTTACTAGCAGCACCCATTGACACCTCATACTATACAATACTTTAACTTGTGTTAATTCATATGATTTCTCATCCTCAGGGCATTTTAATATCTCACAAAAAGTCTAGATGGGGATTTTAATTTGTTTGTGATAACAGTCACATTTACAGCAATATCTAATAACATGCTAATCATATAACCTTGAAATTTGAAACTGTTGAATCGATTACATGTTTGTTTTTCTGCAACCAAATAATGTCACATTCCCACTGAACTTGTGTCTGAGAAACGCACATTTAATTCATCAGAGGGTTCATCTGTCTGTTGACTCATTGAGGGTTCAAACTGAGATTATCCTAATGCTTACTCAATCAGCAGCTCTCCCATAAATGTGCTATCAGTCCCTCTAAATGGCGTAATCAGAATTTAGATAAAAACCAGTCAACGGGATTTGTTCAAAGCTTTCCTCTCGGGGCTTAATATGACTCAGTTGATTAAGGCACTTGAGCGAGTGGAGTGTTGAGTGGTTTGTTGCATTCTCCCGGGAGTAAATGGTGAGGATGTATCCAAAGTCTGCACAATAAACTGTCCTAACATCCTGTAATTACATTTAGATTTGAAGAGATTGAAACATCCCATCTGCTCTTGATGATTTCTTGTTTGTTTTGCCACGATTTTCAGACATTTTTTAGCAATGCGTCCATCTACTCTGCAAAGTGTGTTTTTCGGCTATCATTTCTCCCCCAATTGTGCCTCTAAGTACATGATTGTGTACTGGCCTTTGAGTTCTCTCGAAACATTCACAGCAGTACTGTGGCTAAAGAAATCCAGTGCAGATGCTGACACACATCTTCTGTTGTGCAGCTGTGGCCATTATAGACGAGGTGTAAGCTTGTAAGTAGCCTTTTTTTTTGGACGTCCACACTTAAAATTAGTGTCGAAAAACATAACCCAACCCTACATCCTGATATCCATATCCACACATCTGAAAGAACAACTGATGCACAACACAAAGAGAAACAAAGCAAAGAAAAAAACATGACTGCAGCAGTCTTAGGTGGTAAGATATTCTCTCTATCTCATTGCTTCCCATCACTCATGGGCCCAGTGAGATGTCTGTGGTGCAGTATAGCCCTGTGTTCCAAATTATTTTAATTATGGGTGATTATGCCACCATTAAAATGTCTACATCTGCCGTGACAGGCTTAAACCATTTACTAAAACTCCAAAAATCACCCCCAAAAGCCATAGCGACCAACTCGGCACCACATAGTAAACACCATTAACAACCTTAGCAACCTTATTCAGCAACCAACTAGCTGCCACATATGAAAATGCCAAGTGACAGGTAATATGTTAGCAATGGGCTAGTAAAAAACAGCCTCCAGGGACATGTACTAAGCAGCAGACACTTGAAAATTCTTCATGAACTGTCTCGTTGCTCTGTGGTGTTACTCAGTCCTGGCATAGCATGTACAGTTGGCACCTGGCAGACCCGCTTTGGGAAGGTGCCCTGCCTCATGGCATGAATTCCATCTCTCCGCGTAGCCAGTAGTGCCCTCCTCCTGGAGCGCAGACTACTCCACGGGCTCAGGGCCACAGGGGTTTTAATGGTGAGAAGGAGTGCTGGCTCTGTGTAATTATGGTTGACGCAATGGTTGTTCGGTGAAATACTGTAATTGGTGGGGTGGAATTGTGGTAAAGGCCCCAAACAAGAAGACTTTGCCAGATATCTCATTTTCCCCTCGCAAAACGTGACTTTACAATCCATCTGCCCCCCTTGGAGCGTTGCGGCCAGCCTTTGTGTTTTCCGAACCAGAAAACACCAACATTAGATCATTTAGTGCTTCATTTCCCACTGGGAAGAGCTGAGAAACACAAGAGGCCAGATCCTTTATAATTTACGTAGATCTTTTTTTGTTGTTGTTGTTGTCTTTAGAAGGAATGAAAACACCATGGTGTAATTTTGGAAGTACAAGACGTTTGACACAAGCCACAAATCAACATCTCGCCCCTCATGATTATCTCTTGAGGTTTCACTGCAACAGCTACATATCCTACAACGCCAATTCATTTATTCATTCACATAGTTAAATCTCTCACACAAGGGGAACCAGATGTGTTTTCTCCCCCCGCGTCCCTCTTTCCCATGAAAGCAGCTGGGCTTTATCGAGCCTGGCTCTAAAGGCCTGGATGGTGGAAACAACACACTCTATCAGCTTGTTAAATCTCCGTAAAGGCTATCCCTCTGCAGCAGAGAGCGTTTCCAAGAATGAGACTTATTTCTGCGCCCCTCGCAAGAATGTCTGATGAAACCGAGACACTAACATGAAAACAGCCAGACATCCCTTGTGAAATCGGAGCTGGTTCAGAGAGACAGCCATGAGCGCTGAAAAACAAACGTGCCCCCAACGTGTGCCTGGTGGAGTCTGGCCACCAAAATCAGACACGTCGCCTAGCTCAGCGTTTCTTCTGATTAGAAACAGCGGTGCCTCCCCCGCCCCCCTTCCCTTACACTCCCTCCCACTCCAATCCTCCTTTCACCTTCCTCTTTCTTCCCCGTCCTCTCTCCTCTCCTTGTTTTCACTCTTCTTGTCTTATATCTCCTTTTAATTTTCACACACTCTTTTTGCTTTCTGTCCTCCCCTCCTGTCACTTTGCCCTCCACTTTTTCCCTTGAACTCACCCACACGCTTGTTTTCACTCCTCTTCCACACTTTCGTTTGGGAGCTGCTGGAAGACAACAGGGGTGAGGGGGCTGGGAAGGCGTTTTTTGGGGTTTTTTTTTAGCTTAACAGCTGTTGTGAATTAAGGCTATCCACCTCCCCCTCAGCGCGCCTTCCACGTCAATCGTCGGACTTAGACACTTTTGGTTTATTTACACACTTACAGAAAACTATACATGGTGGACAGTTTGAGTTGCCTCCCACGTCGCCCCGCTGTTTTGTCTCAGAGGTAGAATGGCACAGGTAAACACACGCAGCTACAAAGTGGCCCTTTTCAAACCGCTGCTGCTCATAATAACATCTTGATCTGGAAAAAAAGTTATTTCAGTCACACACATAACTTAAATTCTCCACTCGGAGTTAAAGCCCGATCCCAAATATCTACCCTCACCAAATCCCACAGTCCTTCTGACATTTGGACCAAGAGCTCGAGGGCCCACTCATGAACATTTCAAGGCCTTTTTCTAAAAACTATAGGTTGTTCTGCGATGCTGCACACGTTCTTCTAATATTAAAAATGGATGTCTAAAATGATTTATTAGGCTAAAAAAAGGCTTTGATCATATTCAAATAATGAGCGACAAACACTTAAAGACTCACAATAAATTACATGTGAAATAGGAGTAATATGTCACTGGCCAATTAAATTCCTCTGTCACAGTAACTTGATTTCAAAGCGCTGTCCCGTTCCTCATAAAATATTTTGGCTCTCCTACACTCACACATTTTCACCCAGCACTCAGGAGATGTGAATTAAGTGCAGAGGAATGAGGGTGGACAATGCGTCAAAGTCATGATATTCGCTGACGTTACCGTCTCTTTTGCCCCTTCAGATCATCATCGGGGAGAGCTACAGGATCTACTTTCTGAACGAGGGGTCCAAGTCTTTCGTAGGGAACCCCTACATCTCTGCTCTCTACAAGCAGGTGGGCGTGTTCATCTTCGGCTGTGCCATCAGCCAGTCCTTCACTGACATCGCCAAAGTGTCAGTGGGCCGTATGCGCCCTCACTTCCTCGATGTGTGCAAACCTGACTTCTCCACCATCAACTGCTCCCTGGGATACATCACTGACTATCAGTGCCAGGGGCCGGAGAGCAAAGTTCAGGAGGCCAGGTCAGTGTCAGATATAGAAAAACATTTGAAAATGTTTCAGATACATTGAATAAAATATTTCAAAACAAAGTTTACATACTCTATGTGTTTCTCCTCGTGTTGACCAGGGGTAGCTTTTACAGTATAAGCTTTGGCACGACATTGATTGTCCTTTATTCTTCTCAGGAAGTCCTTCTTCTCTGGACATGCATCATTCTCCATGTACACCATGCTTTACCTGGTGGTGAGTTACTGACGTGTTTTTAACATATACACGTGTTCTGTAGTAGTGTTTCTACCTGTATTAACTGACCATTCTGTCTCTTTTAGTTTTACCTGCAGTCTCGTTTCACTTGGCACGGCGCTCGTCTGCTGCGCCCTCTGACCCAGTTCACCCTCATCATGATGTCTTTTTACACCGGCCTCTCCCGGGTCTCTGATCACAAGCACCACCCCACTGACGTCCTGGCGGGTTTTGTACAGGGAGCTCTTGTGGCCTACTGCATAGTGAGTGCTTCTGTTGTCTTCTCTATATTAAATCATTAAGACCACATTTGAGTGGCTTTATCTAGAAATGAATTTCATAATGTTATTATGTGTTATGTCTAACACGCATTTCACAATTTCTGCTACTGCTCTTGGCAGCTATGTTATTTGTCAAGGACAAACAAGCAATGATTGAAATGTTTTGTTCTCTTCCGTTTCCTCTTCAGGTGTTCTTCGTGTCTGATCTGTTCAAGCCCAAAGGTAGACGTTCTACTTTACTGCCGACCACGGTAAAGAAAGATCTTGTCCCTCCAGCAGACATCAGAGAGCGGAGCAACCATCTCATCATGGCGTAGAGAAGACTGCAAAGAAGACTGTACATAACCCTGACCTGTGCCATTTAAATTACTACTACAGCCACTGGCCGATACTGGATAGACTAGACTCCAAACAATCTGGATAATGCAGATAAATATGGAACCGTGAACACTCGGAGGATAAGAGGAGAAGAAGCAGCGGAAAACAGCCCAACAAGTTTTGCTTCCTCAATGGAAAGTTTCATGTTTTCCCTCCGTCTCACCAGACATTTTAATGTGGAAAGGAGAGAGGACCGGGGATATTTGTTCCTCTTCTGTTATGAAGATCATTCGAGATTCTCCTCTGTCGAGGCCTTTCCATGGACAAAAGTCTGAAATCAAAACAAAGCAGAGAAGTGGCAGCTGTAAACAAAGCTGCGTGTGGCTTGTGTGCCCTCCTCCCCTCAGCTGCATCCAGCAATGGGAGCTATACTAATATTCCTGCCACTCGCTCAGCGTGGTCAAACAAAACGCGACAAAAAAACAGATTCCTTCATTTCACGAGGGATGTTGTTTTTGTTTTATTACAAACGTATTTTATGTGTGATTTATAGCACTATTTTAGCTCAACACAGTACTGTTTGTCACCACTTGAATGACCTGAAGTGAAGCTTTTGAAAAGCTTTGTAAGACTTTTAGCTTTTATTATGTCCATAATGTAGTGTTTCTTAGAAGGTGCACATAAGTTACAGTAGGTGGAAGGTACAGTGAGAGCGTATGCGTTGGATGTGGGCCTCTTTCTGCTGGGTAGGACGAGCCCCCACTGAGCCATTTAATGAAATGACTGTCTGTTATATGTACCAGACGGGTGCTCACAAGTGTGTGTGTGAGTGTGCGTGTGTCTCTTGTGTGTGTGTGGGTGTGGGTGAGGCCTTTCAGTGAGCGTGCCAGTGTGTCTTACTGTCATGTCTATATATCTTAGTGTTCATAGCCTACAAGTGTGCCTCGCTTCGGCCAGAGAATAGGCACCTGCTCCAACAGACACATGTAACTCGAGACGGGAACACTGTGGAAATAAAGCATCATATACAGTACATGTACTTTTACTGTTACTAATCATAGTGATGGTTCACATCACTGAGAAATCCTGTGATATACTGTATGCTACACAGGCATATTTATATCTATATATAAAGACAGGGAGTTCCTAGAGAGGCGGTTACTTCCAGTAACTTCCCACCAAAGCACAATTTAGCAAAACAGTCAAGAAAAAACGAATTGTAACTTCTTAATATCTCAGAAATCTTGTAAAGTAATACAGTAGGCCTGGCAATACGGCTCTGCATTTTAATAGATGAGAATCATTACATTGGTGTATAATAAAAAATAATAATAATGATGCTATGTTTGCATGATGTTAATGTAATCAACTTTTTAGCAAAAAAAAAAGAAAAATGCTTTAAACCACTGACTGAAAGCATCGTCCTAATTCAGTTTTGAGTCACTGAGACAAACTACCATAAATTGTACAATACTGTATCATGTTGTGTATATGCAGTATATCTCTTTGAAGAAACGCCCACTATGACTTTGTGTCGAGACCTGTGTAAATGTAAAACATGCTGCTTTAAAGAGGCAAAGCTTGGCAAGTACATGTCATCCAGTAAAGTTGACAACGTGAATATTAAGTTTTTTAAAAAAAACAAAGCTCTCAGTACAGACAGCTTGAGTACATTATTAAAAAAAAAAAAATCTGTTCAATATTTTTGTAATGCCTTGTGAACGTTTGTATAATGAAACTGTAAGACGTATGAAAGATGAAATGTCTTTAATAAAACACAAAAGATCAAAACATTGCCTCTGTGTCATACATGACTTGTGCCATACTGAATTTCTGACTTTTCTACTATAATTCAGTAGCCGGCCAACTGTGCGTGCGATGGAGAGGTCTGGGCGTGGGGCGATGGTAGACTTCCATGCTCGGCTTCCTGTGGGGAAATAGTGTGCATTCCAGGCTTTAACCCCTCTCCCCAATGGCGCTCTGGAATAATATAGACTCCACACAGAAAGTATGCCACAGTGGCAAAGTACATTCACATATGAGAATGCTTAGGAGCAATATAATATAGGACTCCTATGTTATTCCTGTATACCCATTTGTCCACGCAAAACTTGAATAAACCATATCAATATATATATATATGTATATATCTTGAGGTTGTTCCATACAACCCAGAGATACTGTATGCTTGCACATCATGAGTTTGGTTTCAGGTCATTGTGTTCACATGGTATCCTAAGCTGACTGATTGCACTGTGGAACAGTCACATTGCCCAGAAGGAGATTAGAGTTGATTAGTCTAATAAGCTGCAAAATGTGTTTTGTTTTTATGACCACACTAGGGGTGATGCTATTGTGTAGCAGCTGTGTTGTGTTATGACTGCCACTAAATGACTGTTTCCAGAGTCTTAATTGGACACAAGACTACATCCAACAGAATGTTGTTTTTTTTATCAACACTATCTACACGGCTCTGGGGATAATGTTGTACGGCCAGTTCACCAATTTGGTTCAAACTGAAACTGAAACTATTGAATGGACTGCACGAAACTTGGTACACAGTCAATGGGGAATGAACCTTGAAGAGTTTAATGAACCCCTGATTTCTCATCTAGCACCACCAGTAAGCCAAACATTCATTTGTCCAGTGCAATATTTCGACGCCTACTTGATCACACAGATTTTGTATATTCATTACCATGCTATCGGAGAAGGTGATCTAAAAAGACGATCTATCAACTTATGTAGCATCATCTCCGGGTCAGCAGTCATCATGAACACATCATGTTAAGTGCTAATGTTAATATACAGTACTACCACAAGATGGTGAATATGCTAAACATCAACCTGTTAGTCAGTGAGTGCATGTCTTGATGTTGTGACGTTACATAGCCACTAGTTATGTCCAGAGTTACACTATCGTATTAGCTATAGAAAAATCACATGTTTATGCAGGGGGTAAACATGTTTATTTCTGCTGGGAAGTTACAATGTTTGAGGAACTGCAATTTTTGGCATTTCCACATTGGCTTCACTTCACAGCCACAGAGGTTGCCGCTTGAGTGACACACCGTTGTCTAGCTGTTTCCTTGTTATGACTACTGCTGATTACTTTTTCCGCTGTCTTAATTGGGTATAAGACTGCACCCTACATGGTGTGTGTGTGTTCCCTTTGATTGTTAGGTCTTTTTTATCCGTGTGCTAACTTGTTGCCATCCTCTGAGTAGGCTACATCATTTCCATCGCTCTCTCTCCGCCTCTTCCTCTCACTCACATCAAACATGGAGCACGTTGGATCTAAGGTGTAAGGCTTCCTGGCCTACCAAACATGGCAGTGCCTTTAATTCCACTCTCTGCATCCAGTGCCAAATGCTGGACATAATGTTTATCTTCGTGAACCAGTCCTGACACAATCCATTAAATCATCAGTGGTGCAAGATTTTCTCAAAGATATCTATAGCCGTAATTGAAAGTGATGGAGGCAGCATGCTGAAAATATTTTTAGTTTTCACCAGACCAACAAATGGCACCATACTACCCTTTTTCACATTTTCAGCCGGACGCATTTTTCTGCTTGAAGTTCAAAGATGTGTTCTTGATTGGCGGCGCTTAACATTCTAGTAATGGCATCCTTTTCATGTGGTTTGGGGGGGGGGGACTGTTGTGTTTTCCCACTGTAGTTTAACCTCTATTATTTGTGAAGTAATTGCTCTGTAAGATGTACAAATACTTCTCATGAACTCTGCAGCTCTGTTGTGGTTGCTCTTGAGTAATGACTTATTTTCTTTCTTGTTGTTTACCCCTCTACAGACACACACACACACACACACACACACACAATTAAACCATGTAAACCCTTGTGTGTTTAAAGTGGATGTCTGTAGTTGTCTTCTTACAACGTGAGAGTTGTTTTTGGCTGTTCCTGTGGCTGGTTTTGGTCTAGCTATTAAAGAAACCCCAGCAATAATCAATTTGTACTTTTTCTAAAAACTCACTCGAGTCAAACGGATTTAGAAGAAAGAAAGGAGAGAAAAATCTGACCTTGTTAATTCCTTCAGAAAGGCGGTACTTCAGAAAGTTTGGCCTGTCTGCTCCTTCAGTCAACTTGAAGCCTGTCATGGAGTCTGACGCCACATGACATTATTGGCAGAAGTTGCTGAGGTCATTTGTCCTCTCCCTGACAGATGGAGGGATGCTGAGAGGAAGCGAGGCACACCCTCCAAATGCCCTGGCTGATAAGTGACCTCATTACAGTTCCACTGGGCATGTTTTTCTTATTCACAGTACACCATGATGATGGCTGGCTCCCCAGGAGACCTCGGCTTTTGAGCCGTGCCAAGCTTTCGGAGAGTTTTTCTTCACTTGGCTCATGGCACACAATCAGTTTCCAGGACTGAAAACACATATATACAGAAATGCACCACCATCTTTAATCCCTCTTCACTAGCTGTTTATAAGAACATTCGCCACTTGTATATATCCTGTTTGAGTGGACTGAAACAAAGGCTAGGCGAAGACAGCAGGCCCTCAAACACGTTATGTAAGTCTCCTTCATCTGCCCCTCACTCATCCACTCATAATACACGCAAACGCCCCTCATAAAAACTGCTCTAAACCCTAATGTTAGCCATAATATGTTGTGTCCATGCCCAGAAGTCTTAGAGGACTTTGGTTTGAAGCACTACAGCTGTAAGTAATTCTCTCTCTCTCTCTGTCTCTCTCTCTCCATCCTCCCTTGTGTCTGGAGAATGTAAACATCAAGAGGGAGGCCAAATCTCTGCCATCACAACCTTTCTTACAGCTGATATGGAGACAGGGCTACACTGACCGGGAGTCTCAGCCTGAAACGGTCTCATGTGCACAGGGGGTAAAGTGTGATTAGAGTCTGGAGTGTAATGCATCGCAACATTTTGTTGACAGTCTAACCCATTCCTGTAACGTTTTCCTGCTCAGTATCAACATGTCAGCCATCCATCTGATGTGGGAGCGCCATTGAAGTGTTTTCCATGAAAGTCACACCATGGTTGCAGAGAAAACAATCAAAAGCATTCCTTCTTTATAGTGTCTCTTCTTTTATAGCTGGCGACGGGGTTCTAAGGATCATGATGTCGGTCAGTCTATTGGTCATTCGCAAATTCTTTGTCCCAAAGCAACAATCTCTGATATCTAGGAAACAATTACTACCGTGAACTTTGGTCTAGATATTCATGATCCTCAAAGCATCATTCTGCAATAACTTTTTCTTTTTTCCAAAGAAAATGCTGCTGTGGTTAAACCTCAGAATATAAAGAATGAATAAGATTACTGGATTGCCAATAAAATATCTTGACACATTCATGCCCTGCAGAGGATGAACCCTTTTCATTCTGGGCTCCCCGAGTAAGTCAAACTTCCATTTATTTTTTGTTTGTTTGTGGGGCTCAAGAGACAAGCCCTTTTGAGTTAGCTGATCTTGTGGCCTTTCCTTTGGGAGAGCCTAACATCACAGTTTCCTTTGGTATAGAAGATATTGTATGACATGATGCAAATTGATGATTTTTGTCATATTTGTTGAATATAATCATGCTCCCCAGAGGAAAATTAAGGAAGATTTCATTACATATCTTATTTAATATTAGATAAAAGACCCTTTTCCCATGACTTGTTGGACAGCAAAGTTCATTTTTCTGTCATGCTCTCAAAACTGTAAAAAACTCAAAACCAAATTTATGATTAGCCAAAATATAATATCCCATAATGCAACACTCAACTTTCTCCTTTTTTTTAAAGGTATTTTGTGATCAAAAACTAATTTTTGATTCTTGTACGATGTTTGAGACAGTCACGTCATAGGACAATTTTAAAGTTAGTCTCAAAACTTTAAAAAAATCTAATAATAAATCAGCTTTTATTTATTTATTTTAAAAGGTCTGTGTAAAATGGTTTAATCATGTTCTGCATTTTAAAAGATGAAAATGGTAATTATATCCTTTTCTATCTTGTGTGGAAGCAAAAATGCCATGAAAATGTCACAGCGAATTTAAAACCACATCCTGTGGCTCTGGGAAATTTCCTCTTGTACACAACACACTGTGTTGCATATTGCAAAAAGCTTACATCACGATCACGTTTGGCGATCACAGTGACGCTCACCAATAACACAAGCTAACCTTTTTTTCTTGTGACATCCGAGATCAAACTTTACAGTGTTTAACCCCCCCAAACAGCAAAAAGCCTGGCAGCTTCCATAAAGTCCCACACTGTAATGTTACCTGATGCTCTTTAAAAGCCATTTCTCACGGAGAAGCCCAATTCCCTGCACCCCCTAAGACGTATGTCCCTACCCAGTCCCGACCATTTCAAACTGATTTCCGACCCCAAAAATCCCAAGGCTACCCCCCCCACCCCGCCTCTTACTTATTTCTCTGCTGAAGAATTTGAACAAATTACCTCCATATGTGTCTGAAGGAGCCCCATGGGAAAGAGGCCAAGAAGAATATACTGCTGACGGAACACAAACATTGACTTCATCAAACATTGCGAGCAGCGTGCTCCGATGCTCTCCATATGCTCACCTGGCACTGGCAGCCTTTTGCTGACAGCACAGCAACATCTCAGCAGTGAAGCTCTTTATCTTCTTATGCCACATGTTGTTTAGTATCTGCGATGAGGAGGGTTGGATGGAGTTCGGTCATACTCTTTGCTATCACCAATGAGGTAACATGTCAGCGTATGGAGCAGGGTTTGTGTTTTCCCAGGCCTTCAAATGATAAGATATAAACTATTTCGATGTGTCAATCAAATGTAAATGTTTTGTGTGTGCATTGGAGTGATGGGAGCGAGTGAAGTCCCAGAACTCCCTCTATAGGGCCTCATGTGCTTTCAGCCAGTAACCAGAGAAACGGCAGAGGGAGAGGCATTAAACAGGAGAGAAATATGGGGAAAGGAGAAAAAAAAAAAGCAGCAGAGAGGAAGACGGGGTATAACTTTCCCCGTGTGATTAACTTCGATCTCAGGTGCCACTCTCGTTCTCACTGGAACCTGTATTTCCTTTGGCACCTGGCCACCGGCTTTTGACCTTATTCACTTTCTTTCTCATGTCACTCTGCAGGCGCTCGGTTGTGACCTTTAAGGCAATGAATACACGTCTCTGGAGAAAGATCACTTACAGAAATCCTTCATGGGCCTTAAAGAAAAAGAAAAAAAATCACCCAATCAAGTACAGCTATTTTTCAGGCAATCATCAATGTGTCCGGAGCTATGGTCCTCCTTCAATACTGACCTCCAGCATTAGGAATGTATGATTCACCGGGGGAGGAAAGGGGTGCACTCTCCTATCAAGCTGACTCCGAGCTATAACAGAGCTACAGGTTGAGCCAGACGAATCCTGTCACCGGGCTCTGCCTCCTCCCCAGGCATCTCTAACACCACAACATGCTCAGAGAATGAGAAGGGGGGAGATCATCAGGGATTTGGCAATAACAGCCTCTCTGAGTAGAAGTGGAGCTATGAAACTGCAGGAGGGGGTTCATTGTGTAGCATTCCATTTGGATCTACTAGTCAGCTGTTCGACAAGTCGTTTAGCGGTGATTAGAGGGCAGAATTAGAAATCCAAGTCAACATAAGACTGAAGGATTGTAGTACAGTGTGATTTCCTAACACTAATGTTGGTCCACAACTAACTGAGATCATACAAGCTTTCATTTTTTATGATGCGTCCACTCTAGAAGATGACTCACGGTAAAAGCACTGGCTGTTGATAATATTTGAATCATAGAGTGCTGACTAAGCTGACGCAAGTGCTGGCATCACGAAAAGATCATAGATGATGCGATAGCCTCTTTGTTCTATTATTCTGTGTGTTTAAAGCTGCACTAAACAATCATTACTTCTATGTTAAAAAAAATGTAAAGTGCAAAAAAACAAACAAAAACAGCAGAGAATTGTCAGGAAAACTTGCATTTTCCCACATTTCTACACAGCATGTTAGCGTCTTTCAGCTAGTTGTTTCGGTTTTGCGTCCAACAGCTTCACTGTTTTGGTTCGCTCTCACCGCTCTCATTAATCTTGTTTTCAGCCTCAGCAGGCAGACATGTTTAGTGAAAAAAAATCTTCACTAAAGCAACACTGCTTACTCAACACCAAACAGCTGACAGACAAAGTTATCGACAATAAGCTGTTGAACATGGTGGAGCCAGATATTTTCCTCAGGGGAGACCGAAACAGAGCTAAAAGCTAGAAGCAGAGAGAATATTGGACTTCACATTCATCCTAGGAACTCTAATTAAATGCTAACGTTGCTCTGGAAGACAATTACAATTGCCTGTAAATAGGTAATTGTTTGCTAACATGTTCACCATTACAACTTCTATATTGTGTTTACAGATTGTGCTATCCCAGAGGGGGTAAAAAAAAAAATCAATTTAATAACTTTTCTTTCTTTTTTTTATATAAAGGGGATGGAGCATCTCTTAAAATGAGATGCAGCATTGATTGAAACACCCACATTTTCTCCCTGTGGTATCAGTATCGATTTAGAGGTTAATCAATATTTTTGTTGTACATCAGTGTAGCCTGCTTTATTCTGACTACTTGTGTATTGGTACTAGCATTGATTTCTGCTTACGTGATTTGAGTTGGGTAAATGACAGGTATAACAAAGTTTGTGTATTGATTGCATATTGGTATTTTCCCATGAACGCGATATCGATTTGTCAGATCCACTGATGACCATACAATGACGCAGTCTGAGGTACACGGTAATGACTAATAAAGACATTAATGCAACTTGAAGGCGATGTTGTATGAGATGTTAGCTGGAGACCTTGTTGGGCTCCAGTGGGAACTCTTCTCGGTGTAACGTAATACAAATCTTCTGTACCACAAACCTCGTGTTCCAGAATAACCATAAATGTGACTCAACACCTCTTTAAACAGTTTACACAATAATTGAACATGAAAAGCACAATGACTGCAGACAGGGGGAAACAGTTGGCCTGGCTCCATCCAAAGCTAACAAAATCCATGGTAACACTTTATAAGACAGCCCGCAATTTACAGTGTAATTTTGTTGTATAATAAGGTGCCAATCAAATACTTGTGTGTGCCTGCTGATATTTAAATATACAGTGGAGGAAAACAAGACTATGGGGGCATTTTAAAGAAAAGGAGAAAAAATGATCTTGTAAATATTATTATAAATACTGGGGACCTACAGGGTGCAGAAACAGACTGATATTTTGTGGAAGTGTTACAGTAATTCTGTTATGTCTGTCTGTGAGATTATAACGAATCTCACAGTTATACAATAATGCTACTAGCATAGGTATAATACTAGGCATAAAACATCATTCAAATATGGTTAATGGTAAAAATAAACAGTGGAAAGAAATATAGTCATTTTCTGTTGGGTTTTTTTTATTGCATTCAAAAATATGTAAAATTAGGACAGGAAAGTGTCTTTGAGCAAGATACTGAACTCTAATGGGGTTCATTGTGTGAATGTGTGTGGGTGACTGTGCCCTGATGTCAGTGTTTCTCAGTAGAACTATTCTTGAAGATGTTTGATCGTAATAATTCAGGGTAATTCTGCAAAATAATAACTTTTCTCTAAAAAACCTTGAATGAAAATGTCAGTATCTGAATTATGACATTTCACTTAGGACCACATCACTTTTATGATCTTGTTTATTTATTTTTATATTTTTTCTGCAGTGTACTCTTGGATTTAAATCCTTTCATCATTTTTGGGTGCTAAAATTTGAATTGAGATCACGTGACATCCTCAGAATCAGAGTTTTTAAAAACAGGTGACATGAAATGAAATGGGGTGAGATAGGTGAATGTATTGTGTTAGATTAGGTGTACCTAATAAGCTAGAAAGTGTGAGTGTATGCTGTACTATAAGAAGCATTAAACTGAAGACTAATATTGGCACAATGTGCCGTCATCCTCATTTATGGAGCTTCCAGCATGTGCAATATGCCATGAAAGAATGGAGAGGTCTGACGAGGCAGGCAGTGACATATCCAAAATGTCACAATGTGAACAGAGCAAACGTGGCTAAGACAATTGCCTGGAAACACTCGCTCTTTAAAGAATTCAATTAAACACGAGATGTTAAATGTAGTATAGTCAAACTGGGGAAATGTCAGGTGCTTTTTGTAAGTCTCTCACTGTGCTTAACCTCTTCACCCCCATTGGTCTTTCTGGAAGTCCATTATTGCAAACACATGTTGCATTAAAAAAAACAATGTGAAATGCATAGTGTCATCAAGACAGCACAACTGGGGAAAATACGGAGTACTGGGTATAAAAATGCTATAAAAATCTAGCTTAAAAGACTAAAGATGAACAATATATAGCAAGAAGAGGATGTACGGGGAAGGACATTAAACCAGATTCACCAGAATTCTTTTATATGGTGCAATTTGCTGCAATGCTGAGAGACGGAAGGATATAAGGGTTTTTAAAAAAGCTCCTCTTTTTGGCAGAGGGTTCTTTAGCTACTCCTGTCCCGGGGGGATAGAGACGTCAGAGTGATGGCTGGCCGTTCTCCTGGGCTCCGGGAGGAAAATCCTGTTTAATGTCTCCACAATAACACTCCCTGGGGTTATTTATTCAGGAATGTTAATGTGCTTAGAATCTACTGGCCCCTGTGGCCTCTGACACGGGCTCCGCTGGGCTTTCCTATCAAGCATTCGATCAGGCATAGCGCAAGCTCTTCGGTGCCGCTGCCATCTGTTTAAACAACAAAGATTGATGCAGCAGGACCCTGATCTGTTTGTGCAAAAGCCTGCCTTGGTGCATTCACGCATCGTGTGCATCTCTGTCTGTGTTTGGCCTAATTCGACGTTGCAATATGCGCTTTAGGAGTGGATGTATTTTAATATTTGCAAGCCTTTCAGGAGAAATGTCTTGGTATGCATCCCACGCATTGTAAACACTATCTATGTGTCTTCCCAGTTCCAGTTCCAGGATCTGTGCTGTGTGTCATGGTCTGAATAAGCACAACACAATTACAGGATGTAAATGGACCTCTCCAGACATACAAGAGCCATTACTACTCCACACTCATTTAATCTCTCTGTAGGTTCCTAAATGGAAACAGATGCACAGAGCAGCATGATCGTCTAACTAAAAATTCATGAGCAGTGGGAGTTATTAACTAACTGTTTCCCTTTAAATCTTAGCCTTTTTTTTGCCTTAAATAAAGTATGTCAGTTAGAGCTTTAAAGCAACACTGCTTAGAAATGGCTGTTTTCATAGTGATCAATATGGACCGTTTTACATGTGTAATAGTTATGATAGCATTACTTATGATCAAAATCATCAGCAACCCAAAGACATAGCAGCTAGCTGATGTTACTTTCTAGACCAACAACAGTTCAATTCCCCCAGGCCCCGGGTCTGTAAACCTCCTCTTCCCCGAGGTCCAAAACACCTGTGGTACAAACACTAACATTTCCCCACTACCTCACAGTTCTGGCAGCCTGGCTACCAAACTGAGTCAATATTAGGTAACAGCAGCTAAAGTTTGCAGCAGTTTACTCTAACCGTCCATCGGGAAACTCTGTAAATCAGAGGGTTGAAGACATCAGAGGGAAAACCATAAAACATTTTCTCCACAAAAATATGATCCAGTTTCATCAAAACCTGTGAAATAGTTGGTGGATGTGTGACTTAAAGCGTCACGTACAGCAGGTGATCATAACCGGAGCATGCATTCATACAGGGTACAAAGTCAGATACCTTTCACCTGATTACACGTCAGTGTAGCATCAACATGATGTGTGGTGTGCAGCACACAAGGGTATCTGGCAGAAATGGAAAATAGTATTCACGAGCATGTTTTCATTTGTGTGTAATCACCTGAAAACAGGAATTGTTGTGGTTTTGTAACATTAGAATGCATCTTCGGAGGGAGTGGAGTCCACCACGTTGAACCATCCTGTTTCTACAGCAGCCTAGAACTAGTTCAAGACAGGGCCTTTTGTGTTTTCGTGAGTTTCATGGCCACTGTAGTTTCTATTACACAGGGAAGGGTGAGGCGAGCAGTATTCAGTTGGTTGAAATCGGCCTCATTGCAAGATGCCACTAAATCCTACAGGCTGGACATTTATTTACCTCCTTGCTGAGTTAGTAGAGCAGAGACTATTCACTTAGAACACTTCGTCTGAGGTTGAGACATAAACTTTGTCCAGATCAAGAAATAGTTTAACACATTTACGATTAGAATAATACATTATTGTCCACCAGAGGAACTGATAGGTGGATTTCGTTACTGTTAGACAGAGCCAGGCTAGCTGTTTTAACCTCTGTTTCCAGTCATTGTGTTTAGCTAAGTTAGTTGTTCAACTTAACTGGTATTTAGCACAGGTTTGAGGCTGGAATTTCCCTTTAAAGTGGTCTCTGAGGGCCGGTAAAACCAGCTCAGAAATGAAAAATATCTTGCATATCATACATTTGACATGTTGATTGATTTCCACTCCTCTGAGCTTATTTTTCTTGGGAAACTTGAACTTGAAGCATTGAGTGTTTTCTGGCCTAATTGTGCTGTAAAGGTTGCGGAGTACACACCCTCCCTGATTGGCTTTGTTTGCATGTGAGGGCTTTCCACTGACCATGTGAAGCTGGAGGATTTCCTGGCCCAGTGGCCTCAGTTGTTATACTGTTTTTCTGACCCTTGGCTCGGTGCATGCAAACGCACACACGCCACGCTTCAGGCTCACTCACTGGGGAATTGGACTACGCCACGAGGAAGTTAAAATATCTAGTCTTCTTTTCCCAGCCACGTGTTTTCTGTGTGTGTAAGACACTTTGGGATAAATGCAGTCCACGTCCATGAATGCAGTTTCGTCCTCATTCCTCTGCTCTTCACGTTTCAGGTGGTTTGGCCAAAAAAACGTAGCACTTGCCACTCCCCTAATAAACCCCACATCCTCTTTATGAATCATGGTAAATCAGACTTAATTGCAACGACAGATGCTGTAAAATCTTATCTGCTCATAATGCTGGCCTTTCAATGACATCCATACTTTAACTATTTTTAATGTTTTTGTAAGTTTATGATTTCCCTAAAACTGGAAGTTAGAGGCCCCGAGTCGTAAAATACATAATTCTTTCTGTGTGTAAGATTTTTATGATTGGTCTATACCTCATGTACCGCTGACCTCGGGGTCACTCAGAGCTGCCCTGGAAACACTTGCTTATACGTGGGTAATATTTTACAGCCTCTCCCCTGGGGGTTGCAGCGACCTCATTTTTTATCCTCCCGTCATTTCAGCTTCCCAACTTGTTTTTCACTCCGCAGAATTACAAGTGTGACAAATTTGCTTTCAGTGTTGCTCTTCTCTCTGATGAAATCATGGAACTTGTTCGCAGCGGGCGAGCGTATTTGTCATTTGGACAATTAATGGCCGAGACTCTCCTATAAAACTACAGAAAACATATTTTTTATGATTCCTAAGTGGATGAGATGACCTCAGAGTGTTGACATAGGCTCAGTTTTCAGGGTTGCTATGGCTCTGACAGCCTCATCGGTGAAATTTGATCCGCGCTCTTAAGAAAACAGACCTAATGAATGTGTTCTCAGAGGTTCAGGAATCAGGCTTGATTGTTCAGCCTCTGAGAATGTCATGAAATATCACAGTGCTTAGTAATGGTGAATGTCTGCTGCCATCTACAGGCCTTTTATTCTGTTGTAGCTATTTCACTCTCGCTGGCTGATTCACCCAAACGCATCAATTCCCAGGTCACGTCAAAAGAAGCTGCGTTTTATGACGAAAAGTAAGCGAGCTCGGCAGGCTGAGCAGATGTCCCCTCTCTCTCTCGCCTCACAAAGACTTTCATGCTGCAACAGACAGCTAATGTGGAGGGAATATTAATGCGTTATATAGTGTCCATTAGAAGCAAAGAGAAATCCATTTAAAAGCTTTTAAATCATGAACATTATTGGCTCTTGTAACAACACAGCAACAACGTGTGTATTATCTCATAACCACATTAATCTAATCTCTGCATGTCTTTAGCTTTGTTACACAGCTTGTGTGTATGTTTATGGTTCCAGATTTGAGGGGATGATACATAATCATTTCTGGTTTTATATGTCAAAAATAACAGCTTCTACCAGAGTAAAATTTTATACTAATTAAAATTAAATAAATATTTTAAAAAGTCTCAAAACTGTCTTGACTCCTAATTGTGCATTTTTGCATGTAACATATGTGTCAAGTCTTTTCGACCTACATGTATGAGACATAGTGAAATGCATTATAAAATGCCATGAGTAATCTGCAAACTGCATTTGCTAAAATGAATTATTTCTGTTAAAGTGACATTGCTGTATACGTTACCGACGCGTTGCTGGCACGTTCACGAAAACGACAGCTACGCTATTTCTGTCCACAAAGTACAGTTTTCCTCTGCATGTGTGCAATAATCCACAACAGTGACTAAGACTCTTTTTAAAACACACAAATATTTCAACGCTATCTCACGCTTCACCTGTGAACTGCCCACTATAGCTACAGCGTTACGCTGGTTTCCACAGAGCAGCTCCAGCAAAAGTAAAGGTGACTGAATTTTATGAGATTATAAACTGTGGAGCAACCCACTGAGGGATGTGACACAGTAGGCCAGTAAAATGACACCTTTTAAAGCACACATGTGAGATCATGACTCAGTCTTTAAAACATGATTTCACCCACTCCTGTATAAATATGTACTTTGTATTTTTGTTGTGTTGTTTGTTGCATTCAGATTTTAGCAAAAGCGTGTTAGTAGCTGTATTTTGTAAGTCTCTTCATGTAGTAGTCTTCAAGTTTTCACAAACTTGAAACATTTTGTTTTCTGAGCACGATTTTGAAAGTTGTTTTCCACTCTCCCCGCCACAACGGCATTTCTTTATGTACATGCTGTACATTTACTCATCTTAATGGTATGCTCTAATCAGGTATGTTCCTCTGGCAGACAGAGCAAACTGGTTGGTAACAGCTTGTGCTAACTTCACAGGTCTGTGTTGGATTCAGCAGTATTTGTCTCCCTCTAACAGCAGCCTGTGGTAAAACCATCCTCAAAGTCTTCGGCCACAGTCACAAAGTTGAATCTCATTGTCTGACTTTTCTCTATACATAATAAAAAAAACATTTTATTTTTCTGTTCTGATCTCTCAGCTGGTGCTGCTTCGTCACACAAAAACTCACCCTAACCTCAATCATGAGGAAGCAGGGAGCTCCCATAACTGTTGCCCTGATTTCGAAAGGCATTCATGTGGGGCAAGATGACAGATGCATAAAAATAAATCATCTATTTGAGTGGTTGGCAGATGTTAGTTTCCTCGCTGCTTATTTGGCCCGTCTCTGGGCCTATAAGTGGGCTGTGCGACCGCACAGACCTGTTTCTTCCGAGTCTGTTTGGAAAGTATTAAGCACTTCCATGCTGCAAAGTACAAATAAGACACGTTTTTAGGATACAAAACGTGTCAAAACACATGTAAATATGACAGCAAAATGAATGTATTAATAATTGGGACACTATAAATTGCATTATACACGGTGACCACCAAAATATAGTCTGCATACCTATGAGTACATATCACTTCTGCTGCCTTATTCATTGTTATCAGGAAGTTTATTTGAACCTTTATCTGAAACTTTGCACTTGTTCATGTTTTGCTACATATTAAAACATAAATCAATACGCCTAGTGCATTTATACAAGTAGGCTTTAGGCCTTATGATATATAATAATATAATTTCATATGTATGTATGTCTTTAGTTACTATTAGCAGAATACACTTCATTTATATATTTATATTCACTTTAATTATAAGTAGCTAATAGCTTACTGGTATGGCTAATGTTAGTTAGCAGTGATGTTATCTTATGGCTGTGAGAAGTCTTAAAGTTTCCACATAACTATTAGCACACTGCTTGGTGACCCGCCGAGTTTGATGCAGTAAACATGAAATGCTCTTTTTCATCTTAGTTTCCTTCATGCTAGGAAAAAGATGGTGATCATACACACTGCCACTTTGACTTACCTTCATTTAATAGAGCATATTTCAGTTCATACACACATCATGTGTTGAAATGCTCATATGTCAAATAGAGAAGAAAAAAAATGACATGGGTTGTTTTTTAAGAGTGCACAGAGGGAATGTGTGTATTCACTAGAAGCAGTTACACCTTATCACATTATGTATTTGACGTGCTGTACCTTATCTTATCTCAGTTTGCCATGAGTACATTTAATTATTAACACTGTACATAAATCATAGGGCTACATGATAAAATGTGACAAATGGGCTATGCTAACTAATATTCTGTGAGTTTGTTTGTCGTGTAGCAGAGTCGTGGCTTATTGAATAAGTAGTAGTAATAGTTAGACCAGAAAATAGTTGTGATTGGAGTCCAAACAAAGTCAAAGTCGATGTGTAACGTGCGCAGCAGCTCTGTGCGCACAGGTGTCGTTAAGCCTCCTCATGTGATCACTGGAATGAAACTCCCACTATTGTTTGAGGACTACACAAAGAGCACTTCTACTTTCCAGCACCACGTTCTGGGCAACATACCAGCAATGCCTCTGTAGTGTGAATGGTGGCAGCGGGACGGATGAGCTGCGCGCCCACATTTCCAGCGCTTTCATGACTGGCGCTGCGCTTCCGTGGCAGGTTTGTCAGCCGTGATCATGTTTTACTGTGGACTGTTCACGAATATAACGCGTGGACTTTGTTGTCAGTCAGCAAGTGTGCGAGATTTGACAGCGTGCTGTCTACCCCCCGCTGCTGAGGGGTCTAACTTCTCGCAGTGGAAGGAATTGGAAAGGTGAAGTGACTTTACGCACAAGCTCGCCGATTCTTGGAAGTAATTACTGCGCGGTGGGATGGAAGAGGAAATCCATAACGACGCCTTGCCAGATCTGAGAGAGCTGGAAAACAAGGTCGGAAGGAAAACACCGGAAAGTCTTCTGATTTGGATGAGGGATGCTGCGGACTGCGAGGACGGTGGGAGGTCCGAGGTGGTCGACAGGGGAGAGCGCAGCTCTGCCCTCAGCGACAGCTTCTCTGACAAAATAAACAGCTTAAAAGAAGAGATGGTAAATATGAAATATTATATTATGGCTGCTGTGGGTTGCAATGGATACAAATGTTTTGAGTGACTCAGCATGAGTTTGTGTGACGCCTGCACGTACCTGCATAACTAGTTTACGCAATCTCTGCTCTCTGTTTATTCTGATGACATGTTTTGCTCTGAACTGCAAAAATGTCACCACCACCACATATTTTCATTCTGGGCCGCTTCACCTGCTTATTCTGATGTCTAACGACAGACACTGTCACCAGCCTCTCCACCACACCCCTCTCTCTCATTCAGATCCAGTCAATTCTGTCTGGATTCCTCTGCCACCTTACTCCTCCCTCATTCCTCTCATTTACTTTGCTCTTTCTCCTCCTGCTTCATGTACCGAGCACACAAATAAGGCCTTCCAGCTTCCCCCCGTGCGGTGCACACACGCGTCTGATCCTTTATTTGCACCTGCATTTACTTATCCAGCCACACTAACTGCACACTTCTTTCCTTGCAGAGGTGGCTGCGTTCTGCAGATGTTAGGATTCTTCGCCAGCTGGTGGCTGTGCACGAGGGGATCGAGGCTATGCGTTGGCTGATGGAGGAGCGGGATAACTTAGCCAGCCGTGACAGCAGCTTGACAGGCAGCCTGAGCAGCCTGGTGACTGTGGAGGAGCACGGGCCCTCGATGTCCCCCTACCGGTACAGCACAGTGTTTAGTTTGGCAGCCGCTACAGGAACCAGCTCTCATTTTCATACAAACTAATATCAGATTACATGTGTGAAAACTGCATTTAAAAAAGTAACCATAACCAAAATATTGATATAGATGAGGCCAATCTTCTGAAGGTGGATACATGTGTAGTTTTCATAAAAAACTGCTGTGTAATACACAGACCAGCAGCTGGGTAAAATCCTTGAACTTGAACTGAGTTTCCCATCATGCTGGACGCGGATTCAGGAATTTTTAGTTGTTTAAGTTCATTTTTGGTCTCTGGCTTCATATCTGGATCAATATTTCTGCTGTTACTCCCACAGAGAAAGCCTGAGTCCAACTCAGGATCTGACTGAAACCACTGGTGAGGAATCAGAGGATCACCCACCACACACTGACCGCGGTGATTCAACCCACAAGAGCTACCTGAGCCCAGAGTTTACCAGAGCGAGTCCTCCTAGTCCTTCCTCCAAGTTTGAAGTCGTTTGCTTCCACACATGGTAGGGACGGTCAGGCGTCATCTAGTCCTGCCAACGGTTTGGTCAGTGCCAGTTTACCAAAGTCACAAGCACAAGACTTGGACATCAAAGACGGTGCTAAAACCATCAGAAGAGCCCTGCTCAGGTCAAACAGGGCGAGAAGGCCAGTGATAGTGGATAACGGGAGTTTTGCCGTCACTAAACAGTCAGAGGAGACGCAGACAGAGCACCAAACTCAGGAGAGTTTCAGGGCCTTTCAGAACAATACGATGGAAAAGGAAGAGAGTCCACCCAATAAAGACACAATTCTGCTGGGCTATGATGCCCAGTGGTGCTGGGTGGAGTCCCAGGACGACGTGACCTTTCTATGATCTTCTCTCAGCACAATTTACACGTATGACCTTTGGTTTTGTCAAGTAATTCGCCCTCAGCAGTAAACTGCCAGTAATGCGTGGGATTTAAAATGCACTTTGGCACTTATGAATGAGTGATGCTTAACAATGAATGTGTCACTGTCTGGCCGCACTCACTGTCAGTGCCTTTGGTAAGAACGTAGTTTCAATTCTTTTATTCACCTGTGTATTTTAGGAAGAAAGGAAACCGCAAACATGAAGGAACTCTTTGAAAGAATATTATCTGTTTGTCTGAGAGCACTGGGGACCTGATTTTTTTAGAGAGATTGACGATGAATCAGTTTTCTTCGTTTTCATTTGCTTGCACTGACAGTCATGTTTTTGTGTTTATTTCTTTTATAGCTAATGTCCGGCCTCCTTGAAATCTTTAACAATAGTGGATGTATATATATATATAATGCAACAATAAACCTGTGAGGATTTTTAAGATGAAACTGATATTGTTTTGCAATGATGAGCCTAATCCTGTTGGCAATAAACAAGACAAAAAAAGTCTTAAAGTTTATATATGCTCTTTCTTGTCTCTCAACCTAAACAGCATGTATGCATGAATGTCAACAGAGTGTATATGAATGTGCAGAATGAATGTATGTATGCGTAAACGTGTCTTTCGGGAATTTCAGCTTTGCTTCCTTGTTTCTATCAAGGTTATACTTAACAATAAGATTAAAAGCTTACACACCAGGGAAATTCCCTTGTCAGCTTGTACACACAAGGTGGATTATAAATTACTCATTACTCAGAAATGAACAGAAGAAAGTCATGAAGTCATGCTGCTGTTAAAGAGTCTGACAGCTGTTGGAGTGAAGGACCTGTGGTAGAGCTCTTTCTTACATGGTGGGAGCTGTTTAAGCCCCCCTAGGGAGCAGCCCAGGACAGACAAACATAAACATACACATAAAGTTGATGTTTATGCCACTTAAATGGTATTTGCACATTATCTCTTTGATGACACAAATTATGAATGAAATTCTGTCACACCCGTTACTAATAGGTCGATCGCGCGCGTGTGTGTGTGTGTGTAGGAATTTTCGGATTTGAAATCCAAAGGGACACAGTGAGGAGCATCCAACAAAGAGAGTTTTGGAGAATTGCTGGGGTAGAGGGAAAACAAGCAGAAAACAAGTCTGGGTCAGGTCAGAGCAGAACAACTCAAGGTACATCAGACAGAATTTGGTCCAACTGTTCTGTGGCAGAGCGAAACCAGACGTGATACAAGAAGCTTGTGTGGAGATATGGAATAATAAGGAATATTAAAAGAGCCACTGACAGAGGCAGGAGGGGCAGCAGTGGTGATTCCCAGTCATCAAAACTGTATTAGTGTATATGCAGCAGAATTATGTGAAATGTTGTTGGCATTAGAATGGGTGGAGGACCTAACAGGAAGGAAAATACTCATCTGGAGTGACTCATTATCATCACTGATAAGCATCAAAGACGGATCAGCCAGAGCACACTAGAAAGTACTGTATGAAATGCTGTTAGAACATTCAAGATTAACACATCGAGGAAAGAAAACAGTGTTCGTGTGGGAATTCAAGGGAATGAAAAAGCAGACAAGATAGCAAAGGAGGCAATTTGAGAGGAGGAGGAGGTGGAAATGAAAGCAGAGAGGAAAAAACTCTGGAAGTCTGGAAGGAAATAATGAGAGAGGGTGAATCAGACAAAAGGGATACACGTATATAAAGTACAAAGTGAAGTAGGAGTGGTAGGATGCAGGGGAGAACAAATAAGCATGGGCAGAATAAGAAATCTACGGAAGATCTGAATTCTCAGAATTCTCACTTTTATACGGAAGCGCATTGCTGCCACCCTCCAAAAAAATCATTTGGCTCAGTATCGCTTAATTACGTGAAAAGTTTCATGTCATAACGTGACATTTATCACGTTGTAATGTGAAAGTATCACGTTATTTCGTAACCTATGCGTACTCATTGGCGTTCTTATCCGATTTTGAGATGTCCGATGTGGCTCCGAAATAGGTCTGAAGTAGAAAGTAAGGTGTTTACAAGCACTTTAAAAAGTCCGAACTAAGTCTGATACGATCAGAAATTCGAATTTCTTGCTGCATGTTAACGTGCTGAGTGTCATCTACAGTGCTCAACAACTGTAGGTTTGACGTCTCAAACCAAGATTAAAGTATAATTGAATTAGGTTATGTAGAAGAGCCATAGTTTACGGACTGAACCATGCCGAGAGGGACTCGTGTTGGTAAACTTATGAAATCAAGTAAAACCATACTTAATAACGTCGTTTTCTCTCCTCTTCATAGTCTCTTCTAGTGCACAGGTGCAGTGAAGTGGTCCTGCAGGTTAAAAGTCAGAATTCTGAGATTTTTTTTTTTCATATGGCCCTTATCCTCTTCCGTAGAAATGGGTCACAGCAAGGTGTTTTTTGTTTTTTTTAGCGGACGTGAAGGCCACAAGGGGGCAGTAAATGTAACCACAAGGATGACGACTGCCGTTGAAACGCAAACAACAAGAAGAAGAAGAAGACGGAGCAGGTATAATGACTTCCCCTCGGCGGTAGACCTGTGTGACATTACAGGTGAAGGAGAGACGATGTAATGGTTCACACACTCGCGAAGGAAACATGGCATCTTCTTTTCTCCGCGCTCTCCTCTTCGTCGTCCTGACGGCTCGGACTTCCGGTGACGGTGAGTGTCTGTTTGTTTTTTAGCTAAATGGGACGAAGCCGGATCACTGGCGTTAGCGTGTTTGCTAGCTACCCCCCCCTCCCCCAGACGCCGCTTCACCTGAACGTGAGCTACTTTCTCCGTTTGTCGTGGCGTACAGATGGACAGGTGACGTTTGTGTCAGAGCTCTCGTCCAAACCGGCTCAGAAGCTGTCAAAGTACGGCTGGTACGGCAACGTGAGGCTGCAGAGGTTCCACGTCCCCGAGGAGACCGCCGTCGCTCGCTGGCTGTTCTCCGTCACCAAGGGACACAACTTCAACTGTGGACAGCACAATGTCACCATGTGAGATCAGTCCCCTCCCCTGTCTCCTCTACTCATGTCAGCCAGTTCTTCTTCTTCTTATATGTGTCTCTCTCTCTCTCTCTCTCTTTGCAGCCACATCCGATGGGGTGCCCCTCCAGTCATAAACCCAATAGGGTCAACGTTTCCCAATTCAACGCTGTGGAGCCCCTGTCTGTCCCTGATCCTGCCGGTGACCTCTCACAGCTCCACAACCTTCAACCTCTCCGACCCTGCTCCGGGCGACTGGTATGTTGCTGCCCACCTGCCTGAAGATGATGGGCGCATAGAGCAGAAGGTTTGTGCAGTGGCAGTATACTGTATTTGGTTTATTTGTGTTGTTGTGGGTTCAGATTCTCTAAGAATTTTCCTCCCTGGTCTCATCACTGGACGCAAACACTGTGCTTATTAAAGTAGCTTCTGTGGACAAAGATGTGACAGCAGTTATTTGAAAAATTTGAATTGTTTACACCTGAAACTGGATAAGAATTTTTGTTTTGCACTGAAAGGCTGAGATAAAGCGGACCAAATGTATTCCAGTCGTGCTCTGCTTGAAAATATTCCCAACCTGTTCCACCGGAGCAGGCAGATTGTCTCTGAAGTAGCCGAGCCACATTCTCACACTTCTTTATTTTTTTCTTCTTGGCCTCTGTTCAAAACGCAGATTTGCGCTTGGTGGTGTGACTTTATTTACCAACAGCCGACCTTGAAAGAAAGAGAGTCTTATCTCATATCTCGACTTTGTTTTTACGCGTGTGTGCATTAGTCTCCCGCTGTTTTACTGTTTATCTCCATACTGATACTCAGGGTGCCTGGTTTGCTCGATTAGCTTAAGAGAGTACATTTCTCAGTCTACTGTGTGTTTATCTGCTGTACATATTAAACGTTTTGATCTCTCTCTATCTGTTAGGGCTTTCCGTCCTGTTCCTACTTCTTCCAGCCTCAGTTATCAATCAGGAGAGCGGTGGACACACCCACGTTACAGCAGGGAACATTCCTCCAACAGACCGCAGCCCCTGACCAACCTGCACGCCTTAAGTTAGTCTTTTATTTCCTGTAGTCCCACCCTTTGTGCTGTTGTGTGTGTGTGTGTGTGTAGCTATAATTACACTCAATGTATTTGTGTCTGTCTCAGGTTGTATGTTCCAGAGTTCGCCTCCTCTCTCTCCGTGTCTGTGGCTAACTGTTTATCGGGGGACGGAGTAGACAGGTGGAAACTGTTCTCTGGTCCTCAGGCTCGGCTCCGTCTCTCTGCAGCATGGCCCGGTAGCGGTGAACTGCTCAGGGACTGGCTGCTCTGCAGCTCTTTCCAACCCACCTTGGGACTCCTGGTTACGAGTTGTCGTGGAGAGCAACCACGACAACCGCACCGTGACTTTTAGCATTGTCTCAAACTACACAGGTGAACACAGAAACCCTTTCGAGTGCAAGTTTCACACATTGTGTGTCTGATCTAATCTGTGTGTGCGTGCGTGTGTGTTTTTGTTTGTCTACCTCAGTGGGCTGTAAGCCAAAAAGTGTGGGCCTCAGGGCAGACGATGACATGAACAAGCTCCGCGGCAACAGCAGCTACATTAACTCGACATCGGCAGGCAACAGCTCGGTGGTTGCAGACACCGTCGCCTCTAGCAACGAGTCAGCATCCCCGTTGACGCCGTTGTTGGCGTCGGCGTGTGTGTGGAGCATCCCTGTGCTGCACGAGGAGGTGGACGTTCTGTCTGTCCGCTTCACTCCCGTCAATGGGCCCAACGTCAGCGTTACAGATACGCACCCCACACTGCTCACCTACCCTCTGCCCACACAAGCCACTGGTGGCACACTCAACCTACAGCTCACACTCAACACAGTGAGTACCACAGATATATACGACACACGCTCACATACAGTATGATAAAGTTATTGAGAGACTGTCTTTGACATGTGTGTGTTTGTGTGTGTGTGTGTGTGTGTGTGTGTGTGTGTGTGTAGACTAATGTAACCCTGGGGAACAGCAGCAGTGTGGTGGCGTGTCTCTCTCCCTGGGCACCAGTCCTCGACCTCAACCACTCTCAACCTTGTCGCACAGGTGACACAGCCAGGAATGATTTGTACACATTGACGTGGAGGAGGTGATAAATTAAACACAGACCGGGAAATGACTAGAGTAGCTGAATTTATCAGGCAACATCATAGATAGATTATCAAAAATGTAGATAGGGAAACGGCGATAATTGATGGTGCTCTGCTGAGTGCTTCCTGGTATAGTTTCCAACTTCACTATTACCCAGAAATGATCAGATGATCTTAAAATGTGTGAGGAGATCGGTGTTATTTTGGAGTAGTATGAAATCTTTAGACACAAAACTACAAGAAAAAATCTAATTGATGGATAAGCTTGATATTTTATGCTCTTGTATCAGATGTGCATTGATCAGATCTCTTGGAACTGAACTGACTTCACTGACGTCTCCCTAACTCCATAACTAAGCAGAAAACTTGACTTAACATCATGTGAATAATATATGTATGTTTTTGTCTGTCTGCAGCTTTGTTCGGAGGATATGGCGTTCACGTGAACGCCAGCGTTCCTAAAGCTGTCGTCAGGCTGCCTTTCCCTCACTCAACAACATGGTACCTCGCCCTGCAGCTCACATGTAACAGGTAAGCATGCAAATGTAAAGCTGCGGGCTGTCACACGCTTTTGCGTGCACTCCCATTGTTCTCAGTGTGAGATTTGGAGTTCGATGAGCTGTCGCTGTCTTGTTCATGGTTTTGTGCTTTTTCTTCTCACTCAGCAGCAGTGACTGCGGTAATACATCACTGGTGTCCGTTGTCCCGGAGGTGTTTGTCAGTGCCTGTGTGGAGGACTGTGGGACATACGGAGAATGTAGACTACTGAGATCCTACAGCTATCTGTACGCTGCCTGTGTCTGCAAGGCTGGTATGACACTCTCTCGTACACACACACACAAAGATACTTTGCTTTGACTTAAATAACTAAATAAATATCTGTCTTTACTGTCTTTACTAACTGAAGTGTGCCTTTTAAATCTTGTCATTGTGTGTGCGTGTGCGTGTGTGCAGGCTGGAATGGTTGGGGCTGCACCGACGATTCGACGGCACAGTCGTACCGCCGCCAGTTGACGGCGACTCTGCTGCTCACGCTCAGCAACCTGTCCTTCCTGCCCGCCATCGTGGTGGCCATCAAACGCTGCTACATCACCGAGGCCTCCGTCTACCTCTTCACGATGTTCTTCTCCACGGTAACGCGCCCACACTCGCACACACAAATGGACTTGTGCACACATGTTGGGAATACTTTGCGTCGTGTAATTCCAAGAAATCACAGCGTTGGATCTCTTCCGTGGTTACATCGTTTGAACGCCTGGGAGCTGGAACTAGACAAACACACGTTTGCTTGAGTCGTCACACTTTTCGATGAGACGACACCAAGAAAGACGTCAAGGAAAACCTGCCACAATTTTTAGCCACAAAATACAACAAAACTATTTGTATATCTAATTCGTAATATACAGTCAGATAATATAACTAATATATGTTTTATACCGAATTAAAACATGACAAACACACATGTTGGTGCAGGGAAAGTGCGTCCTCCAGCCACGTGATGCTGAAAACAATACAAAAAACGGAAACAATAATATAATACTATCATGTCCATCAATATGTATTTGAACGGTGGATGTGTTAACTGTCTCTTTATCTATTTCAAGATACTAGATACTTCATCTTGCTCTTTTACAACCAGGTGTGGCAGTAAAAGTGCTGACTAGTATCTGTTCACCGTCTGTTGTTATTTATAGAGTTGTTAGGTAGAGCCTCGATTGCAGATAGCTGCAGTAAGAATCCAGACCACATGCCGTCCATGACCATGCATTTTTATATTTCAGCCCTAAGCAGATTTTGAGGAACATGTGGCAGATCGGTCACCATAAAAACATCAATGTGTATTATCTATATGTGTATACATCTAAGTGTGCAGAAGGAGAGCACACAATGTGCGAGTTAATTCCTACTTCAGCTGACACTGGTGTTTTTTTTTTTGTTTTGTTTTTCATATTCTAGTTCTACCATGCATGTGACCAGCCTGGCGTAGCTGTCATGTGTATAATGGAATACGATGCCCTACAATACTGTGACTTCCTGGGGTCAATCTGTTCCATCTGGGTCACCATCCTGTGCATGGCTCGCATCAGAGACACATTCAAATACGTAAGATGCTGATTACTGCCTTTTATTTCTCATATGCTTTCATCACACTTTAAGTGCTGCAGGTTGTTTAATATTATCTTAATACATTGTGTGTGTGTGTGTGTGTAGACTCTGTTTATGTTCGGGGCTCTTCTGATAGCCATGTCAATGCAGCTGGACCGCAAAGGTCTGTGGAACCTACTTGGACCCGTCCTCTGTGCCATACTGATCATGGTCTCTGCCTGGGTAAGAGCCACTGCCACTGATACTACAGTCTGAACAACATCTGAGGGGGGGGAGTCTGCTGTTGATTTCCATGCTGATGAAACTCTAGGCAGTCACACTTTGCTGAGGTTTGCTGAATCCACGTCTGTTTCGTTGGCAGGTGTACCGAGGGGTGCGGCGGCGACATTGTTACCCACCTTCTTGGAAGCGCTGGGTGTTGTACCTGATCCCTGGGGCACTCTGCGCCCTGATCGGGGTATGCTTGTACATTTTTGCCGAGACGGAGGGCAACTACTACTACACGCACTCGCTGTGGCACATCCTGGTGGCCAGCTGCGTCGTGTTCCTGCTGCCGCCCAAAGAGAAGGAAAGGGAGACGGTGGGCTGGAGCAGGGGCTGGAGCTGGAGCTGGAGACCCCGGGTTTGTGGGTACACACTCTGTCAGAGCAGCAAGGACGAACTCTACACTGTTACATAGACGGACCGGAGACAGGAAAGCAACTAGACATCGGTTGTTAGACAACACTACAGTCATTCGTGTATGATATTAAGACAAAACAAGCACAGGGTGTCTGCTCATATTCAAATCTGACACTTTAAAGTTTATTAATTTGTTGAATAAAGCATTAAAGTAGACCTATATTCTAATAGGTCTACCATGTTTGAATAAAAATTAGCTTAAGCGATTAGCTCACAGACATCCCGAAATACACAAACGACCCAAATCAAGCCTGCTGAAACCTCCAAGGTGGTCTGTTGCACCAGCTATCACCAACCTTCAGGTAGCATACCACCTCACGACCTCATGACCAGAAGTTTGTACATATTGTGTATGTACATATTTTATTAGGGTAGAGCATCAATGTTTGAAATATTTATAAACGAGCACTTTGTGGAACTGTTTTAAATCTTTATATCCAGCCTGTCATTGAGTCTGCTGATCAAATATGATATTTATAGCTGATGTAAACACTACTCATTCCGTACCATCTTGTGTTTTTAAATTTTTTTTTTCCCCCCCGCGGGCCATGTTTTGATCCATTTGAGGTGCGCTTGATTTTTTTTCCATCTGCGTGATTGGACAAAGCAACTCAGAGCTCACTTTCTGGCTTTGTTCAGGAACTTTCAATCATTTAAGACGATCTTCATCAGCAGAGGAAATGAGCTTGTTATCTTTAAAACCCAGCAATGCCAAACACAAAAGAAAAGTCATCAAAAGCAAATAACAGATATCATTCCAAACCACTAAACCGCCCTCCGCGTCTTTCCGTCATGTCAAACTCGGCCGCTTTCTTCCATGTTTCCATGCAACCCGTTCTCAGCCACGAGCCAGCTGTAATTCAGGGGCTTTTCTTTGAGCGTACCCGCTGAACAGGTGGACAAAAGTGTAGTAGTTTGAGATACAGTGCCTTTTCATTCTTTCAACAAAAATACTGAACATGACAGGACGTCGTGTTCATGTACAGATATATAGATATATATATATATGCAGCTTGTAATGAAACTAGACGACTCTCTTTTCTTGTTTGTTCTCTGCTTCCACTCTAAAATGGTACATTCATTCTGAAGCACTTTTATGATTAATAAGCTGATTCCACTGCGTAATGTACATAGCCCATATGTGTATGAATGGGCACTTTATGAATGTACATTCAGACAGACTGTGTCCAGTGCCTCCTCTTGCTTGAATCTTTCGGTGAATGAGTGCAGCCTATGTATTGTATGAGGGTGTGTGTGTGAATGTGTGTGTTGTCTCCTGCGCCGGTAAATCTGCAGAACACTGTCCATATGTTCTTTTAAGTAAGACGCATACGATGTCTTTTTGTCTCGTACTGTGATGATTCTCTCATTGTGATGTTGCACAAGTTCAAATTGAACATTTCCGTCATCCTTACAAAGCCTTCGTTTCATTGTTGAGGTTGATTTTTCTTGTGTGAGACATTGTGAATCATTTTATTTTGTTAAGTACGTAAGGGGAACCTGTCACAACAACATACCGTAGCTCTTGTTGCTTGTATGGATGAAGAAATGTAATGCTCCATGTAAAACATGATTTTACTTCCTTTTTAAAAATACCCAAAGCATTTAGCTCACCCAAATTAAATCTGTTGTATGAAGAAAAAGAGGGTCGATATGGTTTTTCATTCCTCACGCACTCACACTCTCAAAGAGAGGATGGGGAATTGAGGGAAGCGGATTATCATAATCCTCGGAAATATAAAAGTGCTTGTTTTGAGTGTTGAAATACACATTTCACTGTGTGTCGTGTGTGTGCGCGCTGCCTATGTGTGAGAAAATATATATATATAGCTTCCCTCCATTAGTAAATTTAATGGGCTCTCTGGTCCAGCAAAGCCGACACAGATCAGTGGTACAGATTAGCAGACAAGCTGAGCTGCTCGCTGTGGGCTGTTGTCTGACAGTCACAATCAAAGCAACAAAGGCTCACATACCCTGACTTGTATTTTAATATGAGAAAAAGTTTTTAGGTCCCACATTTCACATAATGCAACTCAAAACCAAATCTTCACAAGACACATTTCCTGTCAAGTCTAACTCAAAATTAGAGATCAGCCTATAAATCGGTCTGTGATTTTGGCCTGTTGTAGAAATATCCGTATGGTGGTATATGTTATCTGATATGCACCAATCTGAAAACTCTTTTTTTTTCTTTTAAATAATGCAGAACAAATTGATTATGGTAACGTTGTTGTTGCAACAAGAATTGTATGTAAAATTAATTGACGATTGATGTTTAAGAATAATCCATTTAAATATTTTTCATTCATTGTTTAAGTAGCCCTTTGAATACTAGTCATATTCATTTCAAATGTGCAACACGCAATCCATATTAGTACGCATAAAGGTTGGGCTCTACCCAAGACTTTAGATAGCTCCTTCACACCCATAGATATTATGCAACTCTTTTCACAGGTTTAGTAATCCTCATGGCATTTATGTGTAAAACCTGTGGTGAGTCCCTTTTAATCACAGTTCTTACCTAACAGGGTACCTTGTCCGGTAGTCATGGTAATATGTTATCACAAGTCCTGCATATACAATTATTATTTATGTGGACCCTGAGTTTAAGTGCTGTATTTCCAGCAGTGAGACCCAAGATAAATCTGAGGGCTCTTTAAAGGGATAAAAAAGTACAAATATAAATTTCTTCTAAATATCCCTTTTTTTTAAAAAAATACTGGATTCTTCATCTATTTGGCCATCAGCCTTAGAATAAAGAAGGAAAACACTTTGAGCAGCTGACAACTTATGTTCACACTGAGATGAAGAGTAGATCTTGAGTGGGAAATACTAATTCACAGTCAGTATGAACGCTTGTGTGATAGTTTGACCACATACGGCCAGTAGGGGGAGCCAGTCCAGTAGAAGAAACTTCAACTCACGCTGGACCAATGAAGAAAACAAGGGAGGTAAAAGATGAAGAGGACAGGTGTAAAAATAAGTGTGTAAGTTCAGACACAGTTGTGGAGAGGACAGATGGCACTGTCCGAACAGACCTGAGCCAATATAGCAGCTGTTTTTTAAGCTTCTCCACGTAGGTATAAGTTATTAAAACTCTATAATTCTATACTTCTATTTCAGAGATGAGCATTATCTCAGTGTCAACTTCTGTATTTGATATCTGGTGGTAAATTCTGAAGAAATTTACTTTAAATACTAAAATAATCCATGTAAAGACTTTGTGCTTACAGTAGACCCAAAGGTTACAAAGAAACAGAACATGTGATCGAAAGAGTAGTAAAGAATGAGGGGAAGGCAAAGGAAAATAAGAGGTAGATTTCAAAATAAAAGCCTGATCACAGATCCACGCACGCTTACATAGTTTACCACAGCATGCAGAGCAGAGAACACAACACAACACAACACCGAATGCTGTTGTGACATTTTATTGGGATGAAAACATGCTCGAGCAAACAATAACAGCGACAACCGTCACAAAGTGAAGCTCGGGCGTGGAATGAACAAAACAAGCAAACTGTACGATAATCACAGACATGACAACCGTTTGCCTGAACCTGATTATTATTTTATATGATTCTATAAAAAAGCCGCTGGGGCAGAAAGAAAGCTTTGGAGAACAACAGGACAGACTTTCTGGGCTGAGATGGGATGTGGATGCAGGATGACTATGCTGCATTAAACTCTGTAACAGTAGAACTAAAAGCTCTTTTTTCTCCTCTGCTGCTCGCTGCTTGTGCTCTGGAAATAAGATGCTGAGGTATGCATTAACACCTGTGCTTGGAGAGGAAGCTCTAACGATGAAATCCTACCCCTACTAATGTTGCAGTGGTGAAAGAAAAGCTCTGGCTTTCACACGGACAGTTAGACTTGAAAGAAAAGGCAGAGGAGAACCCTTGGGTGGTTGCTTGGGTGACCAACAGAGAAAATGGAGGTGTTTGAATCTGTTTCTTTTTTTTAAAAGACCGGCATCAGGCATGGGAACCAGCTGTGGAGTTGATACCTGCTTGCCCGGCCCCCTTGGCATGTCCGTCTTCCTCTGTCGCCTGGGTGACGACCTGAGCAGGGGAGGGGCTCGCATGCCGCTGGCGTCTCATAAAAGGGAACACACTGAGAGGAACGGGAAAAAGGACAGTGTAATATCAGAGAATGACGTTAATCGAGTGAAATTAACGTAAGAGCGATACTTGGTAATGTGGTAATGTGTACCTTTTCTTTGTCTCCTGGGGGACAACAGCTTTGGCCAGCAAGTTCTTGTATAGGTCAGACTTAAGATATCTTGGGTAAGAGTCCTGTACACACAAACATTGTGATTGGGTGGTCTTTTAACAGGGTCTAGTCACAGTTTGCTGGAGTAAGCTACTTTTTTTTCAGAATGTAATTAGATTATACTAGATTATACTTTTTTCTTATGCATTTTTCCAAGCACTTCTAAACAGTCACTGATTTTTTTCTGAATGGTATAAAAATCCATTAGCACATGACGCTTGCTTGAGTAATACCTCCAATCACACTCAACATAAAAACTGCAGTAATTTCTTAGCAACGTTAAACACAGTAGCATGGTTTGGGAAATTATTAGTTGGAGTAGTAGGAGGATGACATATAGTATTAAACTGCAGTGAGTTAAATGACAGACCTTCTTCATGAGAAAGTAGATGTGCATTTGTGCATCATCCATGACAAAACGATGTGGGTGTCTGATCCCTTCTAGAGTTTTATCCATCGTCTTACTGTCGATGTTGACCCAACGTGCAGCTCCGGGAGCCAGGAAATTTCTAAGTCACACACAAAAGGAGTAGCTGTCATTTTAAATTTAAATATAGGTGTGTATTTCTGAATGTCTGTGTGCTTTTACACATACTTGTAGATCTCCTCCACTTTCGGTATGATCCTGGAACTTTCTCCGTGTCTAATATCCTCACAGGCCTGCCAGAAACACAAGTTCTCCGCTAGCGGAGACAAAAAGAAAGAGGGACAATGAGGTGTCGTGTATTTATAGAGGTGAATAAAACAACAACGATGCAGGAAAACGTAACACACAATTAGAGACTTTTTATAGCGTGGCGGGCCTCTGTGGAAGACGTTGGCCCCTGGCGATATTTCATGTCTGCATGGTTGAACAAATATCTTCCCTGTCTGGTGTCCCGTACCTTCCTCTACTGTATATATCTCACTCTTAAAGCTGTCTTAGACTTACCTCTCCTCTCTATTCTTTCTCCTCATCTACTCTTTCCATCCTCTCAAATAACAATGTCATGAAATTAATCTTCCTTTCCACTATCTCAACTCTTCCATCTCTCACCACTGGGATTGGAAAAATGTCATTAGGGATGATAATGTAATTCAGAGTGCTAATATGTCAGAATCTATTTAAGGGTATTATGAATAACAACTGCATTTCTTTTCTCTGGTTGTTATTATTCATAAACAGAGTAGAAATATGGGATAAGCTGTGTTCGATTTCCGTTGACCAAGTTAGGTTGGGTTCAGTCATCAGACTGAACCGTCAGGACACTCACGCACAAACACACACAAGTACATGAAAACACACTCTTCCCTACCACTAAACTCTTTCTCCAGGTAGGTCATGAACTCGCGCTTCCCCATGGAGTCATTGAGAAGCTCCATGAAGCTGAAGCTCCAGCGTTCCACTCGAAGACGCGTTGGTGTAGGCACCCTGCTCACGGACACAAACCAGGCAAACTATGAGCTAAAATAATAATTGATATGTCAAAAGATGCTTCAACAGCTAAACTAAATTATGATAAATCATAATACAATATTATGTGTGTGTATGTGTGAATATTCTCTCACACTTCTGCATTCATCGTCCAGTGTGCAGTGTCATCAGAGATCCAGGGGTTACTGGGAAGGCAGCCTTGCATAATGGGATCGTGGTTCAGGTACTGCTCGCTGTATTTAACAAATCTGCACATCCACACGCAAATTCAAAGGCATGCACACGCACATGAACACACACACACACACACACACACACACACACAAAGTATTATTGTATTAGTGCTTCAGATCATAAGCGTTAATGGCCACTAATTCCAACTTCCCTCAGGAAGCTTCCATTAGTGATTCTTAGAGTGGAAGCACTAAGCCTTATGTGCATTTGCACGAGACACAGGGTTCAATTCAGGCAGTATCCATTAGTCCTTGTGTGGATGTCTACAGGCACGTTCATCACATGGACACATACCCTTCTAGGCAGATGGATGACTTTACACGGTTTCTTCCAAGAGCCCTTTTACAGGTTTCAATCTGTAAACAAAGGTTAAAAAAAAACACATGTAAGTACACACAAAGTGAGCTTTGAAATGCAGTCACTGTATTGAACGTGAGGGTGATGACATGTTATATGCCGATTACCTCATTTTTGTAGTAGTCACTGTTCTAGTTCTGTGAAGGGAAACAGTGCAAAACACACTCTTACATTTATAGTCATTTTAACAGTAGAAGGTAGCTTCCTCTGTCTATATGTACTCACCAGTTCAAACAATGGTTTTAATATTACAGGATATATTCTGACAAATTGGGAACGCACAGTATGAGATTATATACTATATTTAATTATCATCAGAGACTGATTTCTCTGGACCATTTGAAATTGTTCTATCATGTATAATTTACATGTGGCACAAAGGAAATGGCTTTCGTGTCAGGGCATAACATTTTTATATTTATGTAATTAGATAATTTGTAATTAGCACAGCTCACTTGGACACTTACTTTGAAATAATCCCAGCAGCAACAAAGAGGGAAAGTGATAAAATAAGGCAAGATGAGACAGATGACAGATGTGTTATCACATTCGTTTTCCTCAGAGGGGAATAAACGGCAGAGCAGAAAGTAAAGAAATGTGACAATGTCACTGACCAGTGTAACTCTCGAGCTGAAGGTATTTGGTCTCTCTAGACCCATGTCCAACACATTATGCACCCCAGACTGAAAAGAAGACACACAAATAACTAAATATAGTATGTCGGTCCCTGAGCTTGTGTTTATGTGTGTGTGTGTGTGTGTGTGCGTGCGCGCGATGACAATATGCGTGTGAGCGAGCACTTATCCGTCTTTGAGTTTTCCACTCCACTAGCTCTGACTTTTATTCTCAGGTTTCTCTTTCTCTTTCTCCATGCCCGTGTCCCTAATTCATAAGGGCAAGACAAGATGGAGTCCCTCCTTCAAACTCGTGTCCTCTGCTTCACCCGCTCCTCTCCCTCACTGCACCTCTGCACTTCTCAGCATCCCTTTCCTTCTTCCCTTCCTGCCCTGCCCACCTCTTGTGGTCCTTTCCTCTGTCTCAGGGATCAAATAGACTGCTGTGTTGTGGAAAAAGGGAATATGATGATTTTTTTTTTCTGCGTGTGTGTGCTTCTCGTCCTCCTCTCTCTCTCTC
The DNA here is from genome assembly GCA_014281875.1 of Nibea albiflora. Taxonomy (NCBI): domain Eukaryota; kingdom Metazoa; phylum Chordata; class Actinopteri; family Sciaenidae; genus Nibea; species Nibea albiflora. Next base: position 9,561,643 of record CM024798.1, on the reverse strand, counting down.
TCTCTCTCTCTCTCTCTCTCTCTCTCTCTCTCTCTCTCACTCACTCACTTTATGTTACCTCTGTTGTCAGCTGAGGCTTTTACTAGATGGGTTAAATATTTCATGTCGGAGGCAGAGGGGACTGCGAGTGGAACCTCTGACTGTTTGAAATACTTCACTAATACTTTAACACACAATTCTATGGTTATTTGTATGTTTTACCATAGTCTCACATATTATAGAACATATATATAGTACATAATAATAATATACTACACATATAGTGTAGAACAGTATAGTATAGTATAGTATGGTACAAGTGCAGTGTAGTGTAATACATAGTCTAATTTAACACAGTAGAGTAAAATAGTTGTGAACATACCGGGGGTCTGTTGATGAGCCAGTAAGCCTGCTCCTGACATTCTAGTACAATGCGGTCAGCCTTCCGTCTCTGTTTGGATGCTCTAAACATAAATCACACTGTAAGTCTGTGTGCGTGTGTTAGTTTGTGTGTATTGGTGCATTTGGGCACGTGAGTGTACCTGAGTTGCTCTCTGGCTTGCATGACCACAAAGTCCCAGGTGTGGTTGATCCTCTTGTTCAACACACTGTACCTCTCCTGAAAAATGAAGAAGAAGGGAAAAAAATAATGCAGAATTACTACTGCATAATTCACAGATAATTCACAGATTTTCTCTCCTACTTACATATTTTACTCACCTTTTCATATTCCATGAGTTCTCCCTGTTTCCTTATGTTCTTTTTAGCCAAATAGATTGCTGTTGGAATGTAAGGAAACAGTGAAAAAAAGAAATAAAAACAGAGGTTTAGAGGTTCATGCCCTGATCTATATCATACATTTTGCTCAAAGCTCCTCTAAATACTAATCAGGACTCTTAGAATAGGTTTGAAATGGACAAATTAGTAGTGGTTTGTCACATTTTATATCTTTTGCTTTTACACCTTCAGTTTGTTTTTGGTATTACCATAGTCCAGCTCTGAGGCGGGCCACCGGGTACTAGTCCAGAAGTAAGGAGTCTGTGAAAAACAAGTGACAGTATTTGAGATTTCTAATGAAGGTTAATAGCCAAGGGGGTGACGGCAGAGAGTGGCAGATGGATGGGGGATTAAGAAGTGGACTAATGGAGTGAGTGAGTTACTGAGTGGTTCAGTCAAAAGTGGCAAAGCATTGCAACTTTTTTTTTTTTCACAGCAGACAGAATAAACACAACCATAATTGTTATGATCGACTTACTTGGAAGCGGTAAGGTGACTCATCGGGCCTTAGCACTAGAGATCTTGGCTCCTTGAGAGGGTAAATATACCCGTATTTCACCAGCATGCCGCCAACGTGAAGCGCCTCTGTCATAAACACCAAAGAAGGAGACAGTTTCAGTTTCTTTGGGCGATTCTCAGGGGTGTATATCTAGTACTTCAGTGGTTTATCTGTCTTTTTTAGGCAAGCACAGGGCACAGCATGGCACATCATCATCTTGGTAAATGATGAGTTACGCTAAATTAGAAAACATAAAAGAGTTATTGATCTCATTAGGGATAAAACTGATTGTGGAAAATAAATAATAATCATTCCCCACAGGGAAATACGATGAGGACCTCATTTCCCATATATTTTTCTATCAAACATCTGCAGCAATTGCTCTCAAATCAAGGCTTTGTCCCAGTCATGAAACACATCATCAATCTTCAGTCTCTCCTCATTTGTTAAAGAGCCCTACTTTTATGATTGACAGCTACCGAAAAAGCTGCGCGACGCATTTTAATCAACTCGCCCTCTCCCCACTCTCTCTCTTTCTTTAGTCTGTCTCTGAGGAGGTCTACATTTTTTTTCCAACCTCTAATTTAGTTCAGGTACGGTAAATTCTCCTGAGGTGACAGCCTCCAGAGGGACGCTAATCAAACCCAGATCATCAGGTGAGTTAATCAGATCGGGATCCTCTGGGGCTCACCCCATTCCTGTTTACTGGAAACAGCAAACCCCACAATACACACACACACACACATCACATCACTAGCACGTCAGCTTAAGAGAAAACACCATATCCTGGCAACACACTAGCAACGACACACAACAAGCCAGTCACACTGAAACAGAAGAATCACAGCAACTATTTCTCCATCACATTCACACACACACACACACACACACACACACACACACAAAATGTATGTATCGATTACTTACCCTCGTCACAGATATTGTATTTCTGGATCAACCAGTCGATTATATCGCGGCCTGAGGAAAAACAGAAAGAAGGGAGACAAGAAAACAGGATAAACTTCCTCCCTCTGCTCTGCAAAGCACACAGTATTCTCCAAAATTCACTTCTGCATTAAACATGACCGCTGGGACAAACACAAGCTGCAATGTGCTTATTCACACATGCACACACAGGATACTGATGCACACTGGCATAAAGGACACACACACACACACTACACACACCTGTCATGGCGTGTGGGATGACAGTGATGAGGAGCCTCTGGTTTCTCATCTTCATGCCCATGTCAGGGTCCTGCATGGACACAATCACTTTCTCCATCTGTCCAGAGAACACACACACACACACACACACACACACACACACACACACACAGTGACACACAGGGATGCACACACACACATCCACATGAGCATGCAGATTCACGCAGTATAGACAAACAGTCAAAGCACACGTATATAAGGCAGAAATTAAGAATAAAACGAAATGTTCCACCTTTTAGTAACTTGTTTTCATCCTGGAGCTCGCTCGTGTGTGTTGTATGTTTTGGTATTCATTCCATCTCCAGTACAAAATGTCACATTATGAAAACAACCCAAAAGAAAACAGGATCATTAAGAGTAGTCTAACCTTTCGAAAGCATGACATTTGCTCCCGGTTCCAGCCTCCTTTAGCCAGAGTGTTGATGGTCATCTTCCGTGCTGCTTGAGATCACTCGACTGGACGGTAAAGTGTGAGACCGATGAGCTATCGGGAGCGCGCAGCAGAGAGTGCACCGCAGTTTCTTTTTTTTTTTTTTCTCCCCCATCAGCCGGTCCGGTGCCTGGAGGGCGCGCCCCTGCGCAGATTAGAAAGGATTACAGTGTGCCAAAGTGGTTTTCAATATGATATATACTTTCTCTTGTTACAGGAACGAAAACAACAGCTGGTGTATAGCGTTTGTATTTCTGTCTCTAATATATTTAAGCCCATTGAAAAGGCAACGTATCAACATAGTCTAAAAAATATTGCTATCATATGAGATATGCTGAAACGAAATACCACGACAAAATACAACGACACTACTTCAAGTGAAATTGATTGCATACATATTTAGCACATAATAATAACATTATCTCCCTCAAACATTTTATTTAGCATGTTTATATTAATTGTGTTCTGACAAAAGTTTTTTTTAAACTAGAAAACAGGTATTTCATATTCAAAAACTGCAACGTAAATAGGCCTACAGTATAATTTTGTGTGAAATAATAAAAAAGTCTTAATTTTAAAAAATAATGGAATAAGTCTATATATATATACACGCCAGTACAAGCCTATGAATAAATAAACAAACAAATGTTTTCTTTTCATCTAATCATGAAATAAAAAGTCTGTTTTGAAATAGCTAAAATGGGTTTAATTATAATTTTGCAATCCATAATGTGGAAGCGTAATGCATAGTTTGTTTTATGTCATTATGTATAATCATAATATACAGTGATCATGATTTACAGTGAAGTTACACCGTTTGTCTGTTTGAAATGTCGCGTCCATAAATAGTTGCTCGCTAAACTTTGTTGTTGACATTCACCAGACAGCACATGCTGTGACTCCGCTACGTCAATGGCAGCAGCTTTTTTTTTTACCCCACTCAGGCTCCCGTAGTGACAGGAAGTGGTTCCGTCGACGTTTAGAGACCATTCACTAGTCTCCTCATCATCATCGGCTCATATTTTAAAGTGTATTAAGAGATTTCTGCAGAGGTAAGAGCTCAAATAAATGTATGTCTCCTCTTAAAAAGGCGGCTCGGGCGATGACTAGCGCTCGCGAGGTTTGTTGAGGAGCGGGAAACAGTCTTCTTAGCTAACCATGCTAACGTTAGCTGTAGCAGGATGAAGGAGGAGACCGACTGGCTGCTGAGCTGCTGCCCGTGAAGAGAGCTGAGCTACAGCTGGTCAACCTCCAGCTCGTAACTCCTATATGTAGAAGAGTGGCGTTTAAACTGGGCCTGTGTTCGTGTAGCCTCATATATATCTTCTTCCGTGTATGGACGAGTAGCTGAACAGAGGCTCGGGGCATTGTTGTGTCATAGCTAGATGTATTTAGTGCTTAGCAGCGTGTGTGACACACCTCCGACAAATGATCCAGCACGTCATATTGTGTAAATTCAATGCTGAAAATCACAATTACCTCATTAATTACAACTATTTAATCACCTTTTTTCGAAGCAGGTCTTTAACATGTCTTATTTGATGCTTTGAAGCTTTAAAACGTGTCACATCTCCTCTGGGTCTCGTCGTTAGGTGGTGATGGGTGACATTCGTCAGTCGTTGCTGCCTCGCGATGTGCTGAGTGCAGCCAAGGAGCTGCTGTATCACCTGGACATCTACATCTGTAACCTGGTGCAGTCAGGGAGGCAGCCGCCGCAGGTCGACTCCAAGACCCTGGAGCTGGTGGAGGAGTTCATTCTGCATGCACCCAAAGACAGAAACACCCCAGCCAGGGTACGGCGCCCGAGACTCCGAGACGCTCGTGCTCCAAAACACGGGTAATAAACACGCAAATGTGGACGGCCCATAGATTTGTTTGTCTTTTGTTATTTCAGAGGATGAGTGCTCTCCAGGAGCTCCAGCTGTTGGAGATCATGTGCAGCTGTTTCCAGGAACAGAGCCGGGATACTGTCCGTCAGCTAATGTTCTCCGCCCTCTTCAGTCTCCAAGGAAACCAGGCAGACGAAAGTCGCATGGCACTGTTAGGCAAGCTGGTCTCCATGGCAATCGCTGTGGGAAGGGTTCCTATCTTGGAATGTGCCGCAACCTGGTTACAGGTGAGGATTCAGACACTTCACAACGTGAATCAAAATGTGTGTTTTAAGTCTTCAGTCTGGTCTGGTTGATTAAATACTTTTGTGGAGTGATGTATAGTATTTGAAGTACTTACTTCTTTCCTTGTGTGGATATGTGTTTGTACTCTACTGAACTCATGTCTGTGGATGTGTTCGTTTGTGTCCTGCAGAGAACCCACCGCGTGTACTGTGTGCGCCTGGCTCAGGTGTTAGTGGACGACTACTGCAGTATGGTGCCAGGCTCAGTGCCCACCCTGCAGAACATCCACAGCGCCAGCCCACGCTTCTGCTGCCAGTTCATCACTGCTGTCACCACCCTGTATGACCTCACCTCAGGTACTTTGGTGGGATAACACAAAAGTTGAAAACCTCCTTAAAATGGGATTTGAGCTCTGCAAGGAGGTGTTTGCATCCTTTTACTCGTTTTTAACAATGTGTGTGTTTGTCTGTTTTAGAGGAGCTCACTCCTCCTCTAGAACTCCTCCAGATGATTGCGGCGTGGATCCAAGATGACCCTCGTCTAGTTCTAATTACCTTCCTGAACACGCCCCTCTCGGGCAGCCAGCCAATCAGCTCACTAGATGTCACGCCATTGGGGGGTTTGGTGCGTTGGTGTGTCAAAGCGCCTCTGGCCTACAGGAGAGACAAAAAGCTGGCGCTGACCAATGGCACCACTGAGAGTGAGCCAGAGGTGGGGCCTCTTTTCTCTGCTCTCCATCTGAGCATCCTGCAGGTGTGTTAATACAAACAACATACACAGTACACAAGAATACATTTCACTCTGATTGTTCACTTGAAATTGAAGATAACAAAGCATTCCCTCATGCCTTCCACATGTAGGTCTTCATGCTTTTGCCAAACATACTAAATGAGAAGGGGCTTTTCGGCCGCCTGGCGTTGCTCCAGATGGAGTCTCTGGCCACGTTGACGTCTGACCTCTCCAGGCTGTTGGACCAGGCCGACAAACACACGCATACGTCATCCACCGATACACACGTGCTGTCCCAGCTGACCCTGGACAGGCTGGCACAGGCCCTGCAGGTGGCTATGGCCAATGGAGCCCTGCTGTGTTCGAGAGGTAAGATGGTGGTGGTCACATGTGTGAGAGCGAATGGTTGTTTGTCACTACGTGTCAGCCCCGTGATGAACTGGCAACCTTTCCTCTGCCCCAGTGTCAGCTGGGATCAGCTCCAGCCTTCCACAACCCTGATAAAGATATGCAGTTATGGAAAATGAATAAATGAACCTCGATAGATCCATGAATAATGAATCATATTTGCATAAATAAAAGATAAGTATAAGCCTAGTGGCACCACTGTTTCCTAGTTGGTGCCTAGTTTTTAGACAAATGAGTCCTTCACCTTAACTTCTACAACTTCTCCACCTTCTTTGCTGTAGACCTGCAGCGGGCAAAAATGTGCAAATAGCTACAGATTAGAGCGTTAAGTGATGACTAAATTTATAACTGATTCATTTGTTTTATCACTTGTTATATGGACTACCTCATCGTGCTGTGGTGTGATGCTCAAGTGCTTATTTTACACTGCCTTGTCTCCACAGAGGACCTGAGAGCCATCTGTTCCCGCCTCCCACACAACAAGTAAGAACAGTTCACTTTCCATTCCTGTTCAACTTGTAATAATTTCCACTGGTTACTTGGTAACAGCTGGAACTATACAAAATAAGAGTAGGATAAGCACAGCATCAGCCTCTCTGCTACTCTCTCCTGAAACTCTCCCGAAATTTACAAATGAAAATAAAACCATCTTAGCTCAACGACACCGCAACGCAGATTTAATTCCAGTCATTGAAGTTGGGAAATAAATATTCAGAGCCATCCTCCTCAACCTGCACCCTACCAGAAGGGTATTACACATTCCGCTTGTTCCACACACATCATTTTATATATGTTTTATTAGTCTAAAGATTATATTGCAGCATTCTGAATTATTTCACTTACATAAAGTAGCATTTTTTTGGAAGAGAAATCCAGTTTTGAAGCCAGAAAATGGTTATATCTTTGTAAATCACAACTGTGCAGCTCTCTATCTGTATTTTAATCAAATACTTTGTTATGATGTGCAACCTGACTTAAACATGACTTCTGTTTCTTTCTTGGTCTTGTCTCCAGTTTGCTCCAGTTGGTGTTGTCGGGCCCAGTGATGTACTACAACAACATACACACCCCTCCACTGGCCTACAGCCCGCATGCAGCTCACTCCCCCATCGCCTCGCACCCCACACACCCCGCGCACACCCCGCACACACCTCTAGCCACCCACCCCTCCTCTCACCCTCAGTACCCCGCTCAGCCTTTCATGACGGGGATGCCGTTCCCCTTCCGACCCAGCCACTAAAAAGAAACTCGTTTGCTGATGTGAAGTTGTGTGTTTGTGTGAGTGTGCGTGGATGTTGGGCAATGGGGCTTGATGTCTACCTGTCGGCGCGTATGAAATAATGTGTGAATGATGTATTATGTATTATGATGTTAATAAGCAGATTTACGTTTGCTAAAAGTCTGTGAGGTTAACACGTCTGTCCAATAAATATTTTTTTACCTCACTCTTGGTGTTGTTCTTTATACCAACCACTTGTGGTCGCTGTTGTCCTGCTGCCGCCCGCAGCAACAGTACATCAGCTTTAAAACTTCACAGTTAGATATTACAGCTCTTTAAAATCCTTGCTCTTTTAAATGGGGCTATAAAAAGGTACTTTTGCACTGTCACTCTTACCTACACTAGGCACTGATCAGTGTGCTGCAATTTGGAGAAGCAGGCTGAGGTCCTGGCATGAAAGTGGAGCGAAGCACTGCTCCGGACAGGGTCAGCAGATAAATGTGTTTTAGCCACAGAAAAAAATCAATACCCATTTAAGTTTATGCTATAGTGAGCATATTTCTTTACCTTGCCATCAGACGACCCTTTCCCTTGGAACTACATTGTTCCAACTTTAGTACTTACATATTCCTACACTGAAGCACCCAACTGTGCTCCACACGGCCCATTAGATCTGACTGCAAAGTAAAGCGGTGAGAATGTGCTCACTATAGCATGCACTTGAAGCAGATATTGATTTCTTTAAGGTGGGCCTTTATTTTGTGACTAAAACAAAGAGGAGATAAAGAAAACACTCCAGTTTGACCCATGTAAGCTCAGGTGTACACACACTGCTGAGAGCCTCCAGTTTCACCCTCAAACCAAACCAGCGTGGGTCATTATGTAACCCGTGATGTCAGAGCCAAACCCTGCGCATAAGCTTGGCCTCTGTTATTAGACAGATAGCATATCGTTCGTCCGCAGCACTGACAAATGATGTTTGACCCACCCTAAGACCCCTGCTGCCCTCATCCGGGATGGGAATTGCATCATCCATAGTAGTCTCTGCAGTGGCGGCCTTTACCTCAGTGTTTTAGTACGTTGCACAAAGGTTTAAAACAAAAGTGAATTGGAGGATTTCATAAGGTTATTTGGGAATGTACAAGCATGATGATGATCTTATTTGATCTTACTTCCTCATAATCTACTATTATAGATGCTCTGCGTGTGCTGGGAAGGAAATACACATCCGTGTTCAGTGTTCTTTTGTTTGTTAAGTATTGTGGCTATAATTAGCAGCTGGTCTATTTTTTACTAGCAGTGGCGGAGCTTCTTAAAGACACTTTGGAACAAGATCAACTCAGATACACGTCTACATGTCGCAGCGTCTTTTGGTTCCAGCTGTCACTTCACACTGTCTCTCACAGGTGTCCAGTTGGTCCCGTTAAAGGTTGATTGTTCTGTGTCCGCATATTGTAGATTGCGCTGTCTGTGGTCTCCCCCACTGTAGAGCTCGATGGGTGGGACGGTGATAAGTATATCTGTTCTGGGACAGGGATGCATTACTGTTAGGTAGGCAGAAGGTTTCAACAGATAATATTCGAGTGAAAAAGGCGGTATCGAAGAGAGAGTGTAAATCACACAAGGGCTGCCCTGTTTGGTGGACTCATAATGAGAGGAAATGACAAATTGAAATGGTCTGTTGCTTTCAAAGTTTCATGGTCATGCGTGGGTTAGTCAGTGTGAACTAAATACACAATACCTCACTTTGTACTCTACTGCAGCTTGTATATGGTTTTGCCAGTGTACCATGACACCTGATACACGTTCTAGTCTTTTCTGGTTTTGTCTGTGTACGGTTATATGAAATTATAAATGGGTATGAGGAGAAATAATTTTGGTTTGGGTTGGTCCACGTTGCCCTTGCAGGTGTGCAGTATGGTTGTGTGGGACTGACTGTGTCAGCATTTACAGAATCGTGGTTTCCTGTGGAAAGAAGGGGGGGGGGGGACTCCCAAAAACCAAGCATCATATCTGATCTTCACAAAGTAGCCATTCTTCAAGCTGACCATAAACCAGATGTGTGAACTTTAATTTTGAGTTTTGGTGCTTGGGCACTTTTTAGTCACAATGTGGGTTTAAGCTTCAAAAACGAAACCCTAAAACTGGTGCACGCTTGAAATAACATAAAGCAGAAATGGAGATGAGTACATAACTGATTTTCTGAACTCTTCTTCCCCTCTGTGTTGTGCCTTTACATAATGAAAACACACGTGTTCACAGGTTTGTAACTTCCTCTATCATAAAATAACAGGAAACACCTGGAAAATTACCTGCAGTTTCAAAATGAACTGAGAGAGTCAAAATTAATATTTGCAAAATGAGAAGTTGTCAAAAAGAGAACCAACAAAAAGAAATCTTTCACCTGGCTTTTGTAAATCATGTAATTGGTGGTGTACTGTAAGTAAATATGTACACAGCACAAGGTATCATTAACAGGCTTGGTTTGTCAGATCCTACAACATTTATCCAGTAATGATTATAAGTGCAGCTGTGGTTGCTGTGAGACCAGCCTCATTTACTATTCTCAAAGAAATGATCACTGCCACTGAGTTAACATCCTGCAAAGCTAGATGAGCCTGAAAACAAACAGGTCTGGAGTGTTAATTGTTTTCAAAGAGGACATAAAACAGTTTTTAAATTGGATTCAGCAGTGTTATGGGAAATGGAAGACACTCCTGAACTCCTCCAAGAAACAAAAGATTTCTTAGAATGGGGTCATTAAATACGAGAAGATTCATCCTCTGAGAACAACGAATGTTTGTAAATCATTTCATGGAAATCCACCTGCTAGTTGTTGACATTTAAGTTGGAAACTTACAAATCGTTTCTGAAATTAAGCTTATTTGCAGATATTATACAACTTAGGAGGAAGCCAGGAAGTCCCCCAACTTCCTCAAAGATGTTAATAGTTAACAGTAAGTTAACGGTATACACTCTAACAATCTAACGTCTCTTTGTCATAGCAGCAGAAGCTTAAGGATAAGCTGTTGGTTAACTGCCAATATCAAAAGTATAACAACTACACTCAGTAGTGTAAAAAATCTGCTTCATAAAATTTTGTTCACAAAAGAGGATGTTTCATCTGCATGAAGTGTTGCATACAGGATTTCTAAATCATTTCAGCACAGTGGTTTGTTCTCATCAGTCGTGTGCATACTGTACACTGTTTCCTATTAAGCTGATGCATTTTCAGTCCACCTCCACTGGCACCTTTTCCTGGGAAAACATTCCTGCTGCTTCTTTCACAGTTACCGTATTGTCACAGCCATGATAGGATGACGTTAAAATCTGTTAGCTTGCTGTGCTGTTCACCTCTAACACATGAGTTAACATTTCAACCGAACAACACAGGCTAAGCCATTATTACATGTTGCTTGCTACCAGCCAGACCACATCAGTGTCAAGTAATGATCCCATCGAAAAAAGAGAGAGAATTTAATGTGCCGACAGTCTCAATGGCGACTTTACATTCTTGGCCAGTGTTTGCATGAAACTACAACAACGACTTACTGTGAAAAATGCCGTTGAACTTTCAGAACTCTAAATCCTCGGGTGTGAGACTGTTCTTTGTAATAAAGGACAGGAATAAATTCCCTTTACGTCCACTGTTAATAGCTGTTAAAAGCGTAATCTTGGATACCAACCAGCATGTTCTAAAAACCAGTGCTCTTTGTTGTTGAATATAGAAAATATAGGTCACATCTTCTAGGTCACTTGAAATGTCAAAGCAATGATGGAAAGTGACCCAGAGTGTGGGAAAATCATGCTGTGGGAAAATTATTAAAACCTGAGCTCAAAACACCCCAATGACTAGTTTGCACAAAATATACATTAGCAGGCACGAGGCATAAACATGTAATTACTGAAGATACCCAAAAGAGTAATTATCGGGACAGTAACACAACCTTACCATAAGCTGTTTTTGTAAAAATAATCAATAATTAAGTGCAAGGCTGCAAAACCAGCTATCAAAAAATAGAAAGAGCAACCTGTTTACAAAGATTTACTAATAATTTACCACTGCCGGCGACTACTTTGCTCCTGCCCACCAAAAACACCCAATCACAGGGCCGTTGATTTGTCAACCATGTCTGTACCAACATAACACTGGGTAATATAATAACCACATTATCAATATTGTCTCCATTTTAGTCTGGTGCAAATAGGAATTGTGTGTTTTTCTGTTAGGTAATGGCCAAACAAAGTTAGTTAGTTTACAAGTGTTGACTTGATTTCACTTCGGTCAGCTTCCAAACTTTTCTCTTGAAGAATAAGTTGTGCAATAGTGCATTACTTCTGGATGGTAAGAAATAAGGAGCAGAAATGGTCCCAGACAGAAAAAATAAATCTGTGCGGAGTCAGCACACTGATGACCAAACTAAATAGACCTTTCCCTTTCAGTCCTTTCCTGAAACTCATATGTTCCACAGCTGCAGCATACAGAGACACAGACAGTATAAAAGAGACCCCTTTGAGGGCAGCGTGGTTTGAGAACATTCCAGGGAAATACTCATGTTGGGCTTTTTCTCATTTCAAGGTGAACGGCAGATGGAAGTCACTGTTTTGTCTGACACACTGGGGGTCATTCAAGGTAATTCACTGACATGAACCACAGACGTCTTTCTAAAATAAATATACTTGTTTGTGTGATTGTGTATATATATATATATATTAAAATAAAGGATGAAGATGTAACATACATTGTAAAAGTCTCAGAATTTTAATTTTTGCTCAATGTATCTCTCATGATGTTGCTATAATATTCATATTGGTGTTATTATATTACATGGGCACATTTAAGTAAAGCTGTCACATGAATGTAGTGCAGTGCAAAGTGCTATATGTGTATGATTATATGTTTATTAAAAAATGTACACAGGTACTTTCCAGCACTGACGGTGACCTCATTTCAACGTGTGGTTTGATGGTTCATGGTTTATCTCATAAAGAACAGTATAGTTGAAGCCGTGTGCTATTGTCTCGACTCTGCAGTTAACAACAGCTGATCTGAGGTCCAAATGTGTAAAGATAAACATGAATGGGTGCGTTTACACCTTCAAGGCGCTGTCAGAAACGCACGTGTAGCCGACGATCAACCCAATTGGCAGGAGTCACGCGATAACTCTGTATTCATTTGGCGGGAGCGAGAACTCGACGACGGAAGTGACGTCGCGTCTACGTCTCTCTCAGACTCTCAGCCAATCCGATAGGTATATCTGGAAGCAGCGTGGTCAAGGACACCGGCAGAGAGCGAGCACATAGGGAGGAAGAACCGAGCAAGAGCGGAGCAGAGCGACCTCGTGGGCTGTGTGGAAGCGAAGGTGAGAGCTCTAACCGTTACAAACGGCTAAATGAAGCTAACCTAGTCCAGACTGAGCGGGGCGGAGAGGCGTTCAAGTGTACCGACATAACTAATTCAAAGACTCCTCCGCGGGAGCACATAAGCCCTCGTTTTTCTCAAGAGAGCGTGTTAACAAATGACAAATACATTGCACAATTAATACACGCCTTTTTGAAGTAACTTCGTGGGAGTTGAACGCCAACGGTATAGCGTGTTAAACGAAGCGTGTGTGACAGCGGAAGCGGCTCCGCCACCTGTCAGTTCACTTACAACTCGTTACCTCGTCGCCTCGTTTGGACCCCAGATAGGAATCAGCAGATGGAAATCAGTATCCACTGTGTTTGTGTGTCACGTTGCCAAACACAAGAAGGACGCCATAATGAGGAAAGGCAGTAGTCACGTTCGGCTCTACTTTGCCTGAGTGATCTGCAGTGCTGGTGTTAAATGCTGCTAGCTTCCTTGAATGACCTATCCTAAGGGGGGGGGGGGGGTAACCGTGTCAGTAGGTAGACATTACACTGTCCCTGTTTACTGACCTTGACTGCCAGCAATAGGCTGCTGCACAGATAAGCTATCTTAATAGCAATATTCATTGCTATAACCTCCGGTCTGCGCGTTTTTTTTTTGTTTTTTTCAAATATCCGCATGATTCTTTAATTTGATGGAGCTGAAAAGTGATTTGATGTATTATGGACCATATATTGACATGTGGTAGGCGGAGAAGTTAGGAGGAATCTGGCCTTAATCATGACTGAAACATTCAACACGGTTAGGACTAGTAGCAGATGGACTTGACAAGCCTAACAGGCTTGATCTTTTCCTGAATGAATTCATTGAGTCATTGCATTTTTTTTTTAGATTACATGCCTAGTAGCTATAATAAATAAAGAAGCTATAATGCTGATTAGTGTGGAAATAGTGAGGAGAGACCTGCTTGCAGTTTTCGTAGTATCTGTAGTCCTCTTCGCTATTTGAATGTATACTAGACAGCCAAATTTTTAGTTTAGAGGCACGCTGCAGTGTGGTGCCACCTGGAGGCCACAGCTGTTGTCAAAGGAGCCATCAGCAGCGGCATTATAGCAAGAAAAGGACCTGATTCGAGCAGACAAGAGAGGTTATTGTCTCCTCTGCATTTAATTCGATTGCATCCTGTGTTGTCTCCCGTGTCTGTAATTTAGAATGTGCTGCCGTTTCAAGAATACTTGTGCAGACTCAATAAACAGGATTTTTTTCCCACCTCACTGTTCTACTTCATTTTTTTTTTTCATGAGCTTCTTTTCCCCCAGTGTGACTCTCACATGATTCTCTGTTGCATAAAGGCTCCTACGCACCCCTGACCCCTTTCCCCTTCTCCTCTCCTACTCCCCCATTGCTCTTTTTTTTCTCTTCTCCCAGTTGAAGGTTGAACCACTAGTTTTTTTATGTTTATGTAAAGCTTCAGGAACTGTTATCTTGTCGTTGTTGTTTTTTTTGTTTTTTTTGCACTGTGGATTTTGGTCCTAGAAGAACAGGTTTTCACATCGCGATGCACTGCGCTCATTTCCAGTTCAAGTTCAACTACTAGTTGGACAGGGTTTTCCTTTAATTGTATGGTGCTTTGGATATGCGGATCCAGGAAAGCCTCGGAGCTTTTAGCGTAACAAGAAGGCTATTTTTAATCGATAAAATCATGTGATTGTTCTTGCGTGCGTCGAAGTGCTTGTGCAGTGCCAGATTAGTTGGCAGGTTGTCTTTTGCAGCGACTGCTGAATATACACTTGAACACAGGCAAGGTGTATTAAGAGCCTGACCATTTGTGGATGGCAGACAGAGGAACCATAATAATCATCATTGTTGTGGCAGATATATTTAGGGTTCCACTAACGAATAATTGTTCATTCAGTAAGAGATATAGTATCAGCAGTTTAAAGTGCACAAATAAATTTCAAAGTGGGGTTGATGAATAGATCACAGGAAAAGATCAAGGTTGGAGTCTGGTGCAGACAAAAACTAGAAGATGTAACTTATTGTTTTCTTGTTAATTATTTCAGTTAGATGGCACCATTACTTCTTGGTTAGGGTTAGGAAAAAGTCACGGTTTGGATAAAAACAACACTGAGCCCTGAAATCACACTTCTCCCGCTGACAGTCACATCTAGGGTAACCGTGCCACTAACCGCGTCTTATTACGTGCATGTTCACACCTGTCCTGTTGGGTCGACTGAGTTAATGCAGTCAAAGGCTGATTGAGTAATTGTATGAGGGAAGGACCTTTTTCACCTCTAGCTTCTTCGCCCCCTCGTAATGACCCTCGACTCAGTTCACAATGGTGCTGTTATAATGTTGGAACAAAAGACTATTTTCCAATGGAAGCAACAGTTCCTTTTTTTTTTATTAATTTTTTTATAAAGCGGTTTGTCCAGTAACAAAGAACATTTTCAGGAAGCATCTTTTGTCAGCATGTGCTGTCCTGTTAATCACCTGTCACAAACTGACTGGTATATAATCTCTGATAGAAACCATTTCTAGCTTATTTTATTTTTATTATTTTTCTTTCAGTCTGCATTATTTTGAGAAAAGCCCCAAAAACTGGCACTGGCAGTCTGTTCTGTACTTTTTCTTTCACCTTGACTACAAGGTCTCAGTGTAGCAATGGCCTCTACCACACATCTCTCGTTAAAGCGCACCATGCTGTCCTGTCCTCATTTAGCATGTGTGTCTTCACAGGTCATGCCTGTGACTGTAGTTCCCTGAAGGGTGTGACTCAACTTTGCTCTTACTATCTTTTGCACACATCTGTCTAAAAATGATCCAGTGGCGCTTCTTGGTCACAGTCCAGAGACCGCTACAGGAATGGACCAAAAGCACATCCAAGCAGGAGTTTTCTGTTTTATATTGACATCCATAGGTGATTCAACTGAAAGAGTAGCTAATCTGATTATAGTATTAAGAGCCGGTATGTTTGGTATGTAAGATTATAGACATGGCTCTGCCAACTAGCAATTAGCTTCACAAAGTAGCTAAGCCTGTCCTAATTCCATTATTAAGTCTATATCGTCAAGTGTCTTTAGGTTGCTTGCAAAGCGGCCTATGAAAAAGAACAATGTGACCTTTCGCTCTGTGTTTTTTGTGGGGTTTTGTCATCCTGCAAGGTTATGGAAGCTCACAAAGTCCCGGGGCTATGTGAGGCCGTGTTCTAAAGTTAGCTGTGCTTTATAATGCCTAGAATAGCTAAAGTGTTTTCTGAGTTATGGCCGAGCTTCAAGATGTCTGCACCCTCATTTGCTTTATTGGGATACACTTGGAGCACAAGGTTAGGCTTTTTATCTGTGCTGTCTTGGCGCATGCTGTTAGTCTAGCAAGGCCATGGTTTGGAGTTACAAACGAGGGCCTGCCTGCCTGCCCGCATGTCTGATCGTTTGTCCTCTGGGCATTTGCTCACACTCGCTCACTCCTCACGCACGTCCAGCTTGGGATCTCCCTCAAGTGGAGTAGAATTGGCCCGTAGGGGTCATCACATAGAGTTTTTCTCTGCCGTCTAGCCGCACAGTGCTCCTTCAAATCACCGCAGGCAACCTCAACGTCTTTGTCTTTATTGAGTTCTAGCCTGACAAGTGTTTTTTTTTTTTTTCTCACCACATTGTTTACACTCAACCGGCAGTTTCAGGATGCACTTAACAGAGTACATATAAAGTGAGCTAAAGTTGTTTGTATGTTTCGAGTGTGTGGTTGGTGCCTGAACCTACTGTCAACAGTCATTTCATTGAATCCAAAGTTCGGTCCGTGTGTTGGTTTAACCCTTGAAGTGCTATACTTCTCACATTTAAATTGATCAAGAGCTCTTGGAGTAAGTCGGGACTTGATAAGACCAGGGCTGCTGGTTGATAAGTTTATTTGTTTTCTTCTTCTCTGAAGGATGTGAAAGGTCACAGGTTTTTTTTTTTTTTTTGGTCCTATCTTCCTCTCTGCTCGCTAGAACTGGGATTAGGGTTGGTTAAAGATTGCTTATGGCTGAAGAAGTTCGTTGGTTGGTTTAAGGTGGCGCTGTGTGAATTTCTACTTGATCTTCATGGATGTGCGTTTGTCGGAGGATTTTGCGGCCATGCGGTTACCTGAAAGGAATTTGCAAATGCTTCGAATGTATAGATCTTGTTTGGCGTTGCACTTATTGAGGTGAAAATGACTGGTTCAATCGTTGTATGTTGTGCTCAGTGTGTCTTGTTGTGTGGTGTAACTCTGCACTGCCTCTATTGTTAACATCCCCTTGTGCAAACCACGCTTGAACAAAAAAATCCCATCGACCTGCCCACCATTGTGCTTTTCATAGACTACAAGGAAATGATGGCACCCTTATTTTTGTGTAGCAATGTTGTTCTTTGGGTAACTTCCCAAAGAGTGATAAGAGTGATCACTGCAGTAGATTAATCGCGGCAGATGTGCAATTTTACAAGTACGTTGGCTGTGGAGAGGAGGTTTTGAAGCGATTATGGCAAGCCAGGTGGATCACAACTAAGGTCACACTAGTTTTGATGCCACATTTTAAATAATATTATAATACTATAATTCAATAGTATTGACGCTAACACAACTAGCCGAAACGGCGGGGAAGAAAGTCGTCATTAACATCACAATGTTACTAACTACTGATAAATGTGTTTCCGTTTACTGACTCTACCAGCCCTGTGTGTGAGCTGTCGGTAAAAAAAAAAAAAAAGTACATTTCTATACAAGCTACGTGCGTTCTATATGTTGACATACTTGTTAACCTTATCATCACAGAAGGGTGCGCTTAAGTGTGTGATAAGCCAATCTTGTTGAGACACACTGTCGACCACCAAACCACAGCTGAAGTCTGTTTCTTGCTGACCTTGCTAAAACGGCAATCATCAGCCAGCTTTCAAAGACGGCAGCAGAAGGCCGTGAGGTGACTGCGAGCTGTCCGAGTGTCAAATGTCAGTGACTCAATAGAAAATTCAAAGACCATACCTTCATGTGCTTTAACAATCCAAATGATTCATCTGATCTATATATACAGATAGATGATATATGAGAAGGTTTAACACTTGAGAGCAAAATGGTTCTGAATATGCATTATCAAATGTTCTGTAATAAATACGTTAAGAGATACAGAGCCCATCTGAGCTGACATGAAGCACCTTGCAGAGCAGGCCTCTCCTGAGGATCATCATATGCATGCCTCTTACTCCATTGTTATTGCGATATTAAACAAAATATACAGAAGTGTTGCATTTCCTCTGTTTAATCGAAACCTCGCTTTGTTTGGCTTGTCTTCTGGATCAAAGTTGGTGGGAAGCTAGTTATTCTGTTATTGTACTCTTCTGGCAATAGAGTTCACACAGAGGCATGGAGTCCGTGTTGACCTGAAGTGGACACTGGCCTTTTGTGCCCAGAAACAGTGCAGCCTTTCTAGTTAGCAGCAAAGGAAACCCCATGGTTGTTTGGAGAAGAGGTGGGATGTGTTCTTTGGACACCCCAGTATTCCCAGAAGTGAAACCACAACACACTGTACACATTGTGCACAAATGAAACCCACTTTATACCGCACCAAAAAAAATCCCTCGAGTATAAAACACTCATCTCTTTGTAGACTTTAAAGGTGGCTATATTTTGTTTGAGTGGATTGTCGTTTTTGCAAACTGTAAAAACTCGCTTGATGCTTCATTTATTGACTTGACGTGTTTGTTTTCCTTTTTTTTTTTTTTCAGATTCTGTGAAGCAGCAATGGATCAGGCAAGGACAACAATATCCAAAATTGTGAGTATTGTAACTAGTATTATGACCTAAATCCTAAAATAACCAGCTTTGCCAGAAGGAATTATCCTCCCCTCATTACCACCTCAGAAATGAGTGTTGTCCTGACTGTCCGTCTTCTGTAATTGACTGTTTTTTCTTTTCATCTTGGAGAGCAAATACTTATTACTTTCCATCATCACCTAATTATCATGCTGAATGATAATTAGGGGAAGGAACATAAATACTATGTACCATCACCAACAGCACTGAAATTCATCTTTAGATGATTGGAGACATGATTATTTTGTAATAACCACAAGGGACACAAAGTGTACCCCCTTCACATACTTTTATTTGTTATAAATCAGCAGTCACGCATTATAGATCAGTAATAAACCAACAAGGACACCCTTTGCTTGGTTGTGAAATACCATGTCTTTAGTTGGTGTATTTCTGCCACCTGCTTTGTC
This sequence comes from Nibea albiflora, assembly GCA_014281875.1. Taxonomy (NCBI): domain Eukaryota; kingdom Metazoa; phylum Chordata; class Actinopteri; family Sciaenidae; genus Nibea; species Nibea albiflora. The sequence continues at coordinate 9,542,675 of CM024798.1, read as the reverse complement.
TTTTTAGCTCTTTAATTCATCATTTATCCAAGTAACCTTTGCCTCTGAGGACTGCAGTGCATTTGGACCAACAACCAACTTAATGGACGTTCTATTGAAAACCCATTTTATCAGTGTGTCACTGCGTTTTGCACTGTGCAAACTTGATGGCTTTTACAACAGGCAAACATTGCCCCATAGAACGTTACAGCCATTTTCCTGAAGTATTTTATGAAACCAGAGCACCGTGTCGCAAGAAACAGTTACTTCACACACCCACTATGTGTCAGGCCTGAAAGCCTGACCATGATGATCAGAAACCATTTGCTGGGCATAAAATATTCACTGTAGCAGACTAACTGGAGGATTAATTAATGGAAATGAGTTTCCATCATCATTTTTTTTAAATGGACATAAGTTAATACAATCTCAGTTTTTAGGCTTTACTGCTCCACCACTTCCTTCCTGTTTCAATGTCAAGAGATTTTGTCAGGTAGACAAAATGTCTTTGTTTTGTTTTTTTCTTTCCCATATTTGGTCACTGGTTTTGCACGCAACCTCCTCCACCAGCACAAGTTATTTATTTATTTATTTATTTTTTGTAAAACAACTTTCAGTACTAAACATACAGATGTAGCAACTCAAAAGTTGACAGGTCCTTTGCAGGTCCGTGACGGTAATGTGAGACCCTGACTGGAAACACCCCTAAGCAGCCTGGGTGAAAACCAGCTGCAATGCCTCATTTGTCCACGGGGAGGAGCAGTGATTTGTAATGTTCTGCTCTCACCTGTAGACTGTATAGAGACGCATCTGAACAGATGCGCTGGGGACGCTGTGGTGAGCGTGTGAGCCGATCAGCTAAGACGGAGCACAATCATGGATGTGGCTAGTGGTGCAACGGTTGTTGATCCCTGATCCGTTCATATCACTCCCCACAGACTGACACCAAGAGTTGTGATAAGATAACACTGAGGCACCGCTGCAGCCACTCGTATCTATCTATCTCGCTCCATGTGACGCACAACAACAACATGCCCCCCCCCTTTATAAAATTTTTAAAAACTTTCCGAATTGTTCTCATTACAGTTTAATGGGGAGCCACACTCCTACACGCGTTTCAACTTGACCCAGAACATGGAAGGCGATAACAGCCAGGTGGAGATGAAGCTATCGTCCGACATGGATGAGGAGGTTGGGGGAAATGGCGTGGGCGAGCATCTCAACCATAACTCCAACCGCAAACCCTACATGGCTCAAAAACCCGGGCGCACACCGAAGAATCTCTGCTTCATGGCAGCTGCCACCCTTCTCATCTTTATCATTGGTAAGAATTCATATTTTTTTAACTTCATATGTATTGGTGGTGTTATCAAGAGACAGCATTGTCATTCGACACCTATACTGATAATGCACAGCTTTAAGTGGCTCCTGGTGACACAGGAATAATAAGCATTTTTAGATTTATTATGGATATTAGAGACGGGATATGTAATTTGACTGTAGGTTTACTGGATTCTAGTCGAAGAAGTTTCTCAGGTGGTGTAAGGTATACATACTGTACAGTACTGTCATTGTCCCTTGGTGGTATAGCATTTCAAAATGCTGACTGTGTGGTTTAGCCTGTAACTCAATGCCTTGTTGTCTGTCCTTGGATGTAGACCTTCTTCCTCTCTATCAGAGTAATTTGAGGGCTGAAAACCTAAGAGACTCAAAAGACCTTACACTGAGCACACTGGTATTTTGATGCTGGAAAAAAATAAATACATTTCCCCAAATAGTTCAGGCAAAGCGTGGTCATTTTTTTTTTTTTCTCTCTGGTTGTCACCCTCTGACCCTGGCTATTTCTTTTTTGAAACCGCTGCTACTTTCAGGGTACTTGATTGGTTACCTGGTTCATCGGAAGAAGGATGTGGCTCCAAACTGTGCAGCCTCTGTGCTCACTTTTGAAAAACCTGCTGACCACGAGACAGGTGCTGCCCCCCTCATGGACTGGGACGATGTCAAAAAGCTCTTCGCACAAAAACTCTCTCCAACCAGATTTGAGCCTGTCCTCAGGTAAATATAAACCCCACACACTGCTCATACAATGTGCTGTGAGGCAGTGTTGGCCTCTTTCTGATACGACTGTGAGAATATCTGTTAATGTCACATGATTTACAGTGAGTCATTGTCTCCTGTTTTCTTGTCTTCCCTCTCATGGTTTATTCCCTCCCAGTGAGTTTTCCACTGCCAACCACCGAGCTGGTTCTCCAGGGGATGAAAGTCTGGGGAACAAGGTGCTCAACAGGTTTAAAGAGTATGGCATGAAGACCTGGACCGATGAGCACTTTGTTAAGGTTCAAGACCCCCCAGCTTCTGGTTACAACAAGTTTATTTTCAAGAACGGAAATCCGGAGCGCCCAGATGGATTCCTGTCATACAGTGCCAATGGAAACGTAACGGTAAACTACAAGCTAAATACCCCCCTTCAACCCCATTATTCCATTAGGTCTGGATTCTGTCATAGACCATATAAAACATGAACCCTGTATTCATGACGTCACTCATAGGTTCCTGAAGCCTTGTTGTGTTGTGTACTCCTGTTCAGGGTGCCGTGTTGTACGCACATTACGGGCAGGAAAGTGACTTCAGGATGCTGCGCGACAAGAACATCAACATGAGTGGCCGGGTCATGCTGGTCAGAGCTGGTAGGATCAGCTTTGCTGAGAAGGTGAGTTATAGTATAATGTTTAAAGTTACTGTAAACTTCTTTCTGAAGTATGATGTTTTACAGATTACATTTTGTTTTTTTAATTGCTTTTTATTTCCTTCATTTTTACAGGTTGCCAATGCTGCCAAAATGAGTGCCTCAGCTGTGCTGATCTACCCAGATTCTGCTGATTACATGTCTGATGAGACCACTCAGTTCTTTGGACATGTGAGTGTGGACAATTTATCCCTGGAGAAATGTTGAGATTAAGTCTGCTGTGTACACAGACTGGAAAAGAACACACAATGAATGAATTGGGAACACTTCTCCTGCATAGTTTGATTTGGGTTCTCTGTCAAAAGAAGGGAAGCAAAATTGAGTTGTACAGTAGCTGCCAGGCAAATGTGATATAATGTCTGTCTTTGAGTCTAACCTTCCTCTGTCTATCTCCCGCAGGTTCACCTGGGTTCAGGAGATCCCTACACGCCAGGCTTCCCCTCCTTCAACCACACTCAGTTTCCACCGGTCCAGTCTTCAGGCCTGCCAAAGATCTTGGCTCAGACCATCACAGCAGGCATGGCTACCAACATTCTGAGGTAAGACTGACACATGCTTGGACCATTTGAAACAAGACACATAACATAGCATTAATCATTTAGCATTGATGCTTATTGTCTGCATCCCACAGGCAGCTGGGGGGTCAGAATGTACCTGAAAGTTGGGGAGTCATCACCAAACTGGGAGATGAGACCGATGTTATTACTGTGGAAGTCAACAATGTTCTTACTGAGAAGAAGATTACTAATGTCTTTGGGGTCATCAAAGGCTTCGTGGATTCAGGTACAACTGAGATGTTTAATTTAACAAGAGAGATACTGTGATCAGGAATTCAGTGCAGTGAAAGATCAGATGAGTGATGAATGTCTTCTCATCGTCTTTTATTTTAGATCGATATGTGGTTATTGGTGCCCAGAGGGATGCTTGGGGTCCAGGTTTTGCTGCATCGACTGTCGGGACCAGCGTCCTTGTTGAGCTGGCACGTTCCATATCTGACATGGTGAAGAACGGTGAGTCTCAGATGGCAGCTGATGAGTTCATGAGTAAAAACTATGTCTTTTAAAGAGTACTACTCTACAACCAAGCTAAGCAATGCCCATTTTCACTTTAACTTGAGTAACTTTTTACTTAAGAGTTGGCAACTTTCTTAATAATCAAGCATCAAGAAAGTGCAACAGCACAAGCGATAGCAACAAGTTAATATTACCTACCCTATTACCTTTTTACATGTACGTAGCTTTGTCTTTGTTCTTGTTTATGTCTACATTTTTTAATTTAAAAAAAAATTGTTTGTACAAAGAGAGCAAAGTGAAACCGGAGTCAAATTCCTTGTGTGTTCACATACAAATAAAAGTGATTCTGATTAATATTGTCTGCTTGCCTGGCTCCAGTTCTGGCATGACACCGAAGATGTCAGAACAAAAAAAATTAAAACAAAAGCTAAAATAACATTGATGTCATTATGAATTCATCGAGCAGTCATATGATAGGTCAGAATCTGAGTATCTTTTCAGGCGCAGGTCTTTTGTTAATGTGCATTTGTTTTCCACTTGACAGATGGATTCAAGCCAAGGAGAAGCATTGTGTTTGCCAGTTGGAGTGCTGGAGAGTATGGGAGTGTTGGCGCCACCGAGTGGTTGGAGGTGAGAACTGCACCATACCTTTTTTCAGGGTGTCTGCAGGGTATTAAAAAGCATTAAAAGTAGTAAAATTAACTTCGTTAAAATTAAAGTCCTTTTTTAAAAAGTATTAAATCTCTGATTGCAAGGTGGTATTTTTTTTTAAGAATAGCACGTGATTTGTTGTAAGTTTGTCAGAATTTATTACATAGACTGTACAGTAGACCTATTTTCCATAGTGCCCAGCGGTAGTCTCAGGATTGTTCTGTGTAGTGCATGCATTCAAGGTCTCATTCATTCATCATTATTATTATCCATCATTTCCATCATTTAGAGTTCACAGAGGCCATTTGTCAGATCAATGTAGGTCCGAGGAGGGCGTGATGTTTTTATAGGCAGATTATCACCCAGCCAGTGGTACTGTTTAAAGCGTGCATGCGCAGGCCAGGCTCTGAACATGGACCTTCGGTGTTAAAGTTTAGCGGTTTAGCTAGCATGGACTTGTCACAGAGCTGTGATGTCATTTTGAGACTCGGTTTGTAAAGTTTAGTCAACATGCGAGAACACGTCTGACACAGTGAGTCTCCTGTTGTTGCTTCATGTGTGAAACAACGACTCGACTTGGATTTTGTCCAGACATTATTGTGTAAAAACGACATTCAGGGTCGCTCCCTCTCCTCCGGCACCATGAGTTACCATGTTATTGGGAATGCCCTGAAACTTAAATGATTCTCAAGAAGTTTGTGGTTGGTATGACAGAACAACACATCTGTCAACAACATCACTTGGGAGTGACAGTAACAGTGCATGTGCCCTCCCATTTATCAAGGTTTTTTTTTGTTTGTTTGTTTTGTACTGCAGATTGTTTCAACTAGCATTTTTCTTGATCATTTATGCAGAGTTAGCGATCTTATTTCATTTTGTATTTTATATCCAGGGTTATCTTTCTTCTCTGAGCATGAAGGCCTTCTCCTACATCAACCTGGATGGAGTCGTATCAGGTATTTACTTCAGGTTTCTAGATTAGGCTAATAAATATTTAACACTTTCCTCCAACTATAATATCATACTATATATATTTCAGAATGACTGAACTAAAATCTTCTTTTCCAGGTCGGAACGGATTTAAAGTGGCAGCCAGTCCATTGATGTACAATCTGATCGAGGGCACTCTGAAGGAGGTAAATCACAACGGGCCAGAAGGACTTTTAGTGAATCAGACCATCCTACACTATTATTATTCAAATACTATTTTCAGTTAAATGTCACGGTGTAATGTACAACTCTCTTCCCCTCAGGTGAACTATCCAATCCAGGCTGCATCTCTCTATTCTCAGTTTGCAAAGGCCAACTGGGAACAAAATGTGTAAGTCTAACAGGCTGTTGGTGCAGTTATATCCACAGAGCTTAGGCAGTGTTTATAACTCAACATGATGTCTAAGCTTTTCACACCAGTATCACATCCACAGCTGGCATGTGTAGGACTAGTGGTCATTCTCAAGTTTGGCCATTGTTCAATACCTAATCTTCATTTTCCAAATATTTATCTACGTTTCATGTGTTTTTTGTTCCAGGTTGGAGCCCATGAAGTTGGATAATGCTGCATATCCATTCCTCGCCTTTTCTGGCATTCCCTCAGTGTCATTTAGATTCACTTCTGGTAATCCAGTAAGTCATCCTGCTGTACTAGAAGTTCAGTTAGTCTTTTTTGAGCCAATCCTCAGTGTAATAAATGAACTGTACCCTTAGCCATTAAATGAAAGCATGGTTCATTCTGGGATGTTTCTTTCCTCACTGTAATTCTCAACACATACTTGTCTTTCCTATCAGGAGTATCCGTACTTTGGCACAGTGCTGGACACCCGGGAGAAACTGAACGCTGCCACATCCAACCAGGTTCCTCAGCTGGCTGAAACAGCAACCCGGTTCGCAGGTCACATGGTGCTGAGGCTTGTCCATGATCATTTGCTGCGGATGGACCTGATGAAATATGGCAATATTATTCGGAATCAGGTGGCTCAGATCAACAGGGAAGTTAATAAGATTAAGAGGGTGAGTGTCCAGTTGTTTTCTTTCAGTCTTCGACTGAACAGTTGACTCAGCTTTTAGGGTTGTTGCTTTAGAGTCAGGAGCACTAATTTACCCCTTTGCATGTTCTGTATGCTTGCAGATGCATCCCCAGCTGTTGCCTAAGGCCCTGACAGTGCAGTGGTTGATCATGGCCCATGGCTCCTTCAGCCGCGCATCTCAAAGCCTGGCAACAGACATCAAGAACAGCGACCTGGAAGACATAGAGATGTGCCGCATGATTAATGACCGCATCATGTCGGTAAGTCCCCCACAACTTTGGGTATATCCATTAGATGACTGCAAACCCAGAAATATTTCATGTGAATTCTGTGGTTATGTACTCCTGTCAACTCTAAATATGCCTTAATGCCTGTGGAGATGCCAGATGGCACTAATCTCTCTAGACACATCTGCACATGAATGTAGAATCTGTAGGCAAGTGAGCAAGATTTTGGCACTGGAAACATTCTGGTTCCCGTTTGTAGTCCGTACAGTATTGTCACGTTTCAGCTGGGCTTTGGTTCCAACAGTCCATGTGGAGAGCAAAAGAGGCAGAAATGCAATCTTGGAACTCATCATGGACTTTGGATTTAAAGTATTCATGCATCATATGCAGATATCTGTTATATAGAGATCAGCAGAAAGACGTCTTCCTCACGTATTCATCTTAATCACGAAAGGAAGACAATAATCCAGTGACTCTTCAGAAAGCATTGCTAATTTTCTTCTTTCCATTATCCCGTGTTCCTCTTCTTGTTTTTATAGGTGGAAAGGAACTTCCTGTCACCCTATGTGTCTCCCAGAGAGAGTCCTTTCCGTCATATCTTGCTGGGGTCTGGTCCTCACACTCTCAAGGGTCTGTCCAACCACCTGGAAGCCCTCAGGACCGACAACCCTGAGGCAGATGCCGACCTGTTCCGCAAGCAGTTCGCCCTGGCAACCTGGACCATTCAGGGCTGTGCCAACACACTAGCAGGGGACATCTGGTCTTTGGATAATGAAATCTAAAATGTATTTTCTGCCCTCCTCCCTTGTTCAAGGTTTGGCCCTTTTTTTATCACGACTAGCAGTGTGAAAACCAGTAGGCTGTGACGATTCACCAACAGTCACAGTTTCTAATTTTATACCAGTAGCACAGGTATATCACCTCTATTCTGTAATCTTCAGCATTTCGGTCATAAGTTGTCCCATCTCCCTCCTTTCTGAAATTCTCCACACAGCCAAACAATGATCAAATATACGTAATCCTTCTGCCTTAACAAAAAGTTGATCTCTTTTGCGTTTTTACCGTGTGGTACTGAAATACCACATCAAGATTACTTTGGTGCTAGTAACGACTACCTTCAAGCAGCCATGTTACGTGGCAGTACTACTTAAATTGGTGTTACATTATGAGTTGAATGTAGTGAAAGTGATGCTTTTTCAGCACAGTATCAGGTCATCAAAGAACAAGCAAAAACAAAAGGGCATTGTGGTCTAATAAGCTAATGACTCTGCATTTGTTTACCATAATTATTACAAATCAAAGCTGCTGGGATTTCCACTGCTGCTGAAGCCTCATGTTCAAACCTGAGCTGGTTTATGTTGGTAGCTATAATTTCATACTGTGCTGAATTGTGCTGCTCAACTCACTGTCAGTGATTCAGAAGTTGCTAAAAAAAAAAAAAAAGGGCTGCAGATTAATTTACAATAACACAGCAACAGTCGTGATGCACAGAATACACAGAAATGGATCTTGGACATCTTGATCGTCTGTCGTTACTTGGTACTTAACGCTTAACACGTGTGCTGCATTAATCTTTTAAGCCAAGTCCTAATTACACGCAACGATAGTTAAAGAAAATTCAAAAAACCTGAATTGGTTAATTATCTGAATCGTCCACCTCCTGACATGAGAGCAAATCCGTAGGCCTTTCAAAAACCAAGGGAGATGGTCTCCAACCATGTGGCACTTGAACAGAATCCATACGTCTATTTATTGTTATTTATTTATCAGTGGCAGGGTTCACTATAAATAGTTTTTTATCGCCTTTTATAAAAACAAATGTATAATTATCGGGAGCAGTGCCTTCCATAATTATGACAGTTATACTGTCGAATTGACAAAAGCAGCATCTGCTAAAAGAAGTGTACATGTGGACTGACGGCCAGTACTGAACCGAACAATCAAATTTTACCTAACTGACACTGGATTGGTTCTTCAGGCAAGACCATATGGAACTTACTGAACACCTTTGGCTGACTGCCGGTACCGGTCCCTTGGTCCATGCACACTTCTCGTCCTGACATTATCGGAAGCAGTGTCTTCCATAATGTGAAAAAAGAAGGTAGTTTTTGCCTACCAGTGTGTGTCTGTATCGGAGGCAGTGCCCTCCATATTTCACTGTAGGGGTGGATGTTTTTATTATCGGGAACAGTGTTTCCCATAATGTGTACATAATGAATACATTGCTATACCATGCACATGCTGTGTGCATCTTCAGAACGCCCTTCTATGATGTTTCCACGCTAATGTACCTTCTCTAGTTTCCCCAAGTCTGCAGCTTCAGCCCACAGAGCTGAAAGACAGTGATGAGTTCTTACTTCAGCTCTTCGGTAAATATTTCTCATCTCGTCTGCTTATTGAGATAAAGACACTGCAGGCCTTTACATTTTTGAGTGTCTCATTTTAATCAAACACTGATAATCATGTTGTCTTTTCTTTGGGCTTCACATGGCACGAACATGGAAGGTCTTTCGCTTTCAAGAAATGTTACAAACATGTTTGGGACCACTGGTTACAGCTGTGTGGTCCTGTAAAGATCACCACTCTGCAAAATGAGTTTTGTTTTTAATTATGCAGTCAGTGTGAAAGTACAGTGAAAGTACCGACTGCTTTCTATTTTGATGTGTTCGTTCTTTTCTTTGTGCCTTTTTTTTTTCTTCCATGACTGCACTATGGAGCTGAGTTTCTATGTACAGTATTTTCAATATTTGGCTTGTTTTTTTTGTTTTGACACTTCTGTATTTCTTCTTTTTTCCTGTTGTCTACACAAATCAAGTTACTGGTTTAAAATGCTGTTATGCTAAAACACCTTTTTAGAAAAAGTTACCAGAATGAAAGTTGTAAAAAAACAACGTTACACTGAACGTTAAAGTAGTTCACGTGGTCCTCCGTTAGCTAATCTGCTAAATGTGGTCACACATTGTTTTTGATTTGTTTTATGAAAAACCACACAAACTTCATTAGTTCTACATCAGTAGCCCTTTTAATGATCCTTTTTACGCCTTGATGCATCAGTAGTCTGAGTGATTAATCTGATCTGCTGGGCTACAGTGAGCTATGTGCTGCAAGTTGCATTTCTAATAGTAAAGACCTCGCAAAAATGCAAACCCGTTATTAAGAGGATGTAGACGTAGGAATTAATCTGCAGAATTTGTCTGACAAGTTTTGTCACAAATGTTGGATAATTGTTTGGAAATTGTTCAAATAACAATGCTTTTTTTTTTCTTAAACTGTACACAAGTTTGCTTAGCTTTACGTTTCTGTTGCTGCAATAAACAATCACAACACAACTGGTGAGTCGTCGTATGTTTGAGGTCACATTTGCCTAGCGGAGTTAAACTTCTGTTGGTTACATGACTGTAGGGTATAAATGATTGATTGCATGTGTCACTCTTCTGGGTTAACCTTGATTTATAGAAAACTAAATGAGAGGTTCATTTGGGAAATCGTCTCCAAGTAATTTAGTCATTCACACGTGAAAATCTCTTGGTATGTGTGATTTCCACAATTAAAGAAAAAAAGTATTAATTATACCATTTTAACAACATTATCTTAGACTAACCTTAAGTTGATCAATAAGTTGATTTTGTCCATTAGATAAAATGTCAAAGGGACAGTGTAACCCTGACACCTAGTGGTTAAAATTGATCCTGCAGTTCAAATTCAAAACGCTGAAGTGTCTTTCCTCCCTTCTCGGATTAGAAACTCATGCAGGTTGCCACATTGAAGGCACTGAACCTTCATGAGTGCAAACTGTTTTATTTCATGAAGCTGTCAAATAGAGACAGCAAGAAGTTTAATTTGGGTTGTGCTGAGAGAGACGAGGAGACAGTGAGGAAGTCACTTTCACAGTGGTTGCGTTCGGCACAAACAAACTCCCCTCTAGAAATCTGGAAAATAGAAACATCCGCACTTCACCCCACACCACGCTGATGTGGTGGTACACTGTGTTTTGAGCAATTTATGAGAAGATAATCAGTCAATTTGGAGCCTGGATGGAAAGGTCGCCGTGACCCGGTCAGTCCTCCCTACGGACTCTACGGCTCACTTCTCCCGGGAAAGCAGCCTCCGTCTCTGGCAGTAAGAGCCGAGTAGGTCCCGCTGTTTACTGATGATGATTATATGACGTGATTTCGAGACTTGAACTGAATGTCTTCGTAGTTTTCTGCAGGGGTGTTGTAGTAGGTTGTGTGTTCGCAAACTTTTAGGAGAGGAAAAAAGTAACGAGGAAATGCCCAGTCCCCCCTACCTACGCACTTTCTCCCGGAAAAGAGTGTCCGTCTCCCGCAGTGAGAGCTGCGTAGGGTCGGTGACTTTCACAATGTCTTTGTCACTTTCCACTTTGCACCCTTGGGTCAGGATCTCTGTAACAACACAGTCTTACAGTATCAATAAGAATAAAAATACGGGTAAAGTTTTGGTGGAGATGATCTAAAATACAAAGTTTATGACTTTGATTTACGTTTTTTAAACTGAAATGTTGATCATGCGCACTGGGTCCTTCTGGCCTCTGACTGAGCTGTGTGCTCTAGAAACTAACATTAACTTTGTTGATCCATTTAGTGTGCTTTTATGTCTGCAGCACGCTGTGATTGCGTCAAATGTGTTTCATATCTGGCAACCCTGAGTGTCGACATGGACAGTGTCCGGGATCACACAGGAAAAAACACAAACAGATTTCCTGCACTGGAATGCAGATTTCAAAAGGAGAACATACTGACTGTATTTTGTGGTAAAGAAGCCAGTATTTCAGCTCAGCATGGTTCCTTAATCCATCGTGACACAGCATGGTCATTGAAGACTGAATACAGCAAACATCTTACATGTTTTTAAAATGTATTTAATCTGCACTCAAGCATGAGTTTTGCTTATTGTGACCTCCATGTTTAAGCGCCACTTAAAAGTTTAACAGTAAAAAGCTGTTTTCACTTTTACCTGCTGAAGTTTCTCTGACCTCACCTAAAATCTTGGTCTAACATGTGGACCAAAAAGTGATTATAATACTAGTGTACAACAATTGATGTGAAAGTAGGGATTCTGGAGGGGCAGCAGCACCCCCTAAAATCAGGCATAAAAAAGTTAAACTTATGACTTATGACTTCTTTTTTTTTACTGGGATTTACGGTATATGCATGTGACCCAAGACATCAGGGCACATGGTCAGACAAAACCAGAGAGTTCAACTCAGCCAGCTCTGTAAGGTAACTGCAATTACTGTCATGTACAGTGACACATATGGGCCATTAGTACAACAGGATGTGCGATTTGGTTTTAGGTCTATAGTTTTAAAAGTACTGTATTCTCTTGGCCTTGATTCACAGATGTTTTCTATTAATAGTGACAGGTGTCTCACATGTACTAGCACATTGCTGATTAAATGATCTTTGGTAGCTCTGTAATTTTCATGAATTAGTTCAGTGTTCTTGCCTGTGTTGTTGCTCTGTGGCTGCTTTGACATACAGTATACTGGTGTTCATGTTTGCTGTCTGCTTGTGAAACACCTGTCAAATTGTTATATACAGCATATAATATTTGCAAAATCAATACATTTTGTACAGCATTTTGCGTGACATCATTAAATAGTTTTATTAAATGATGTTATTTTAAATAATCTTGTAAACCATTGATCTACTGGTTATTTTCTTTTTGCTGAGTATAAGAAAGAGAAAAGGAGCCAACTAATGCAAAATAACATGACACTACGGGTCTTCCTGCCTACCGCTGGGGACAGGACAGAGACAGCTCTTCCTGGCCCCCCCCCCCTCCAATTTTTTGAGTCACCAGCTGCGACTTTGCGGAAGCAAGGAAGTTCTTCATTTCTCCTGCTTGTAGAGGATCTACTGCATAGTGTCCCTTTTTAGTCTTCTTCAGCTTTAAAAAGCAGCTGCTGTAAGTTAATTTTGTTATCACTTGTTCGACATGCAGTATCCATACATATTTTTAGTAAATGTGTTTGATCATAATAGCGCATGATGAGGGTGTGCCTTTCTAGATTATGTGTGTGTCATGTTCTTAGTCCTCAAAGTGTAAGTATGACTTGCCATTTGAATGTTCTGATGAAAAATGTTCTGATCATGCTAGCACACTGGCTGAAAGCTCACTTAGATGTGCTACTTTGTTACACCGATGACAGAGAAAGGTCACAAAAGTAAATGGCATCGGCTGGTTTCAGACTTTACACTAAACCACCAGGTCCACCTAAATGAACCCTTCAAGCTAAGCTAAGTATGACTTATTAGAAAGTGGTACTAAAACTGTATTGCCGATGTTTGTGTTTTTGTGATTTTTTTTATTTATTTCCTAATTCTGTCGTAATTCTACAAAAACACTTCTTACAAACCCCCATTAATCATAGATTCCAGCTTATGCCCTGCAATCATTTGTTCTTAACTAAATAATAAGCAAACTATAAATAAACTATATTTTCTCCTGCATTGTTCTGTCATTACAGTTAAATATGGAGCCAAGCTCCTACACACATCTCAGGTTGACCCAGAACATGGAAGGAGATAACAGCCAGATGGAGTTGTCGTCCAACATGGATGAGGAGGACGGGGAAAATGGTGGAGGAGATCACTTTAAACACAAAGGCAAACCCTACGTGGCTCAAAAGCTTGGACACACCCCGAAGGATCTCTGCTTCATGGCAGCTGCCACGGTCCTCATCTTTACCATCGGTAAGACAGGGTCTGGCTTTCTATCAAGTTTGCATCACTCAAAAATAACCAGTGGGATTCCTCAGGGATCAATGTTAGAACCACCTTTTAATATGTTTGGGGATGTTTCCTCACTTATACTGGTAACACACAGCTTTAAGTGGCTGTGTCTCCTGATGACACAGGAGTACTGAGTGAGAGTTCCTCAGAAAGAGGCTTTCCACTAGCTGACAAGAAGGAAACCTGGTGTTATCTTTGGCTCTGATTTTAACTTGAAGGCTCATGGGGAGTTGTCATCAATTCAACTTTTTATCATGTAAAAACCATAACTTACATTTGACCACATTTTTCTCTGAGACACTTTTTTAGCATCTGGACGTCAGGCCATTGCATGTATTGCATGTTTCAGTAAAATGTAATTTACTGGATCTCAGTTAGCTAGAAGTTTCTCAGGTGGTGTAAGGTATGTATACTGTAAAATACTGTCATGGTTACTTGGTGGTATAGGATTAAAAATGCTGACTGGGTGGTTTAGTCTATAACTTGGAGTGTTCAGTCTCTCCTTGGGTGTGTACCTTCCTCGTCCATTTAAACATGTACTTGTTCCTCTCTGTCTCCAGTTGTTCCTTATTTGAACCACTTATGTTTCAGGGTACTTTATTGGCTATCTGGTTTATCAGAAGAAGGACTGTGCTCCCAACTGTGCAGCCTCTGTGCTCCCTTCTGAAAGATCTGTTGAACACGAGACAGGTGCTGCCCCCCTCATGGACTGGGATGATGTCAAAAAGCTCCTTGCACAAAAACTCTCTCCAGCCAAATTTGAGCCTGTCCTCAGGTAAATATAAACCCCACACACTGCTCATAAAATGTGCTGTGAGACAGTGTTGGCCTCTTACTGAAATGACTGTGAAAATGTCTGTGAATGTTACATAATTTACCGTTTTATAAGGTGAGTCATCATCTCCTGTTTTCCTCTCCCTTCTCATGTTTTATTCCCTCTTCCCCCAAGTGAGTTTTCCACTGCCAACCACCGAGCTGGTTCTCCAGGGGATGAAAGTTTGGGGAACAAGGTGCTCACCAGGTTTATAGAGTATGACATGAAGACCTGGACCGATGAGCACTTTGTTAAGGTTCAAGACCCTCCAGCTTCTGGTTACAACAAGTTTGTTTTCAAGAACGGAAATGAGGAGCGCCCAGATGGATTCCTGTCATACAGTGCCAATGGAAACGTAACGGTAAACTACAAGCTAAATTAAATGACCAGTGTGTAGAATTTAGTGGCTTCTAGTGATGTGGTTGCAGATTGCACCGGCAGATTGTTTGCTTTTATGTCTGGCAGTGATTATGGCAGGAATTATTAAATAAGAGCTTGGGGTGTCACTATTCTTTGGCCTGCAGGGGACGCTAGTTAAAAACTACAAAGGCTAGGAATCTACCTGCATGGCTCATCTGGGGTCAATCACATGAGGAGGTGGAATATGACCCCAGTAGGTCAGTGGCATGTTCATTGTTCATGTGGTGCAAGATGGTCTTTTTAAAGTTCAAAGTGACCAGTTCTAATCCCTGAAAATTAAGATCCATCATGCTTAAAATAATATTAATTAATTGTCAATCAGTCAAACAGTGGAGAGCAATTTGTGGAATCGCAGCAACCTGGAGAAATGCTCCATCCTATTTCCATAGCTGGGAACTGGTCCTTAATCGGAATTCTTTGGAAATTAAAGAACTGGATAAAATCAGGTTTTTATGACTGTTACCATGGCATATCATTTGTACTCATACTCAACTACCATGTCCAGTAAGGGGTTAGCTAAAAGAGGGGTTACATTACAGATTGTAGCTGAGACATCAGCTAAGATGTAGGAGATACCTTTGGGCTGGAGACAGGGCGACTAATTGTGCCAGCTGTTTCAGACATATGTAGCTCTTGCAGCCAGTTAGTGAGGTGGGTTGAGTCATGGCTTCATGAACATGTGCTCAGCTTGTTTTTCTGATAACTTAAAATCCAGACATTTTATTGCTAAAGTAAAAAGTAAAGATTTAGTTTTATGTTTCATATAAAACATGAACCCTGTATTCATGACGTCACTCATAGGTTCCTGAAGCCTTGTTGTGTTGTGTACTCCTGTTCAGGGTGCCGTGTTGTACGCACATTACGGGCAGGAAAGTGACTTCAGGATGCTGCGCGACAAGAACATCAACATGAGTGGCCGGGTCATGCTGGTCAGAGCTGGTAGGATCAGCTTTGCTGAGAAGGTGAGTTATAGTATAATGTTTAAAGTTACTGTAAACTTTCCTCTTTCTGAAGTATGATGTTTTACAGATTACATTTTGTTTTTTTAATTGCTTTTTATTTCCTTCATTTTTACAGGTTGCCAATGCTGCCAAAATGAGTGCCTCAGCTGTGCTGATCTACCCAGATTCTGCTGATTACATGTCTGATGAGACCACTCAGTTCTTTGGACATGTGAGTGTGGACAGTTTGCCACTGGAGAAATGGCGATATTAAATTTGTTCTGTGCACTGATGATAACTGAGGAATTTGTTGATGAGTGGTTCCCTTTCTTTTTTTGGTTCTCGCTTCAGGCTGTAGGTGGATTAGTCTGGATCAGAGAAATGTCCAAAATGTCACTGTTGAGTCGTAGCTGCTCTGCAAATGTAGTAAAACATCCGTCTGTCAGTCTAACCTTCCTCTGTCTATCTCCTGCAGGTTCACCTGGGTTCAGGAGATCCCTACACGCCAGGCTTCCCCTCCTTCAACCACACTCAGTTTCCACCGGTCCAGTCTTCAGGCCTGCCAAAAATCTTGGCTCAGACCATCACAGCACGCATGGCTACCAAAATTCTGGGGTAAAGCTCACATTGCCAACTGAAACAAGGAACTTCAAAGAGTTTATCAAGATATTATTGTCATTGTTGTTATTCTCAGATATTATATAGGCATTGATGCTTATTGTCTGCATCCCACAGGCAGCTGGGGGGCCAGAATGTACCTGAGAGTTGGGGAGTCATCACCAAACTGGGAGATGAGACCGATGTTATTACTGTGGAAGTCAACAATGTTCTTACTGAGAAGAAGATCATTAATGTCTTTGGGGTCATCAAAGGCTTCGTGGATTCAGGTACAATGAGATGTTTAATTTAACAAGAGAGATACTGTGATCAGGAATTCAGTGCAGTGAAAGATCAGATGAGTGATGAATGTCTTCTCATCGTCTTTTATTTTAGATCGATATGTGGTTATTGGTGCCCAGAGGGATGCTTGGGGTCCAGGTTTTGCTGCATCGACTGTCGGGACCAGCGTCCTTGTTGAGCTGGCACGTTCCATATCTGACATGGTGAAGAACGGTGAGTCTCAGATGGCAGCTGATGTTTAGTTTTTAAAGCAACATGTTTGTACAAAAAGAGCAAAGTGAAACTGGAGTCAAATTCCTCATGTGTTCACATACCTGGTGAATGAAAGTGATTCTGATTCTGATTATATTGTCTGCTCACCTGGCTCCAGTTCTGGCTTGACACCGGAGATGTCAGAACAAAGATACAAACAAAAAAACTAAAACTAAAATAACATTGATGTCATTGTGAACTCATCGAGCAGTCATATGATATGCTTAGTTAGAATCTGAGTCTCATCTTCTTTTCAGGTGCAGGTCTTCTTGTTAATGTGCATTTGTTTTCCACTTGACAGATGGATTCAAGCCAAGGAGAAGCATTGTGTTTGCCAGTTGGAGTGCTGGAGAGTATGGGAGTGTTGGCGCCACCGAGTGGTTGGAGGTGAGAACTGCACCAAGTGTTTTTGTACTGCAGATTGTTTCAACTGCATTTTCCTTGATCATTTATGCAGAGTTAGCGATCTTATTTCATCTTGTATGTTATATCCAGGGTTATCTTTCTTCTCTGAGCATGAAGGCCTTCTCCTACATCAACCTGGATGGAGTCGTATCAGGTATTTACTTCGGGTTTCTAGATTAGGCTAATAAATATTTAACACTTTCCTCCAACTATAATATCATACTATATATATTTCAGAATGACTGAACTAAAATCTTCTTTTCCAGGTCGGAACGGATTTAAAGTGGCAGCCAGTCCATTGATGTACAATCTGATCGAGGGCACTCTGAAGGAGGTAAATCACAACGGGCCAGAAGGACTTTTAGTGAATCAGACCATCCTACACTATTATTATTCAAATACTATTTTCAGTTAAATGTCACGGTGTAATGTACAACTCTCTTCCCCTCAGGTGAACTACCCAATCCAGGCTGCATCTCTCTATTCTCAGTTTGCAAAGGCCAACTGGGAACAAAATGTGTAAGTCTAACAGGCTGTTGGTGCAGTTATATCCACAGAGCTTAGGCAGTGTTTATAACTCAACATGATGTCTAAGCTTTTCACACCAGTATCACATCCACAGCTGGCATGTGTAGGATAGTGGTCATTCTCAAGTTTGGCCATTGTTCAATACCTAATCTTCTTTTTCCAAATATTTATCTACGTTTCATGTGTTTTTTGTTCCAGGTTGGAGCCCATGAAGTTGGATAATGCTGCATATCCATTCCTCGCCTTTTCTGGCATTCCCTCAGTGTCATTTAGATTCACTTCTGGTAATCCAGTAAGTCATCCTGCTGTACTAGAAGTTCAGTTAGTCTTTTTTGAGCCAATCCTCAGTGTAATAAATGAACTGTACCCTTAGCCATTAAATGAAAGCATGGTTCATTCTGGGATGTTTCTTTCCTCACTGTAATTCTCAACACATACTTGTCTTTCCTATCAGGAGTATCCGTACTTTGGCACAGTGCTGGACACCCGGGAGAAACTGAACGCTGCCACATCCAACCAGGTTCCTCAGCTGGCTGAAACAGCAACCCGGTTCACAGGTCACATGGTGCTGAGGCTTGTCCATGATCATTTGCTGCGGATGGACCTGATGAAATATGGCAATATTATTCGGAATCACATGGCTCAGATCAACAAGGAAGTTAATAAGATTAAGACGGTGAGTGTCCAGTTGTTTTTTTTCTGTCTGGGATTGAACTTTCCCAATAATTGACTCAACAACAGTCTGCATGTCTGTTTACATAGAGAATCAATATATGCACTCACCGGCCACTTTATTAGGTATACCTGTCCAACTGCTCGTTAACGCACATTTCTACTCAGCCAATCACATGGCAGCAACCCAATGCATTTAGGCATGTAGACATGGTCAAGACGATCTGCTGCAGTTCAAACCGAGCATCAGAATGGGGGAGAAAGGTGATTTAAGGGACTTTGAACGTGGCATGGTTGTTAGTGCCAGACGGGCTGGTCTGAGTATTTCAGAAACTGCTGATCTACTGGGATTTTCACACACAACCATCTCTAGGGTTTTTAAGAGTATGGTCCGGAAAAGAGAAAATATCCAGTGAGCGGCAGTTCTGTGGGCGAAACTGCCTTGTTGATGCCAGAGGTCAGAGGAGAATGGCCAGGACTGTTTTGAGCTGATAGAAAGGCAACAGAAACTCAAATAACCACTCGTTACAACCAAGGTATGCAGAAGAGCATCTCTGAACGCACAACACGTCGAACCTTGAGGCAGATGGGTTACAGCAGCAGAAGACCACCTTGGGTGCCACTCCTGTCAGCTTAGAACAGGAAAGTGAGGCTACAGTTCGCACAGGCTCACCAAATCTGGACAAAAGAAGATTAGAAAAAACGTTGCCTGGTCTGATGACTCTCGATTTCTGCTGCAACATTCAGATGGTAGGAATCAGAATTTGCCGTTGGCACCATGAAAGCATGGATCCATCCTGCCTTGTATCAACGGTTCAGGCTGGTGGTGGTGGTGGTGGTGCAATGGTGTGGGGGATATTTTCTTGGCACCCTTAGTACCAATTGAGCATTGTTGCAACGCCACAGCCTACCTGAGTATTGTTGCTGACCATGTCCATCCCTTCATGACCACAGTGTACGTATCTTCTGATGGCTACTTCCAGAAGGATAACGCGCCATCTCATAAAGCTCGAATCATCTCAGACTGGTTTCTTGAACATGACAATTAGTTCACTGTACTCAAATGGCCTCCACAGTCACCAGATCTCAATCCAATAGAGCACCTTTGGGACTGTGGTGGAACAGGAGATTTGCATCATGGATGTGCAGCCGATAAGTCTGCAGCAACTGCATGACGCTATCATGTCAATATGGACCAAACTCTCTGAGGAATGTTTCCAGTACCTTGTTGAATCATGCAATGAAGGATTGAGGCAGTTCTGGAAGCAAAAGGGCGTCCAACCCGGTACTAGCAAAGTATACCTAATAAAGTGGCCGGTGAGTGTATATTTCACCTGATTTACCTGTTTTAAATGACGCTGTTTTTGGGGTAATCACTGTTTTGATCATGTAACATATGTAAATGTGCCCAGAACATGCAAATCTATTTAGTTGTTGAAAGCTATGCTATGTGTGCTCCCAGATGCAACCCCAGCTGTTGCCTAAGGCCCTGACAGTGCAGTGGTTGATCACGGCCTATGGCTCCTACATGCGTGCATCTCAAGGCCTGGCAACAGACATCAAGAACATCAACCTGGAAGACATAGAGATGTGCCGCACCATTAATGACCGCATCATGTCGGTAAGTCCCCCACAATGTTGGGTACATCCATTACATGACTGCAAAACCAGAAATATTTCATGTGACTTCTGTGGTTATGTACTCCTGTCAACTCTTAACATGCCTCAGTTGTGGAGTATCTTGAGAAGTATTTATCACAGTTTTATGGGCTTTACACTCTATGTAGAAATTAGTATGTTTGCAATTTAGCAAATTTAGTAAATATTAACAGCTGTATTCATGGATTTGTTATGTTGACATTACTTATGATCAAAACTAGCAAGTCAGCAACATCCGAATCCAAATGCAAGAAGTTCACATCTGTCTTTCAGTTTTTTAACTTCATAAACCACTAACAGTCAGTCCCAGTTTTACTCTTGTCTGGTGACTTTCGTTTTCTCTTCTTAGCTTTTGTCTGCTCACCTCGTCAGCTCTGCCTCTGCTTGGTTTGTTGCTCACCTACCTAGCTCCACATCTGCACCTTGAGGTGGAGCAGCTGTACTGACATCAGACAGAAAACATGTTCACCATAAAATATGATCCAATTTCACCAGAATCGGTGAAATAGTTGGGGTTGTGTGTGCTTTTCACTGGTTTGAAGGGGTGGTGCAGTTTAAAAAAAAAAAATATTATGAATATGAATAGGCCTGCACCACTTTTGCAGCAATTTTGAAGAAAGCATTGAAAATGTTCTTTTTTCCATCATCCATGTTCCTCTTCTTGTTCGTGTAGGGGGAAAGGAACTTCCTATTACCCTATGTTTCTCCCGGAGAGAGTCCTTTTCGCCACATCCTGCTGGGCTCTGGCCCTCACACTCTCAAGGGGCTGTCCAACCACCTGGAAGCCCTCAAGACTAAAAGCCCTGAGGCAGACGCCAACCTGTTCCTCAACCAGTTTGCCCTGGTGACCTGGACCATTCAGAGCTGTGCCAACGCTATAGTAGGGGAGATCTGGTCTTTAGATACAGAGTAAAAAGTCATTTCCTCCCTGTTGTGGACTGAGCAGTCAAGCAACCAAGCACAAGAAACACAGCTTTGAAATTCAAAGGGTGGGTTTATTGTCTCAAAAAAGATTTACAAAACAAGTAATTGAGTTAAAGTAACTAAATTAACATAGTTATAGGGTCCTTAAAAGAAGTCAACAAAAAAACAACTCCACTGAAGAATACATCTAACACAACAAGGTGTTCACTCAACTAAGACTTTCTGGAATGAGACAGGAGGACCAAATCAATGAACACACACACAGGAGAGAAAAACATAGCCATTAACTCTGTGAATAGAGCCAAGCTCCTTTCCCTCAGCCCCGTCTTTTCCCGCCTAGTGAACCATAGAAGAAGAAGAAGGCCCCACCTTTGTTAGACCAGGAAGAAGAACTCAGCAGCCAGGTAGCTCAAAGGCAAAGAGAAATAAATCAATACAACTGATTTTACCAACTAGCAATATGACAAATCAATGTAAACTAAATGTGTGCTTCATCTAGAAAACAGTGTCAAGGTAATAAATAAAAATCTAATTTTAAACCAAACAAACTGATTGTGTTTGATGCACATTTGTTAGACCCACTGAGCACAAACCATATGGAACGGCATATTGCTGTTGAATGCTATGGTAGCCATATTGGTGTCACCGTCAAACCTCCTATCCCACCATCATCATACCCTATACTTCATGGTGGGAACCACACATGCAGATACCATCCATTCATCTTCATTGTGTCTCACAAAGACATGTTGGGGCTACTGGTTAGAGCGGCATGGTCCAGTAAAAAATGCCACTTTGCAAAATGAGCTATGTTTTTATTTTTATTTTGATGTATTCATTCATTTGTATTTATTTTTTCTCCCCTGTTGTCTGCTAAGATCAAAATTTAAAAGCTTGTTATGCTACAACACCTTTACAAAAGTTAACTGTAAGGGCCAAAATCAATGTTGAACCTCCTAAGCAGCAATCCAGAGAAAAATAGTTGTTGTGACAACTTTTGATCAGATGATGGAGACAAAGTAAAACATATGGTAAACCTTCCACTAGTTACCTTCAGTCTCCAACTAAAGGTTAGATCTTCATGAGGTGAAGGTCTGGATTTAGCCATTAGAGGCTCCTAAAACTTTTTCCCTGTAAAAACTCTTAAAGCTTTTTAGTGGGGGGATTTTTTTTTTAACCACAGGATCCAATCACTTGTTGTACTTCAGCTTTATTAATTTGATCTATTTGGGATCTTTTTACTGCTTATGGGTGAAATAGCAACCCTGATTTCAATTAATATGTCTGAATATGTGTTATTTGTGGAAGCTGGAGTCACAAAGTGTAGTAATATTGCAAAATTGTGGCATGTTCCTTTAAGAGTGGGCTGACAGCCTGAATGTGTAACAGAGAAGTGAGAGAAACAAAGAGCTCTCACTTCGCTACTGATTCCTGCTGTGTCAAACATCATCACGAAGAGTGGTGGAGAAAATGCAGATGAAATGAAATCAGCATAAATACAGGAACATGAATTAGACATGAAACAATGAAAAATGTGAGTGTAAGCATTGACAGCTGAGCACTTGGTCAGTAACAAGAGACAGGACACATCTGACATGTACGCGAACGCAAGAGCAGCACGCAAAATCTGCTGGTTCTTGTCGTGTGGCAAGAAGAAATAGCATTAGCATTACTTTAAACTGGAGTTGACAGTATAAACTATGGATGTCATATCCGTGACATCACCTGTAGGTTTCACCCATAGGCCATACGTGAGTGTGGTGTCCTGCCTCTGCCGCCTCTCCACTAAGGCTGAATGAGGCCTGGTTGCTCAAACAAGCCACCCGTAAAGGCACCTACCTGTCAATCAAAGCAAATTATGAATTATATAAAAATTCACCCCCAGTACAGTTGTCATGGATGTACAAATTATCTCTAGAGACCAAAACTTCTGGTGCCAGGCTGTAAACATGTTTATTTCTGCTGTGAAGTTGGACATTTTAACATGGGTGCTTATGGAGACTCACTACTGGAGCCAACTGCAGCTTTTGGCACTTATTTTATTTTCTATTATATTATTCACTCTGGTGATTAAGTGCCTAAACAATGATTCACTACGCTAAGATAAAAAAAAAGACAAATCTTTTTGTGCCTATTCATATTCTAGGTTTTAATTTACCCTTAACATTTTATTCGTTTTATTGTTGTCATTTTTGTGTTTGTTGATTTTACGCAATTGTTCAACTTTTCATTTTTTTGTGTGGCCTAATTTTATCTATTTTTTGGGCTTCATGTCTGCATGAAAGGTGCTTTATAAACAAATAAAGTTTGAGTTTAGAAACACCCCAATTTGTCTCCAGTGAAAAAACTAAATAAAAAGGTTCACTTTAAAGAGCATGAGACAATGAAAAGTGCTCCTACTTACAGACAGGAACAAGTGCGCAGACAAGAGCCAGTGTGTTTTCCCCCCAGAGTGATTCATCTTCACATACTCACAGACGATCTTCGTGCTGTACAGAGACAGCAGAGGACTGACGCCAGCAGACAAACTGCTCAAACCCGGACTGTGTTTTCGGACAGGGGCTTGTGTTGCAAGTGAGCCATTCAACGCGAAGTGCTGCAAACTTTACTCAGCTTCAGCCTCCTTCACTCCGCCGTCGAAAGGCCCTTTAAAGCGTTACACATGCCCGGACTTGTGAGCTTGTAGCCGGTTTGTTCGAGTGCCAAAAAACCCACCGGAACAGGAGGTGACAGCAAGTGACAGGAGCTGAGATTGACAGGTAGGCGCTCTCAGTGGAAACGCACTTGTAAGCACACAGCGGGCACAATTAGACTTTTATTAATGATTTCCGAGTAGCATTTAAATGGCAGCTCGCACAGGAGGCAGATGCTAATGTGTGGAGCTGCCACTTGTCAGTGTTTAATGTAATGTTATCAAGCGAGCAGTGAGAGAGAGAGAGACAGACAGTGTGAACCTCTGCGGGGAAAGTTTGGCGCCACAAACTCTGAAGTAAGAGTTCAAAATAAGGTAAAACACTTTAATAATGGTTAAATTCAACTAAACATGAAGTGGACCTCTGTCAGGCTTTAGTAGAGCCTCCTGTTGAAAATGAGGGCGTTTGCTCTTTAAAGCACTTTAACATGAGCTGTTTTATCTTTAAATTTGAGTTGCACCATGCTGTCCTTTTAAACGTCCCTGCTCTTTGTCTATGACGTGGTTTGGCTTTGTGAATTTAATTGACATGCCTGAAGAGGACAGTCACACTTTTACCGCCTCCAGCTTCATGCTGAGGGAGAAATTTCAAGTTAAATTCACTCCCTCCCTTTTGTTGCTAGAATTGAATGCGACATGTTAAAAGTTAACCTGCCATGCTTGGAAACACAGATGGATAGGGTGGGTGCTGTTAACCCTTTCTACCAGGTGTAAAAGACAGCGGATAAGATGTTCCACCTCCATTGTGTGCTGTCTAGGTTTTTGTTTTTGCTGCAGGTTGTACAAAAACAGCCAGTTGCTGGTGGTGACAGTTCATTACAACCCGGGCGACGTTTTTCGAAAACCCCATGCACGTGTAAATCTGTCGCTGTGCGGAAGTGTCAAGATCTGCAGTTCCTTGAGCGTCCACTCGAGGCTGGCTGCAGAACGAGTCAATCTACATAAGAGCTAAAATGTCCAGGTTCACAGAAGAAATAAACATGTTTACTGCCTGGTACAAAAAACAGTTTTAGTCTTTAGAGCTAATTTATCTGTTCATGACAACTGTACTGAGGCTGAATTTCTTTGTAACTCACCCGTTCAAATTATATTCAAGTTATGCAGAATTAACAACGTGGCCGTTTTAATTGACAGGTGGCTCGTTTGAGCAACCAGTCATCATTCAGTCTGCCTCAGGTCCGCCGATGATCACCTTCTTCTCACACTTTTAGATTAACTACGACCCATCTGCCTACACAGGGCTGAATTTGAACTGTACATCTTTGCCTGTGTTTAATCTTATTGACAAAACTGTCACACCCCTGTGGATGCCTGAATACGAGCTGGTAACTGTCTGACTTCTCCCAGAGCCGCCTGCATATTTCTTGTTAGTTGGGTAGCCAGTTTATGTAGAGTCGACAGGTGAGAGCTCCTGTCTCTGTCGTTAGTGGTGCTGACATTACCATAACAAACCTGAGGTGGACCTGAATACACTTTTGAAAGACCTTAATAGCAGTGGTGTCTTAGCATCCTCTGACATGCTAAAACAGGTAACATAACTGGAAATAGATGCCCCAAAATAATGGTCTTTGATTAAAGGTCCGGTCTGTAAGATTTCAGGGGGCTCCACACTTTACAGAATATGGCAGAAATGGAATATAATGTGTTTTCATTTAGTGTGTAATCACCTGAAAAGAACAGAATGAGCCTTTTATATCGACAAACGCCGCAGGCCTCTTTCACAGAACACATGTTGACATGTCAGAGTAAGAAAAGCACAGGAGTCCATTTATAGCTGCTTCCTGTCATGATTTATTGATGACCGATGAACAGAACAGAGCTCACCTTTTTCTACTATGACAGGTCAGAATGTTTGCTGTGATGAAGTGGAAATGACAAGTTTAGTCCACAAAACAATGCAAATATACGTAACCCTCTTAGGTCACGTAAAATGGGCTCGCACAAATCTTCATATTGCGGCTATGACTTCCTTTTTGTACAAATGGCAAATCATATAACACACCTGAGCAGTGAAGGTATCATTGCAGCTCTCCGCGTTTCTACAGAGACAACAACAGGAAATAATTATGAATGCAGAGACAACAGGCCGGCCTTATTACTGCAGAATGCCTCATCATGAGGGAACTTTTAAGTCTGGGGAATTCATTCAGTAAATGAAATTACTTTAATAAGATCAGCGAGCATCTTCTGACCCTTGAGTTTGAACCTCAGAGTAGTTAAAACTGTGTGATGCTGCAGTATATAAAAGAAGTCACATCACCCAGGATGATACAATACTTGTAAGTACAGAAAATATGACTGAAAACACGTTGGACTTCAGAAAGACAAAAATATGCAGCTCAGCTTTATAAGGATTTTTCTTGTTCCCACTTGCTGTGTGTCATCTGTCTCTCTCACACACACGCGCACACACACACGGTCTCAATCATCCATATAGAGAAGTTACAACAAGCATGAAGGATTTTTTGTTGCTGTCAGTATTGTGTCATCATTATGCCTGGAGTCTGCAGTGAAAACATCTGCGTCTTTGTCCTGCTCTCTATCTCTCCACACACACCTACACACACACACACACACACACACGGCATGCCTGCCTGCCGTAATAACCCTCATTATCTGTAAATCTGCGTAATGCTCATAGTTTTATGCTTAGCATTATGTAATCCATTTGCACATAACTGACATTTTTATTGACACAATTAACCTTAATGGCTGTCAGTGTTTGACTATAAAATCAGATTGACCCACTGTCATTCCGACAGGGTAAAGTCCAGGTCGCCTTCGCACAAGAGACTGTTGATAAATCAGGTGGTTGCTGCTGAACGCCACATGTGTACATTATGTTCACGTATGTTTGGTGAATGTGAATTCACTTTGGATTATTGGTATTTGTGTGGATGGTTTCAGTCAGTACTCCACTGCAGTTGAGCCAGTGGAAACGTTATCAACCTAACTTGCTGATTTAATGGAGGATATTCTAAACCTCTGTCGTTATTCAGTTTCTTCTATATTTACAGTTAAACATGACATACTTCTGGATAGCCCAGTGTGTACACCCAACTTTGATAAGAACAGATTCATTAGAATTGTGTTCTACTTGTTTCTCCACCCTTGCATGGGTCTGAACACTGGAGGAAAGAGAAAGATGGTAGACGATGCCGGATGATATTAAGAATGGGATGTTCCTGTGTTGTGGTCGAAGTGTTCGCAATGAGCTAAAGACAGGCTCCATGGTTTCACACACGCTTTGGGTCTGGTATTGTAGTAGGCCGTTTTATAATGTGGTTAAATGTAAAAATATCTATTTTTGATTGGATTTAATTACAAAGTACTTTTATAGTTATGTGAAGAAGAGGATGAGTGTGATTTTGTTTGCATGCTGTTGGCATGTAGTGGGAGAAAATCTCGTATTTGTTTTCACTTAGTCTTCATCTTCTTAGCTCCATCTCTGATCTTATTACTTACAGGATGTGTCTAGTTACTAAACCAGCAGGATGAGGCTGACATGTCATGTGACATGAATGCAGTTAACGCATTTACTGTCACAAAGTCAGTCATGCTCTCCTCACTAAAGACTGATTTAGTGGCAGACTGGAAGGCCACCCTTGTACACGTCCGAGTCCATGAGTTGCTTGAAGATGTTTCGCCTGTGATTGTTCTGACTGACTAGCAGGGAGATCCGAGTACTTATCCTAAGCAGGATTGTTGACCAGGCCATTGTTTCACTTGGTTCGTCAGTGCTCGTTGTTGTGACGACTGTCGTCGGAATCATTAGAGTCATTAGAAAGGATGTAAACTTGAACATCTTCGGCTTTTATTACAGAATTAGCTGCAGTGCTTTCCTCCTCCTCCTAAAAGGGGTATTTGAAAGCGAAAGGAACCAGACTCTTGTACCTGACATGTTTAAACACAGACCTCTAAAGATGTTGTAATGTAAAACCATTATTCCTGCTTTGAGACGGTATGATTGCAGGTGTAAGATGGATTGAGGGGAAAAAAAAAACTGTCAATACTGGCTCGATGCCCAGTGAGCAATTTGCAGTATGGAAGAGTGTCAAGTGAGGCCAGTGCCGCCTCCTTAACAGGATGTCACAATCCACAGGAGTGTTGCACCACCTTCCTGCACGAGTAAAAAAAAAAAAAAACGTTTAAAAAGACCTGATGACTCACAATATTCCTCACTGCAGTCATCTCCATCAGACGGAAGCATGGGTTTGGTCTATACATGTGTCAGCTGTCCGCCTGTCTCACGTACTACCGCAACAGCCTAATATTTTAGGCACACTTTGACTGTATGGCCAAGGGTTAGGGTTAGCCCTCACTCCTGTTAACCGTCCAGTTGGGTCACAGTATGATAAATGTTACAACATAGCAAAAATAAGTTTCTGGAAACCGGATGAAACAAGGATTACCTAGTCTGCTGTGGGCCACATTTTGGTCTTTGTCGTGGCTCAAAAACTCGGACGTGCAGCCAGTCATAATGTGTTCGTGTGTTGTGTTATCTCTACATGAAACACCCTGAGCAGGCTGAACATCAGGACCTGCCCTTTGCTGAGCGCACTCTTCTAGTTTAAACTGCATGTCCATGTCAGTTAGTTAAGAATGACAGCCAGAGATAAGAAGTGCTTTTTTCAACCAACTTGACTTGACTGGGTTTATGAGCAGCATGTGAACAATAATATAATCTGAAGACTTCAAGCTGGTCTCGTACTGAGAAAAGAGATGTATCATACCATGTTTAGCTACTAGCCAATTTCCATGTTGCTTAGTCTGTGCCAAAAACCATTAAAACCCATCAATGAGCCACACTGTTGCTCTGTGTTACATGTTTCTTCATTATGATAATTATAGATGGTTTATTTTGAGTCTCACTTACACTGTCCTGGGGCTGTTAGTACTCATTAGAACACCACACCTCCCTGAGTCTGCAGCTGAACCATTTACACCTTTTTCGAGTAGAAAATCTACATTACACTTTACTACACAGCTACATTTGGGACCCATTTGAAAATATAATCAGTGTACAGACCAACTCCAGCCCTTATAAACAGAGGTAGCTGTGTCTGAAAGCGTTGAGAGAGGGTTTAGTAAGAAAAGGTACGAGTCACTGTGTCTGTCTGATTTAGCGAATAGTTCTCTGATTCATCAAGCTTGCAGTTATGTCTAAACAAAAGCACTGTAAACTGAACGCTAATAAAGAATATAATGGAGACGTGTGTGACTGATATGTTGATGGTGTTAATCTGTCATTTATTATCCTATGACTCATGCCTACTGTAAGCTATAGAGAGTATAATAGAGAGAATACAGGATTTCCTGTGCTATGTCCTTTGTTGGTGAGAGAGGATTGTGTTTCACACCGCTCAGCTCTTTATAGTGTCTCGTCTTCCTGACTGCAGCTTTGCTTTGTCCTCAGGAGAGAATATAATCGACCTGGCCTCTATTAGTTCATCTCTTATTACCATGGTAGCCTGATCATGGGAGTATTATCACTTCGTGTCCATAGAAACTAACCTGACTGCTCCAGGTTATTTGTTAGACACAACTATCTGGAAGGTCGGTGTTGAAAACTGTTTGGTACTTTACAAAAATACAGGCCAGATGATTGGATGGACCATCTGTCTATAACTACTTAGTCAAAATCTTACCAAAAAGAAGAGAAAACATCTCTGTTACTCTACTTATGATATAACTGATGCTATAGCAGCATCTTTACTAGCCGTCATTGTTGTTTTTCAGGTACTTCTTACACACGTTGACACATACACAGCTACACCTGTAGTAGTTCCTTATAAGACGATGATTGGTCTGTAAGCACTGTGTTGGAACATAAGAGGTTAGCTCAGAGCCAGGCAAGATGGATTCTTGCATGTCTTGTCCATGGAAATGCCATTAAATCAAGATTAGTTTCAAGCTAGTCACAAGTCAAGCTAGTGTCCTGAGAAGCCAGTATGTCGTTTGTATAAACATTTGCACTGTATAGAAAATGTTAGTAGATGAGCTTAAAATTCAGAACAAAGACAAAGGCCATTGTCAGTGTTCAAGAGGTCCTGGTAAACTCAACATGATGCAATTCAAAACACTTTTTTTTTTGTTGAGTGGTGCCATGTTGACTTCATCAGTGGGGGATGGCACAATGAATGAAAGGCTTTTCTGTTGACAGCGGAGTGCATGAATCAGCAGTGACTCTGCAGTGGAAAAGAGGCAGGACTGGTCAGGCTTTCTATTGAGCCTGACCAGTCCTGGTTAATCATAAGCTTATTTCAAAAGAGAAAGAGTTAGGTCACAGGATGAAGAGTATATACATGCTAATATTGTTTCAATAAGTAAGATGTACAGATGATACTGTTTTTGTGCTTTTGTGCTAATCTGATATCTCTATCATACATTTGCTACAGGTGAACTGGAGCGGGGCAAATTTAGCTTTGTCTCGACTGAATTTGCATCGCGTGAGCTTGATATGCAAATGTTTACGGCAAGGTCGAATACTCTTGTCATGCCAGTTGCCGACGACTAGATTGTCAACAAACAATCTCCACTGGAGCTACGCGCATTAAATAACTTTATTAAAAAACATCATACAAAAACGACAATACCACACCCAATGTTCAAAATACAAAATACAAAAAGAAATACATGCGCTGATATAAAATAGGACTTTAGGTCTATAGCGGCTAAAGGCTAACATTTACCATGCTAACATGCCAACATGCCGATGTTTAGCAGGTAATGTTTACCTTGTTCACCATCTTTCATGTTAGCAAAATATCATTCATTTCTCAAGTGTCTGTTCATGAAGCAAAGTAATGGCAAATCAAACGGTTCAAAATACGACTTGACAATTCATCCAGTAGTCAGAGCCATTAAAAGCATTAGGCGTCATCCTCTGAGGACCATGAATGTTCAAACTTTCATGGCAATCCATCCAGTTTGAGATATTTTAGTCTGGACCAAAGTGTTGGACCAACTAAAATTCAGTCATATTAATAAAAAGCTAGCAAACAACATGTTTTGCTGATGCTGGTAGTCGCTACATTTGTTCCACTGACCTCAGCTGAGCTTTTCTTGTACATTTGCAGTGTTTTAAGTATCCTTGGTGCTTGACTGTGTTTGTGCAGCTTATTTCAGGCCTTTCTTATACTCTCTAGGGACTGGGTGGTGTTTGTGTGTCTTTATGTGCCAGGGTGGGGGCTCCAGCCATAAACTACCTTCTCCCACTGCCCTGCCCACTGACAGAGTTGCGTAACAAAAATGTAAAAACCGCTGGGGTCGTGTGATGTCGCCCTCCGGCATGTTACAGATGGCTGTCAATAGAAAAAGATGCAGCCTACTGTTTCAGCCTGAGCCAGTTACGCATGAATAGCGCACGTGTCGATAAATGAATGACATCCCAGTGGCGATTTGTCACTTAAAAGCTGCCAGATTGTTTGAGTGCGTGTTTGTTTATAGTTCACGCCTATGAGCCTGTATGCGATTGGTGTTACTGTCCCGCGCGCTCGTGTTTCACCGTGCACAGTTACATACGTAGTCCTTTTTCCCCTCTCAAACAAAGGAGTCATTTGTGGCGTGTATGCACGGAGGAAGAATAGCTTGGTGTTTCTCCTTGTTGTGAGCTTCTCTTCTGACACTGTAGGCTCCAGTCAGCTACTTTACTAGGTGGTGGGTGGACTGTGTCCTCGTGTGTCCGTGTGAATTGCATTGATTCATTCATACTGGCCTCTCCTGCGCAGGGCCCCTGAGGCATTCCAACACAGCCCCCAGACCTGGTTTGGAACAATGTCAAGTCAATTCACATCAAGCATTTGAAGTTGCTTCCGGTTGGAGCCGACTGTAGGTTATTGATTCAGCAGACTACAGTCAAATCGTTCTTCTGTAATTTGTGTTTTGAAGATTTCTGTCAGATTACATATGATCTTGAGTTGTGCTTCTGAGACGATCGTGCTGTAGGTTGATCAAAGATATCAGATTCATCTCACCAGAGTGGTTTCACTTTTCAGTTTTGCAATGGTGTTATTCATCCCTGTGGTTTAGTGGGTTCAGGTGTTGCCAGCACTCTGTTTGGTCATGTGTGTAAAGTGTGAGTGGGTGGATGGTTGTTTCTGAAATCTTGGCTTCACATTCATTTCAATAGTTGTAAAGTTGCCAAGAAATAGGGAAGAAGAAGAAAAACAAAAGACTGGCACACTTAAACTAAATTATATGAATTGTATAAAGGTGGTTGATTTTATGTTTTATCCCAAAATGTAAGAGTGATTATGTAACTATGATTAAAGGTTATTCACATCATTCAGCATCATTATCAAGTATGGCATGTCTGCATTACCCTAAAGTGGCCTGCCATCCATTTAAACAAGGACTTATTATTCTTCATTTATTTATCTCGAGTTGTTTCACTTGTAGGAACTGCTTTCAAAAAACAAACTGTACTTATTAGAGTCCGGTGTGCTCAAGCTGAGCGTGCGTCTGCAGGCCTTTTTGCTGTTGAAACCCTGTAAACCTCCCCTAGTCTAAGCAATGACTCATCCTCTCATCACAATATTAGGTCTCTCTGCGGGTGACCCAAGGGTGCTCACTTTCAGTCACTCG
The DNA here is from genome assembly GCA_014281875.1 of Nibea albiflora. Lineage (NCBI taxonomy): Eukaryota > Metazoa > Chordata > Actinopteri > Sciaenidae > Nibea > Nibea albiflora. The sequence goes on along the minus strand of CM024798.1, from coordinate 9,510,487 downwards.
GGGGAGGATACAATGTGCTTGTGATGGTGCTTATCTGCCCCATGTTGTCGTCTGCACAGGAAAACACATCAGATCTGCACCTAGAGGTGATGAGGCAGTCTCTGCGTGCCACTTTGATATTTAAACTCCATCAGACTAAAATGTGTGTCTTGTCGTTTTTTCCAGGCAAGTCCTGAAACGCACTCCTTGGTTTGCGTTGACCAATGGACGAGGATGAAATCATGTGAACGTGTGCTAGCCTCGCAGTGCCATGGACCTGTAGCTGGGCAAAATCACACCTCAATGGACTGGGGTCCTCGTCTACACGTGGTTGACCTTTTGTTAGCAACCTGAAAGGAGTATCTAGAGTGCGAGAGCAGACGCTGGACTCAGACCAGGAAAGAAAACCAGGTAAGAAGATCTTACTCTCAGACAACAGTGCTGTTCTTTTTGCTGCTGGGTGTGACTGCGTATGTGTTTGCCATAGTATATGCCGTTTCAACACACACACACACACGAATTTGGTTATGTATCTGGAAGTTTATCTGCCACCCTTTCTGTTTGCTCTTCTGTCTCGCTGTGTGTGAGCTATGCAGACATGAGATCATGCCAAACAGTGACTGTGCTCTCCTCAGAGGGGAGGTCCACTGACCAGCTCATTGTATGTCTGAATGGGAACTATTCACCTTTGAAACGAGGAGCAAATACCAGGGGATGATGTCATGCTGGCTCACACTGTTGGTCTTTTCGTGTTTGGGTGTGTGGCAAGACACCGAAGACGTCTTTTATGGCCTCCTTACAGGTACACATTTAAAAACAGAAAACGGATGTGGTTGATTTCCTGTTTTTATGAGACTTGCGTTTGTGTGTAACCACACGTCCCAGATTAATTTTATTTTCATTCTGGGGAACACAGTCACCGAACAACAATCCTTAGCTGATGAGGTGGAGTTAAGAGGAAGTGAGCGTCATGCTGGTGGTTTTAATAGAAACCCCAATGTTTCTCATGCACAAACAGACCCACGCACAGGATGCTAGCCAGCCAGACACTCCCAAACAGGTGTCTGCAAGCCTCGGTACAAAGAGAAATAATTATTGAGTGTGTGTGTGTGTGTGTGTGTGAGTGATCGAAGGGAAAGTGAGAGTAACAGGCAATATGAGTGTGTACAGTATGTGTGCCTGTGAATGTAGGAATTGTGCCAACATGCCTTTGTGTGCGAGTGGGTGCACTCGCTGACACTTTTGTGCTTTGCTTTTGTTTTGTGCAAACGGCACACGAATGACTGAATGCTGTGCCAGGCCAGTTGTTTACTTATCAGAGGCTGACCATCAGTGCTGAGCTGTGTAAATGCTTTTAAAACTGGAGCAGCGTTGAGGGCAGGTGGAGTGGCGGCCATGTTAAAGATGCTTATCTCCCGGTGCTGTTGAGGTCAGATTAGGCCTCCTTCCTCTGCCTGAGGGGACGTCGGACTGAAACATTTACTTTGCTTGACTGCAGAGGAAAATGTTTTTGTTCCACTACATTTATTTCATTTTACAGATAAAGATGTTTACATATAACGTCTTGTGTTACTGCCTGTAACTAAACATTACTTTCAGAGTAGAGTAGTTTGACTTAAATGATGTCTATGCCTCTTCCACTTGTAAAGCTATTTATAGGTTTACTATCTCAGAACCCATCGGCTATCGTCTGTGACCGATTTAGTCTCTAACAACGGCCAGTGTTTCTGGGCTTCTGTTCTATCTAGCGGATATCCGGAGAATAGATGACAGATATCCAAGACTTCCTCTGCAGCCCGATTCAAACTTGATACTTGAGAATGACGAGAAAGACACATTTCTGCTATATCTTTAGCTAACTTAAAATTGCTACATTTCAGCCGATGAGTTCTGCTTTTTTTGCTCTTCACATGGACTGTTGCAATGAAAGCCCGCTCAAACGTGATTGGTCAATAGTACTGACAAAACAAACAGAAAGCAGAACACTTTTGATGACAAAGTCTCAGTCCCTAACAGCCTCTGCATCCATATGCAGACATATGTTCATAGACATGACTACAAGTGCAACACACGTACTGCCACACAGGAAATGATGCATAATTTTTTTATTTTTATGAATGGAAATCAGTGTAGTTGCAGTTTCGTGCGTGCCGGTTGATCCACTGTAAGCACCATGCAGTACACCATCTACCGTTATCCAACCACAACACAGTTCCTAATTATCTTGATGACTGGGTCCCTGCATTTGGAAGTAGGAAAGTGATAGTGGGAGAGAAAGTCAGACAGAGAAAGTATGAGGATGGAGGGAAAGGCACTGAAAGGGAGTCGGGGAGCAGAAAGGAGGCTCCCAGAATAGCAGCAGCGACCAGTGAGTGTGCTTTTTGTGGAGAGTGTCTCTAAATGCTTGGAGGGCCTCATGGGGTCCAGACTGACAGAGGAGAACTTGGAGGAAACGGATCCTCTGGGAGTCAAAGTGTGTGTGTGTGGGTGTGAGAGAGAAGACTGTGTTATTTTAACCCTGAACTTGCATCCGGCTGTCACACCAAACACCTCCCTCCTTGTTGCTCCAGTCTGCTGACCCGTCAGTCTACCTGCAGACCAGTTGGCAAACACCTCACTGTCACTGTTTTCGCTCGGCTACATTTCCTGTCCTTTCCCCTTCAGCTATTTTCTTTTTCTTCATCGTCCTTTCTCTGTTTTGTGCTCCACACAGACGAACAGGTATTGCATTACCAGCCCCCCTGAGGACTGGCGTGCTGTCTGTTGCTTCCCAGTGTATTGTTGTGTATGTTCGCGTCTTGTTAACGCATCAGGTTTCCCGATGAACTGACCCTGTTCTAGATCACCTGGTGACACTGGCATCTCACAGCTACAGTCTAGAAGACCGGAACTTCTTAGAGATTCAAAGTCAAGATGGCTTTTACATCTGAAAGACAAACCACAGGTTACTGACCATTATTTACATGTGAGAAGTTTAGGTGTAGATGTCTTCTGGTGTACACAGCGTGTCAAATACATCTGGTGTCAGTTTTATACTTACCAGCTCTACACCTCTGACAGGATTCATCTCTGGTTTTACTCAAGTGTCTCTTTAAAGGGGAATACCGGGGCGTCTGATGGCCTCGTAACATACAGCATACTATATGACCACATGTCCAGATTAGATTCAGCGGCGGACCTTCAGTGTCATTCCACACGGCTTTGTGCCTCTACCGTCTCTGCCAACGAAGGCAAAACACCCCGAAAACTATTAAAAAAGCAATTCAAATGTTTCTCATCCTGCTGTGTTGATTGCATATTTTTTTCCTCCATTGGTCATGACAACATTTTACACGATAAGGAGTGCAAAACCTCTAAAGACCATCAGTGTAGCCGAGATCATCTCAAACACCTGCAAGTAAACATAGACACTTGGCCTAGTTTCTAGTAATCTAGTAATCTTTGCACCTGCTGTCTCATACTGCATAGGACAGGACACATCATTAAAAAAATGAAAATAAATTCAGTCATTTGAATATTTTGAAAATACAGATATTTCTTTACATTCAGGCAAAATTCCAGTCCAGTATGGAGGACTAAAAGTGCCAAAACAAATATTCCATTTCATGATTTACATTTACATGTCATGGTCCCGTGTTGCAGTGCTTTCTGCATTGTCAAACTGTCACACTCGCCCATCAAAGTTGGTAGGCGGATCCTAACGCCTGATTGGTTACCCTGTACATCAAGTCAAGGCAAATCAGTTTCAGATAATGGATTGATGCAGAGCTAGTGAACACATTCCACTTGGAGACTTGGAAGTGGTTCTGCTGTGTAGTTAGCTTGGGATACTTTCCATTTGCTTCTGGCTCAAAAGATATTCTATTGCTCTTAGGTTTTATGGAAAGCTGTAGGAAACACGTGTTCTCTGCCCTAATCAATGTTGTTATAACGATCGATAATCGTAATAAAGAAACCAACACAAAAAAAACAGATTGAAAGATACCATAATATCTCTTTAGTGCATGCATTCTTCACACTGTAAATGGTGACAGCTCTGTCGTAGAAGTTCAGGGTTCACACAGTTTTAACACCAGGCGGGATTTCTGACGTGTCTGTGTTCACTTGATAATGTTGAGAAACAAACAATGATGACAGACAGCTGGGCTCACTTCACTAGTCATTTTCATTGTGTTTCCCTGTCGTAAGTTATTTTTTGATAAGCTGTATTTTCATTCTTATCTCTATCTTTCACACACATACACACACGCACCCAGGGCCACAAGGTACAGTGTGTATTGTTTTCTCTTATCTGTTGTCAGTCTGCTCAATCACTCACTTCTTCTGGGTAGAGGGGACCGGAAGAGCAGCTTACATATTGACCAGGCACACACCCACACACACACATATACACACACCTCTTTGTACATAAGTACAGACAGTGATGATGCAATTCTGCCGTCACCGCCCACACACACACACACACACACATACACACACACACGCGCTGCTTTAAACACAAAGAGGAAAACTGATTTTTTTTCTCTTTAAATTAGAGGAAGGTGCGGTGGACAAGGTTTAGAACTTCTTACCGTGGTAGATGTTTGTCACATGTGTTGTAATGTTCTAGTCCATCTTAAAAGGCCATCTGTCAGGCTTTTTCTGAGGCCGCGGTGTGAGTGTGCGGATGGAAATCATTAAACAGGCGTTTCACTTTTTCTCACTGCCAGAATGAAGGATAAACAACACACCTGCTGTTTATCAGTCCAAGGGAGGGTGTCTGCTTTTTCCAAAAATAGAAGAGGTTATGTCTCCTGAAACTTCTGACAGACATTATAGAGAATTATTAACACCTATCCTGGAATCAGTGCGTCCAGACGGTCTGCAGCAATTTTCCGTCACTGCTCAATAGCTTATCTTTACTTAAATATTTAAAAAAATATATTTCGACTATGCTACCAATATTAAAAACGCAGCTAGTTATGTCAGTAAGTTTTGAATTGCACTGAAGCGATATATAGCAATATATAAATTAAAATGTCTCTTTAGCACCTCCATTAGAGCTGTTCTCAACCTTTTTGGTAAATTTGAGTTGCATATGAGGGAGAAAATGAGATTTGGGTGTACTGTACTTTCACCTGCCTCATAAGCATGAATGAAGGCTCCTTTGACTGCTTCAGGCTGCCCCCATGTGGCCAGATGGAGAAATGATAATGGTGGACGTGGCTGCAAACGCGTGGCTCGCTGTGGGATCTAGTTTGCATGGTGTTTAACAGTATCCTCCCGCTTACACCACCTTTTCATAAATACGGCTCAAAACCAGAGACTCTGGTCTGGCTGAAAAACATGGCTGAAATAAAGACCATGTTATTTATTATTATCTAGATATATTAGCATGCCAGGTCTCATATAAGATGTCTATATAGGTCTATGTAGGTTATATATACAGTAGATTTAATGTATTTAATGTCTCCTTTTGTCTTTTTTAGCTTCCTCCATCAACTCTTTGGTCTTTTCACATCTATCACTATGTCCATAAAGGCTGCCGAGCACAGTTGCGGTGCCAACTTGCCCTGCACAGGTTCTGGTATGACACCCCCAGCATTCCACTGTGCCACCCTGCCCTGGTGCTTGGAGCTCAATGTCCAGGCAGCCCAGCTAACAAACATTAGGTTACAGCAGCTATAGTCATGGCTGTAATGGCTGTAGTTTGCAGCAGTCTATCAGGAAGCTCTGCAAATCAGAGCAGCCGGACATCAGAGGGAAAGCCGGAAAACAATTTCTCCATCAAATATGATAAATGAAGAAGTTGGTGGTGTGTGTGAATTTGTTATTTAATGGTAGAAAAGTTACACCATGTTTCTGAAGGAGCCATATGTGGGATCTGCCTTGATTCCAGGACAACAGGGTTTGACACGTGAGCACAGGGTGTGAATGAATTAGTATGTTCAGTGTGTCACTTCAATGTCACCACACACACACACACACAAAGCCCCTGGCATGATGTATGAGCAGGCACCCAGATGGCAGTGAAACACAGAGAGCTTTAGCTTCTGATGATTTGCATACCTCATCACCTGTGACCTTGGCACCGACGCACACACCCAGATTAAGTGAGACAGCGGGACCCTTGCCCCATCCTCCTGTCCCCCTAATCCTGTCCTCTGCTAGCTCTGCATAGCCCGGTATTGCCGCGCAGATCACCCTCTTAAATCCCACCTGTTTAGCCTGCGGGGACAGAGGAAAGCCAACACCACACACACACACTCACGTGCCCCCTCAACACTTCCCAGAACAACAGCGTGAAAGCTGAGGATTATATAGCATGGAGGTCTATCTGTCTCTCACTCTCCGTCACATTCACATAAACACACGCACGTAATGTATTCTCTCTTTGTCTCTTGATCTCTCGCTCACACACCTCTGTCCGCAGTGGATTTGCTCAGCGTGCCTCTCCACCTCTGATTCAACCGAAGTGGAAATCTTTCTGAGAAAGGGGTGATGAGAGAGGATTTGTTGAGGATAATATTTCTCCTGACAACTCGGTATGAAATACTGTGTGTCCTACAGTGAATGGAAGCCATTAGGGCGTTTGACTCTGTGCCCGACCATGATTGATCCCAACTGAGCCTGCTGGGTTGGGGACAAGCCATCTTTCAACCACATCCTTTTCATCAGGTTTACGGTTTTGGACTTGCTCCTATGAAGCTGTATGTGGTGTTTTGTGCTCTGGATAAAAAGCCAATGATTATGATTCAAAGTCAGAATGTGATACTCTATGAACTCGCACACAGTAAGACAATTTGTGTTTTTTACTTCTCCCCATCCCAGGACAGCCAGAGCCCAGTTGAGATCTGGTATGTTAGTATTGTATGGTGGGACTGGACAACGTAAAGTAATAATGTGCATTTTAGTGATCTGTTGTTGTTGTTGTTGTTGTTGTTGTATGTTGTTAAGCGATGAGAGCATTTGAAACAGGAACATTGCAGTCCCTGGTTGGAGTCTTAACTCATCAGCTATAGGGGCACCCACTTAATTAGATAATTAACAGGCAAGTCAGCAAGTCATGGCCAGAACCTTAAACCGTAGAGGCCAACATGAAGCTCCCTATAGCCTAAGTTAAGATACTGTATAAGGCTGTAGGCTGAACTTGGAAAAAATATGATTGCAGCTAAATTGGTGTCTAATTTTTCAGCAAGTTTGTGTATTTACATAATATCACCTGACATTATGTAGATACTGTAGTACTGTATATCATTTACAAACATATCTGCTCAAGCTAATATGTGCTTTTCTCATGTAAAGCTTTAAAGCTGCTTTGTTTAATCATTTCCCCCATCTTTAATCATCATTCATTATTCACAACACAAAGTAACCATTTATCATTTAAGAAAAGCGATACATTGTTAATTGGATAAACTTGATTGTCATTTTATTTGAAACTGTATTGCTCTGATAATAAACTGGGCTTCGTCTACCATTCATCATCCATAATACCCCACTGACACTTCATTTTTGTTACTTTGTTACGCGTCCACCCAGTTTAAATGAAACACAGCCACTTCCGTATGATGAAAGCCTTGTTGGAGCACTGAATTTACTGTTGATCAGAGAGTGCAGTGATGGGAATCCTGAAGGACTTTGAGTTAACAGTTAACCCGAGGCGAGCATAGAGGCTGTATTATGTGGAGCTCTGGTCGTGTCTGTGTTTTTCTTGCCGTTGGCTTGTAAAACAATCAGCCAGTGACGGTGCTGATGCAGCAGATTGCATGCTTTAGTTGTGCCAGTAAACACTCTGACCTCTTCGGCTGTCCCTCCTGGTCTGGGAGGTCTGCTGCTCTTCCTCTTGGAGAACTCCTCTGATGAGCAGTAAAGACGTCAAATCCAGTGCCCCATATCGCCGTGGATAATTTTGGATGTAGGGTCCTCTGGTTTGACTAAGTTCACTCTATATACACATTGTCTTGCGTAAGAAAGTAAACGGACAAATAAATAATACAATTTTATGCATTATGAAAAAATAACATTCACTTCTTCCAACTTTTCCACTGTGAGGATTTTCAGCTCTGCGTCCAGTGTAATTTGAAATATTTGACACCTTGAACGTTTTTCTAGCATTTCCTGACTTTTTATGGTTTAATTGAATAATTGTTAAGATCTCTGACAATTTGTTGATAGTGAAAATAGTTTGGAGCTACAGTTGATTTAATCTTACGTTTCTTACATTTTTTTTTCTCAATTCATTGTTTACACTATAAATGTCAGAAAATATATAAAATGGAAATCATAATTTCTTTAAAATGCATTTTTTGGTTTGACCAACCTAAAATATGGAGTGAAAAAAAGGATTTGAGCATTGATAAATGACTTAAGATTAATTTATTTAAACAGTTGGTGTGACCTGTCTCCTACTTTTGACTTAGAAGATTTTCTGATATGCAGTGGTTTCCAGAAATGAGGCAGCAGCAACATGATCAGATTTGTTTCTCAGCATATGGTGAGGATTTAGAGGAAAAAAGAGGTTTGGATTTGACTGACAGCACGTGGATCCACAGTCAGGTTTCCGCCCACTGGTGTCGAAGGTAAAAGTAAAAAGCAGAGCAGAGGAGAAATGCTGTCTCACAGTCCACACCCTGACCACAGCTGCATCAGCTTCCTCACTGGCCATTTACGTTTTGAACCGTGTCAACATTTTCCCAGGAGCACTGACCTCAGCACAGTAGCAGAGTCATTGGTCAATCTTAATGTCTCTTTTGATAATGTACAGAAGTGAATCATCTGATAGCATGTCTGGCGTTTTTCACCGGCTGTGGGGTGAAGTCATCGCTTAAGTCAACAAGATCTGAACTCTGACTGCAGGCTGTGGGTGGGTGGGTGTTCCCACTATGACCTGTAAGAAGAAATATGTCTTTTACATGGGTGCTTTGAGTGAGAAAAGGATTCATGTGAAGTCCCACCAGAAACAGGTCTGTTACCCATTTAAGTCCATCTACAGCTCAAGAAACAATCTTTTGATGTATTAAAGTTTGACATCTGCATGTTTCTAAGTCATTTTTTTATTATTAGAATTGGAATAAATATTTTTTCTTATGTGTGGAAGTACAGGATAGGTTGGCAAGACTTGGTATTTTGTGTATTCAGGGTCAGGGGTTCTTGGAGAGCATTATGTTGGAGAGTATTATTTTCTTAGATTCAATGTCTTCTTAATCTGCTTCAGCATGAAAGGAGAACTGAATTAGCACATGAATAAATTAATGTCAGTTAATTGGTTACTAGGAGTAGTGGGAGCTTCCGGAAACAGTTGTGTGGTATCTTTTCTGCTTCTGTAAATATGAAAGTAGAGCGTTTATAATGTCATCAGGGTTTTCGTGGCTTATCTTTTGCTTGAACAGGAAATCTGCATTACAAACTCTGCGATTGCAGTTTTTAAATATGTGCACCTTTTACTGGAGTTAAAATATGATTATTCGATTATTTTCTCATTAATCAGTTAATCGTTGGTGTTAATAAAATGAAAAAGTGTCCAGCCCAGCCTCTATCAGTCAGGACTTCTTTTTTCTTTTTATAAGTTGTATCATCCAAAACTGAAGGATAGTTCACACTGAAAGAAAAGAGGGAAAAGCCGTAAACCAGAAAACAGAGGAATAAACCAAATTCTGTCACATACACATGAATGAAACATCAAACATTAGGATTTATTAAGATCTTTAGTGTATTTTATTTTCTCATTTGAAACATTATTCAGAATAATAGAATTCCATTCTTCACTACATTTATTGCTATTTTTAATGTAGAAAATACAGTTTAATGTTAGTATTAATAAAATAATAATGAATTTAGTTTTTTGGTTTTTTTTAGATTAAATGATTTACTTACTAGTTAAATCCTTCAACAAATTAAACTATGTGAATTAGTCCTATCTCATCTAATAATAACAATGACAAAACATAATAGTAGAATGATTTTTTTTTTTCTCCAAAGTTCCAAAAAAGAAAAAATGAGGTATAAAACTCACGTATACACTCTCATGCAGCGCACCATAACTGGAGAAGAGGCTGTACTGTCCACTTACTACCCTGATTATATTTCCACCCTACGAGCCCCGCATCAGTAGTAGACATCAGGGATTTCGTCCAGCTCCTGTTCAAAAGCTTACTGCTTCCCCCAGAGCCCAGTCTACCCACCAACAGTCGTAAAGAGACAGGAGGGACCCCAGAGTCCAGGTCCTTTTCGTCTTTAAGGACTCTGAACGGTCTCTTAAAGGCAGGGTTAAAACTGCCTGCGATGTTTGGGCTGGGAACGGTGTGCTGTTACACCCACAGCCTGTCTGCTCTGCTTCTCATCGCTCTCCGTCACGGGGACAGAGAAGGCGTTTACATGTTTTAACAGGCTCGGCTTTACCTTCCCCCTGACACAAGATGGCGGATAAATGAAGCGTCTGGGGTCAAAGGTTGAAGCCCCAGCATTTGATTATTAAAAGGGGGTTTCCAGGTTTCTGGAGGAGAGTGTGTGAAATGCGGTCTGTAATGGAAGCGAAGAGGTCAAAGGTGGTGATGGTGTGGTGCTCTCTGACTGAAGTGATATCATATGATTGAAGACATGAAAATGCCAAAATGTGATGTAAGAATTGGTTTGCTTGCATTTTTAAACACGAGATCTGTAAAGTAAAAAAGTTCAAAGTAAAGAATTTAAAAATAATTCTACGCTCTATTGATAGCTAAAAAAAATATGTTGCTTCAATGTAGAATATAAATGAATTGTGCTACAGTATATTTCACTCGATTCATACTCCATTATAAAGATTTAAAAGCAGAAGCATTAACTATTGTAATAAATAAATCAGGATTTTTTGGCTGAACATGTGAATATTGGTTGGTATTGAGTTATACAATGCAGAAATATAAGACAGACAGCACAAGCCATATATAATATGAATGCTTACAGGGGCACATGTCGCCATACTTCTTGTGACGCCGTGATGTCCGCACATTCAGTATTTTTCTTTTACGTAATATTTCCTTTTGTACAAAATTGCCTTTTTATTAATTGTATGATTATTTTTATGCTATAGTCAGTCTTACGCTTCCAGTTTTTACCGGACTACCATACAGTCTGTAACAGAGTGTGTTAACTTCATCAGGGGGAGGTGGTGGGCAGCAGTGACCCCACATGACATCACAGCTCAGCCCTGCTCCATTTATCAGGGCCTCAGCCGGCCAGCACCATGAGTCTTTCTGTCTCTTCTTTATCATCTTTTCTTTAATACTGTAGCATCAGACTTTCCATACTAAAATCTTTACATACTAAGTGTCCAAACCAAGATGTGTATAAACCACATGTGCTATGTGGGATGACCGTTCCTCCGCCAATGAGAGCTGTCAGTCAACCTGCTGGAAGCGGGGCGAGCGAGCGTGACGAGTGCATGCTTGTTGATTCTGCGTGACTGTACATTCGCTTTCTATGAGAGCGGATGTGAAGACGTGGATGTGCGGAGAAACTGACCCAATGCGTTGGGAATGGGAGAATCGGAGAGAGATTAGTGTAGGAGGTGATGGTGGAGGAGAAAAAAAAAGGTTGTAGTCCTTTGGGGTTGCACTCAGAGATCTGATAGGCTGCTCCAGTGACCAGTCTGACCAATAAGGGTCATTGATTTGTGCTTCAGTGGTAAAAGAGGGAGGGGAACAATGCAACAGTGAACCCTAGAGACCAGAAAAATAAAGCTGTATCCATAAACAGAGGTAGTTCAGACTCACAGGTTCATGTGAGACTTTTATGTAGGAATATTAATTAATATCATTGACAGTCCTCAGAATGTGTAGATGTAATCATCCGTATGTCAAGAGTTAAATGCAGAAATGCAAGGCCTCTTTGTCGTTGTGCATTGCATCTGCATGCGTCCCTGCGCTTCAGTTTGGCCCGGAACGTTTGCTCGCTGATGCGCGCCCGCGTGCCTTTTTGTGCGGAGGTGAGCGCATGGCTGTGTATTTACAGTGCGATGTTGCGTGCCACGCTCACATGTGCGACAGCCGGGCCTCCAGAGGAGCAGATTCAACAACAGGGCAGAGCAGAGGAGAGGCGGAGGGATGAGAGCAAAAGGCGAATGGTGCTCAGCGGGCTGCGAATAACCAGCCTGAGGACATCAACAGGACTGGAATGGACTCAGAGAGAGAGAGAGAGAGAGAGAGGAGGAGAGAGGGGGAGAGAAGAAAAGGGTGGTAAGGAATGAGAGGAAAAGCAAAAATGAGCAGACTAGGGAAAAGGAAAGAAGGCGTGTTTAGGATGGAGGAAGACGTCTGAGCGCTGTGCATTGCTGTTATTTACATGTGTTAATGATTTGCTCAGTGGCATCAGGGCTTGGACTGCAACACACACACAAACACACACACACACACACAAACAAACACACATTGTTCTTTTATTCTATTTTCCCCTCCATCCAGATGTCCACTCAGCAAGGATCCAGATGGCCTGGATACCCTCCCTATAGTGGAGAGGTGCTTTTGATACACACACACAGCGCGCACACACACACACACAAAGCAGCATGACCGTGTTTTTCTCCCTCTCACAGGGAGGATTAACTCTCCTCATTAGGGCTCCCCCCGCCTCTCCCTCCTCATGTCGGCATGCCTCGTCCGTCATTGGCTGCTTCTATCAGGACCACCGCTGACTGGATCACTGTGACCACAGGACACAGGGGAGCGGGGAGGAGGTGGGATGGGTTGATGTTGCCACGGTAATAGAGGAGGGCGACCACTCACCAAATCATCGAGCCGGGACAGAAATGGAAAAAAATAAATCAAGTGGAGGGGTGCAGAAAGCGGGTTAGAGGGTGAGGGACTGAAAGGAGGAGAGGAGGAAGGGGGGGGGGACCATAACAGCAACAGCGAGGGATTAGGCATCGACCGAGCAATCAGGAAGTCCATTTAGGACAAAGCAGCGTTAAAAATCCTCCCAGACTTTAGATGTGATCGTCAGAGCTGAGCTGCCAGTCCGATTGGACAGCTGCTCAAGATCTGTAGGAGGGAAAAAAAAAACATAGAAGCATACACAAAGGAAGGGTGAAATGAAACAGGTGAAACATGAAAAACAGCTCCTGGACAATCTCTCTGCTCTCGGTCGCTGCGATATTTCTCTCCTGGCGATGAGTGAGAGGAGGTAAGCTGGCCCGAGTGATGCCGGGGACACAGAAATAGATTCAGAGAGAGAGAGAGAGAGAGGGAGCCAGGATCTGAAGAGCATGCGTCAGCACTAAGGCAGGGCCAGCAAGAGCGAGAGAGAGAGCGACGGTGACAGCAGAGATGAGCGAGGTGGAGCGAGAGAGAGATTGAGGGTAGAAGTGATTACCGTGGCGTGAGATGGGACGACAGAAATAGAGCCTGCCGGATTTGTCACCTCCAGTGCCACACCTTGGCCGCATCATCCCGACACTCCATCCAGGCTGCAGCGGCTTCCACAGACGGGATTGCCTCGTCCAGGAGGACAATAAGAATCAATAAACGATCTGTCTCACACCTCGGATGCTTTGTGAAGATTAAAGCCACAGGCAGGGCGAAGAGAACAAACTGTATATCTTTTTAAAAAAAGGTGGATTGTCTTCTGTTGTTCTTCGCAAGAGGAGGAAACCCTGGCTGTACACAACAATGCAAAAATAAGGACCGTGCTCATCCTGCATCAAGAATTATTGCCTGCAGCTCGCCAGAGGAATGCATTACTGAAACCCGTTTCCATAAAGATAAGCACCTGTGTTTTTACAGACTGGTCAGGCAGTGAGCACAGCCCTGTTATCAGTGTGTGAACATGAGGAACTCATTGTCTGGCCATTTTCAAGGAAAGCTGACTCTCCCTAAATGAGGAAGACAATGAAGGTGGGAGCATTTGAGGCGACGCTGTAGTTAGCTGACTGATGAGAAATAATGTGCTCAGCTGTCTGATGCAGCAATGTCCTGTGAGTGACATGCAGCATACCGTACTCGTCTACTTAATAACTGCGCCGACCTCGCAGCAGGGCTCACTGACCGACTGACTCACTAAGTGGGTTTGCTGACTGAAGCTGTGGCTATTTGAGGACTTCGAGGACAGGTTGCCCCGGGCAGGTACCGGTCGGGAGCTGGAGCTCCACCATGGGGGAGACGGCAGAATACCAGAGGCTGCAGGAGACATCAGAGCCTGACTACCAACGCCTGCCCAGCGATGATGAAGAGGTAGACCTCTACAGTTTCCTTCATTATCGTAGTGATGACACCACAAGGCTACAGACAAACAGTGATGACACACAAACAGTGAGCAGCAATTTCAACAGGTCCTGTTGAAAGAAAATTAAAGGGTGTGAAATGGTGTAAGGTATTTCTCACTGAGGAGAAAATGAATGTTAGATTGCAATAAAAACTGTCAGGTAAACAGGAAGTTATTGTTTTATATATATTATACTAGTTAGTATGTATATTTGGTTGTAGATAATATATATCTTTTTGTGGCAGGAACTCCTACTACTTTATTGTGTGTGCAGATGTTATTTTAGGTGTGTAAATGCGAGTATGGGTCAGTACCCAAAAGGTAAAAGAACATTTTGGTTTTTCTTGTAACACTCCATAATCAGGATTAGTGATATTTTGAAGGTATGTCTGCATATTAATAGTCCTGTAGTGGGTTAGCACCTGACCAGGTGACAAGCACAGAGATACAACATAATGTAACGTCATTTATTTTGTCAGTAATGTTTCCGGATCAGTCTTTTTCTCAAAAGACATTTTGTCATTTCATAGCAGGAAATGCACACATGTAAATAAGCAAATCAAAGATGGTTTCGCTTCATTTAGCTGCTACAGTTTCAGGGTTTTCTGGTGTTGTGCTTGCTGACTCACTGTCATGACTTACAGGGATGTAAGCGACATGTGACAGATCGGAGGCGTCATTTATTTTTATTTAGTTATTACTAACACCTGAAGTCAAAATGTCCGCTGAGAAAATGGCCGAATGTGTAAATACAATTCCGTATCACAGATGTCACCATCTCCTTCCTCAGCCGTCACACACACTCCTGCACACACGCCGCCCACACGCAAGGCCAGTCCCAGTGTGTACTGAGTCATTGAATGCAGGACCATGAGGTCACTGATGAAGTGGTGCTGAATGAGCAGGCAAAAAGTACGACATTTTATACCCGCCCACCTCTTCCGCAAACCCCCACGTCCTCTCACAAAGCCTCTGTGCCACTATGCTGCCTTAAAGTATCACAGTATCACACTGTAGGGAGGCGAACGGGAAATGTGGTAAAGACAGAAGTGGATGATAACAAAAAAATTGAAAAGTACTTTTAAGTACAGCATATTGGCTAGGCTGGTATTTTGGCCAATATTGGCATATTGGAGATGTATCAAATGTGTGTATATAAGTAAGATAAATAACAAGAAACTGCAAGAAATAATAATAATAATATTAATATTAATAATAATGATAATAATAATAATAATAATAATAATAATAATAATAATAATAAACCCACAAATACTGGTTAGTATCTGCCTCAAAATCCCAGTATTAAATGGTTTTATTTAAACAAAATTCTTGTATGACAGATAGTGTTAAGAAGATATCTATCTTTTTGTTTGACGGAGAAAGAAAAACACAGACAAAAAGCTCAGTGTAAGCATAAAAAGTTGTTGTTTGTACTGCTACCAACGCTCTGCATCACTATGAAAAGATTTCATATGACTCCATAGCCCTCTGTGACCGCGCACGGGATAAGCGGGCACAAAAGAAATTGGCAGATGAATGTGTAGATCTGTGCAACAGTTTGAACATCATGAATGTCGACTGTGTGCGGCGTTCGGGCTCTATGTGCTAGTTCTGCAGAGATAAGCCGGTGGACACTGCAGCTGTCCCGGGTTGCTCTGGGCTGAATCAGATCACTTTCTTTCTACAGCTGCAGCTCCGTGCTGAATACAGCGGTTTTCTGGTTTTCACACACACACACACACACACACACACACAGCCGTGACACACTGCACACAGCCATCGTCAGAAAGTCCGAGAGAAAGATATGGAATAAGGAGACAGAGGAGAGGAGCTCACATCAGAATACTGGTGAGGTGTTAGAGGTTACACGTTGTTTGATCAGTCCAACCATTTTATCTGTAATACAGATCCATTCCTGATCTGTCATTCCTCCTTGCAGCATGAAGGGATTAGTGAGCTTGAACCAGCGGTGCATTGTCGAGCATCTGCCGTATTTAAAAAAAAAAATGGAAATAATAAATACTCTCCATTTATATCAACATACACTGTGCTAGATGTTTGCACAGTGTGTGCTGTCTGTAGGAGGTCAATCCTGACATTTGACCGACATTTCATACCATCCTTTCCCCTCTTAACCGGCTTTAGGGGATCAAAGGAGAGATGGCTCAGGCAGAGGCAACGGTGGGAGGTATTAGCGGGGGGTTGTTTTGGCAGTCTGGCATTATGCATATCAGGCCGAGCCACCAAAAGGGGACACGGTACTGCATGTCCCACGTCTGCCTGGGAGCAGTCTGTTTGTATCCAAAACTTTTCATTCCCACAGTCAGTTCTTGTCGACGCCCACAACACAGGGCCTCTCCTCTCCTGACTCCGTGAATGATGAGGTACTGTGAACAGTGAAGGGATTTGAGGAGAACGCAAAAGCCAGACTTTGGCAGAGGGCTTACTATCTGTGAGATCAGGGATGACGCATCTCTGTCTGTCTGTGCATGCCGGCCTCCGTCACGGGCATCGTCTGCGTGTAGATATTCTGCTTGCACAGTTGTAAGAAGGATTAATGGTGTTTGCTCTACTACTCCTTCGCTGCGCTCTGCTGGTTTCTGGCACCCGTCACCAAACCACACATTGACGTTTTGCCACCAAAAGGTTGCAACTTATTTCAGAAATGCACTGGCAGCGCATCCGCCCGTATCCACTAAGCTATCTTAATTCCCAACACTGTACGTCAGTGTGAATCCAGCTGATGTGAGCGCATGCTTCTGCGTGCCTGTGTCTGTGTACAGTGAGCATCATATTACAGAATCAAGCCTAATGTGTGTGTGTGAGTGTGTGTGTGTTCGTGTGTGCGGTGCTCGGACACAATGCAGACCTCACACAGCGCTTTGTTCTCGATAATCTCATTAGCCTGCAAGCCACTAATTTGATGTCAATTCACGATAATACAATCTACACGGTCAGGCATTTAACTTGGGCTTTACAGTATTAGCATCCTTTTCATATTCCAATTGAACATCCATTCGAGTCGTGCTACTGTGTGTGAGTGTGTATGATGACGGCCGAGATAGGAGCACCTGGAGCGGCCTGCAGTAGCTGCTTCATTGTAAATGTGAGGGTCGAAGAAAGTCAGGCGCAGTTCAACGTCCATGAGAAACTTTAACTTGAATATGAACATATTTAACAGTTAACAGGGCAACATAATGCAGCTCTTCCTGCATTTCAATGCACATTTCTTGCCCTTATTATCAGTCTCATCCTGGTTTTCATCATTTTGGGATATCTTTGTGAAGGTTCTCAGTCGTCCAGGCCATCTTTCTTTGAGGAGAGTTCAATCTGGGGCACAATCTTTGTTGTAGATCAGATGTAGAACATTTCACCTCTCATCTAAGAGGCTACTTCAGTCCTAACATTTTGGATACATGTTTTAAAAAAAAAAAAATCTCTGTACATGAGTATGCAGGGTTCTTGTTTTGATTCCTGAACACCACAGCCACTCATTTCTGCACTGACAGAGTTTCCTCAGCAGTGGAAAATGAACACAGTTTGGTTTCCGTCTGTTACACTCTGCTCCATTTACCGCTGGCTTCCGATGACAGGTAATAGAAAACAAGAGCGATAATAGAATTCATGACGCACCTCCGAGCATGGCAGAGGAAGATTAGAGACTCGGAGAAGGTGTTGACGGGATGTCACGGTATCCTGACTTTTCTATCCCAGTACTCTAGCTTGCAGATCCAGGTTTCTCAAAACTGGGATACAGGTCTCTGAAGCCGGTATATTGTGTTAATTGTGCAACTCCTCACTAGAATACTGCAAAAAAAATAAAAATAAAAATCATGACCAGGTCACGTGCATGTAAACACCCTCAGTCATATCTGTGTGCTTGACAAAGAGGAAACATTTACATTCATCAGGACAGACAGTGAACAGAACACTGTGCAGCACTATGAATATAGTGCAGTCTACACCGCAATCACTTGAGTGCTAAGATCACACTCATCCACCCAGTTGAACACTCCATCATAAGACTGGTGCTACCTAGTGGTGTCACAGCGGAGCTGCAGGTGGACTCCCCGGCCATTAATCGAATTGCTCTAATCTGCTTAGTCAGGAGGCAGCTGACGGCACTGTGACACATTCCTCCAACTGATTTAAAATGACCAGGCATCGCTGTTACTTTGGTATCTGATGCTCTCCTTGCACTGTTCAGTAATCCGCTCCCACCCCCTCCACTGTCACCATCAGGTGTCCTCCTTTCTCCCTGACCACGATCTGTTACCTTGTCCAGCGTCGTTTCTGTCATTTTCACGCGTCTTGAGCCGTTCAAGAATCAGCTACAGACTCTTTGTCCAGCTGCTGATTTAAAGGAATGCAGGCTATTTTAAATCATCTGTTTCACAGTCATGTGAGTTACATAACTGCTCCTATACTTAAACAAACATTATTTCCCTACTAGATAATGTTGACTTTACTGTGACCCATTCCTTCCCGAAGCACATGAGCCAACTTATGGTTAAAAAGAGCAGAGAGCATGTGGACTTCAGGGAATTTTTATGCCATTAATGGCATAACTCACTCCAGGGAGTTGTGTTTCCATGCTCCATGTGTTTGTGTGTGTGTGGTTGCAAAGGAGGAAGAGGGAGAGAGAGAGAGGGCAATGAAGGGTCTGTGCTTTTCCCCCCTGATGTCCTGTCACATCCTGTATGCTTGATGGTTTAGAGCCAGATTCATGACATCTGAGTGGCTGTGAGAACGAGACAAGTTCACACTTAAACTTTTGAAATGACGGAGAGTGGGGCAGCTAGCCCCCTCGGCTATTTCTCACAAGAATAAAAGGTATTGTATTGAGGCTGTGGACCATTCGCACTACAACATAATGCATGCGAGGCAGTGAGGTGTAGCAGTGACCAAGCAGGACATGTCAGTCCACCGTCATGTGTCAAACACATAAGCGCAAGGTGGCCGACTAAAGAGGGGGCTCGGGAGGTTGGGCGGGTGGTCCACTAATCAGATGATCGACGGTTCAATCCCCGGCTCCTCCACTGCATGTTGAAGTGTGCTTAGGCAGTTGGCACCTTGCATGGCAGCTCATGCCGTATGAATATGCGTGTATATCAAGACTTTTGCCACAATGACTGATATAAGGGGATTTATTTGGTTACACCTTAATTGGTTCTTTGCATTCGGAATCATTCACATGTATTGCGCTGGTCACATACATGTGTTTTCTCAGTTAATGTCTGTCATTGAGATGAATAGATAAAGTGTACGCAATGTTGTTCGATCATACGTATAAATTTCATGTGATCTGACAGATATTCAGAGAAACACTGCACTCATATCCTTTGAATGACTTCACAGGGAATCAGTGAACTCAAAAAAATTCAGTGCTAGTAATGTGAATGGAGGCACACAAACGTACGCATACAGAGCACAGCATGTCTGCCGTCCTGTCTTTGATTAAAGTCAGACATTTTATGAGAACATCCCAATTTTGTTGTTGTTTTCTCTTTCCTTCCCTCTCCATGACTCCCACCGCCTGCCCGCTCACCTCCCTTCCTTCCTCTAGTAAACTCAAATCTGTCTAATTAAATGCAGAGGAGGGGGACAGTGAATGAGAGAGAGGGAGAAAAAAAACATCCAAAGTGAAAGGCAAAAGACCAAGTCAAACGCTGAATGGTTTGATTAACTAGCAAAGAGTGAAGGAAAGGCAATGAGCAGAGAGAACAAAAGGCGGTGAAATCAGGGAACCAAAAGCTTAATGGTGAGAGACAGAATGAGAGGGGCGCCCGCTGCTCCTGAGGGTCTGAAAAGCAGCTGGTAAGGGTTTGTTTATAGTCAGCAGAGGGGGAGAGAGATAACATTTTTGGTGGATTAGAGGCAGGAAATAAAAGGCAGCACCAAATAAAGAAGAAAATGCAACGGGTTGGCCAGACTCTAGGGAGGGAGGGAGGGAGAGAGGATTAATGAAGGAGGAGAAGGGTGAGGTTAAAGACTTTTACACTGCAGTGGTAAAAGACAGAAAAGACGTCACTGAGAGAGAAAAGGAGTGAGGGAGTGGACTGAAGTCAGGTGGGCAGATCTTTTTATTCTCAGCTGAAACTCGATGTATTAGTCGCTCACTGAAAGACATCTGCTGCCTCTGTGATTTATCCTCGCCGGTCAACGGGCCTCTCTGTTTTGTGCTGCTGTAAACAGGAGATAAGTGGATTCAGTCTGCAAAGCTACTGCAGTCTTTAAAACACACATAAAACACGGGGGTACTTTGAAGATCTAGATCACACTTGTGTGTAGGGCTGCAACTATTTTCATTACCCATTAGTTTCTCCGCTGAGAGATTAATCATTTGGCCTAGATAACTTAAAAACAGCCTAAGTCGATGTCCCCAAATAGCCAGATATGAGCAATAGTTGAGATCCCCAAAATGACTGATTCAGTATAATGTTATAAATACTCAGAATTGAGTCTCAAACAGGGTTATGTTTAGTAGTTTTGACTGAAAAATTACTTGAATACATTTTTTCAAATCAATAAATCAACTGTGTCAGCTAGTTTTCTATAGAAGAAAGTATCGACATACTTCATATTAACGTTCCCCGTACGTACTTTTATGATCAGTCTGTCATTTTGTGACTGTAACACAAAATGTGCGTAGCGTGTAGCACCACAAGTTTTTGAGTTTTAGTGACAGTCAAACAAGGAATTTGAATTTTAAGATGCGCAGGCAGGGACAAGATCGAGGAATAGAGAAAGGGGAAGAAGTGGTCAGTGTTGGTTGTATATGTGGTGTGTGTGTGTGTGTGTGTGTGTGTGTGTGCGTGCGTGTGTCTGTGTGTTTGGGGGTTGCATCACAGGAAACAAGCTCTCCATCCTGCAGTTGAATGTGACCCTTTGGCCCTTGATCAAATGCTCCTCCGGGCTGAATACCATGAAGCCTCTGTCCTCTGCACCACGCACTGCTCTGCACTGCACGGACCGTCTGACTGACTGCAGGAGGGGAAAGAGGCGGAGGGGAGGACAGAAAGATGTGGGAGTAGAGCAGGGGAAAGCGACACAGGAGGGAGGAAGGTAGGAATGAGGGTGCATGAGGGGGAAAAAGTGGGAGAAGAAAAACAGCAGAGTAAAGGTCAAGTCACAGGAAAGAGACGATATAATACTCAAGACCGTAAAACACACATTATTGTTCCCTGAAAGCACCCAGACACACATCGTGTCGCACCCCAAAATGTGAAACCAGAGACTCACACACACACACTCTGGCTCGCTCCTCTTTGCTGCCTGCCCGACTGGCGAGCGACTGAATCGGGAGAAGTTGCTCCTATTTTTAGCCCCACGCTTGATGGAAGGATGGAAAAGCAAACAGACAGTAGCTGCACGCGCAAAGACAGAGAGAGAAAGATAGAGAGGGAGTCTGTGTGTGTTGGTGTGTGTGAGAGAGAGAGAGAGAGAGGGAGAGGGGGAGTGAAAGGAAGGGAGGAAGGAGGAGTGACTTATTTGTGAAGTTCTGCAAGTTTGGATGACTGGCTCATTGCTGTCTGAGGAGGGCACATGGCTGGACTGGGCACAGGGCAGAGCTGGGTGAATTTCTCTGCTGCGAACAGCAGCTCTTAATCACTCCACAGCCTTTTTTTTTTTTTTTTTCTTCCCCCGCACACATTACAAGACCGCTTAACTTCTCTCGTGCACACTGAAGTGCTCTGTGAATTGCCTTCTTGAGGGAGCTGAAGCTAAAGAAGGGGCTTACAGGACGATTGCCCCGCCATGGAATGTAGTAGATTTGTGTACAGGATCGTAGGAGGCTTTTCTTCCCCGTCTCGGGTTTGGAGCTGCGGGTCTGGATATGAGGAGTGCATGTGCTTCTTGGAATACCCTCAGAGACCAGGGACGTCAAACTGGGAGGACTGTGGCTCTGATTATGGTTTAAAAGAAGAGTAGCCACCTCTGGCTATATAAAACGTGCATGCACTTTTTTTTTGTTTTTGTTTTACATATTGTTTTGGGTTTTTTTGCACCTACACTCATCCTGACGAAGGACTTCAGGATGCGACGCTTTGAAAAGCTGAAAAAGTCATTCCCCTTCCTGGCACACTTCCACGTATATCGAGTAAGTCTGGTGTCTGTCTGATGTCTCCCTGGTCCAAAGAGGGGGGTCTATCATTTGGTAATATGACAGGGATAGTTGTAACTATAGTCAGGAGCATGTGGTCTACCCAGATGTTTGAATATAGCATTTGTATCATAAAAATGGTATGGGGTGTTTGTGTGTGTGTATGTGTGTGTGTGTGGACTCTCCAGCTGGACGGAGAGCCGTCCTCTGGGAGGGTTGTTGTTATTGCAGCAGGATGTCAGAGCAGAACAGATCTGATACAGGACATGGCTTTGGCCAGGAGATGTGTGTGTGTGCGTGTGTGTGTGTGTGTGCGCATTTCTTCACCACCATGAGGAATGAGTTCAGGCTAGAGGCATTTCTCAGCAGGGACATCATGTTGTTTCTCTGCATCTGAGTTCCTATATCCCTCTTTCCCCTCCGTGTGTCACATTTCTTTCTTTATATGCAGTTTACCACATCTACTAGCAAGAAATGTCAACTTTTTAATGATTTATTTGAAACTGAAGAGCAGGGCCGTTTCTTTTTTAGTAACACTTCACATCCCTTTAAAAAAAAAAAAAAAAAAAAAAATCACACACACTCACTGTTTTAGAAATGTGGGGACACTATTAATACTGGACTTGTGGCCTTGGTTGGATTCCTCAGACTCCTGCCATAAGTCACACCTAATAGTTTGAATGTAGCGGCCCTCCTGCTGACCTCGCACCTCCACAATGATCGTCATCCTCTTCATCCCATTACAGGAGAAGTCAAGATAAGCACGTTGGAGGAAGCTGTTTTACACATAACAAAGGAATGAAGAACAGATGAGCATTTTATTCTTATCTGAGCTTTGTCCGGTTAGACACAAACCACCCAAATCACCTCAATCAAGAGGTTATTTCAGTGCAGCACCTGTCTCTGGAAAAGTGTAAAACATCATATATATATGTCTGGCTAATAATTAGTTAGCAAGCTGACATAGAAATATGATATAACATCTTCAGCACCTTGATTTTGACCCCTCATGCCTCAGATGTTACACTGTCATGGAAAGAGGCCCAAGAGGAAGCTGCCTTGCGTCTTTGGCACCGTGCAGTGAAATAACACTTCCATGCTGACTGCCAGGGGAAGATCAGACTCGGCGGATGATGGTGGACACTGTCTACGGCCCATAAAGGAATATGTTTTGCTTCATACAAATTGTTTGTTTTTTCTTCTTCTCGTTGGAAAAACTTTGGCTTTAAACTCTTAAGAACTGCAGATCAACTATACATGCCACATGGTAAGAGAGCATTCAGCGCAGCTTAGCGCAGAAGTGGACCAGCCAAACAGACTGCTGTATCGTCTTTCTCAGGGTAAGGTTCAGGCATGATACAGCAAAATGCAAAATATGGAGATGGATTCAAATGACTGCAGCTGTGGTTAATTCTAAAGCCACAGGCACAGCAGGCATTCAGTGTAGCCTGTGTCTCTATGAAGTGGATCTTACAGGGCGAGTTATATGACTCTAGATCAGGTTAACAACGTTCTTGTTGTACCTGCTTTGCTCTTCAAGCTAACATCAAAGACTGTTCATTTGAACAAAACCAGGCTCAGGCTATTTTCACTTGACCTGTCAGAGTGGATGGAGCCTCCCGCTGACTCCGAGAGCCAAAGCTGAATGTTTGGACGTTACTAGAGAATATCAGCTGACCCACTTTTATGTGCATTGCCACGAATTTGTATCAGGATACAGACATCTGCCATAACCATCTGGGGACTGAGCGATCCCAGCAGACTGGCTTCAGTCAGACCTTCAGAAATTCATGGGAGATACAGGACCACTCACTTTGTCGAACCTTTTCATTAAGAGGACACATTAGGTGTGTATTTGTGAGCGACGGAAAGATGCTGTCTTACTCCACAGGTCACAGTCATTAAGCAATAGGAAGTGACCTTTAACCAAGCCCATTAAAAGGAAGTTTAAATGACAGAGAGGAAGCTGTGACCCCTCTGACACTTTCCTCTGGACCTTGTAACCTTGGCTCAGCCAGCACAGGAAGTTCCTCATTCACAGTGTAATTAACTACTCAGTGGAGTGACCTCTGTGCCCCAGAGCATTCACCCCAATGGTCTCTCTGTCAATCTTTGCGGTTTAGGAATCTCTGTCATTTTTCGTGTCGGTGAGGTTGGTTTGCTCTCCCGTTGACACAGAGAGCAACGCTGTGGCTCAGTGTGAGCAGGTGTAATGGAGGAGCAGATGAACGCTCTTTACTGCCTTTGCTCTGAATTAAACTCCATCATCTTGACTAATAGCCACACGAAGAAGCCCATCGGGATTTAAGCTGAGTCTAAACTAAATCGTGTGCCTGTTTCAGCTTGTTACATGAAGTAGACAGTGATGGATGCTGTTTTAAGCTGGGGTGGTGTGTTTTGACGCTGAAGATTGATGGTCTGACTCAGTGTCTTATGGAGGGATGTAGTCTGCGTATATATTGTGGTCAGATTGTTTAAGAGCCTCCCATTAGTCTTCACTGACACGTACTGTATGGACACCAGATGTGCATCATTCATCTCATGTGTCTTGTGTATTTGCCCAAAATACTACAGTCTTTTCCCGGAATACGTATGAATCTATTTGGATGTCATGTGAATAGTTTGAAGAAAATAGATTGCTGAATAAGTCGAACATTAACATCACAATGGCACAGTATTGGTGTAATAAAAAAAAATGAAATGGGGTGATATTTTTCATGTAAAATGAGTGTATAGTTAGCTTTTTGGCCCACTGACACTGCTATATTTGGCCCCTTGCCATGGTCCCTGTTTATGCGATGGTGTACTTATGACTACCTGTGAACTCTGATGTAAATGTCTCAACTTCTAAGCAGGTATTTCAGCATGCTGTAAGCAATTACTGGCGAGCACACAATGCATCTGAGCTCAATTTCCTCCTCATTTTGTACAGAGAAGAATGGTTCGATTGTCACTCAGTGACTATCTGGCTGTAGTTTGCAGGTTTGAGACCGAGCATTGTGCAAACTGTTGAATGAATATTGAATGTGTTAAATGGAGTTTCCTGTGCTCTTTGTGTGTGTTCTGCAGAAACTGGGAAGTAGCATGCAGTGCGAGGAAGGCACAGAATGGCTGCTGGAGCTGCTGATGGAGGTGCAGCTGCAGCAGTACTTCCTGCGGATCCGAGATGACCTTAATGTCACGCGGCTGTCACACTTTGACTACGTCAAGAATGAAGACCTGGAGAAGATCGGCATGGGTCGACCTGGTGAGAAACTGTGTGTGTGCGCATGTAGGTTTTGTTTGTGTGCACAGTATCTACTACACATGTGTGTCCAGCCTACCCAAAGGCCACATTTTAATTAGGCTCTGCTGGGATCCTGGAATGCTTTTGGTTAAGACAACATCGCATTAAGCTGAACATAATAAATATGAGCAAGAGCAGTGCTAGCTGTACGGATCATTTGTTGATCCAATTCCCTGCTGTGTATATAAATATACTGTAATATCATTCCTGATTTAAGGTTCCGTTTTAAGGTATATTTTCTGCAGAACTTAAAGGGATAGTTTGCTTATTTTGGAATGGGCTAATAGGAAGAATTTATGGATAGACATTGCTTAACTTTTGTTTTTGGCCATGCTAGCAGCTGCTTGGCAATGTTTGTCTGTCCATTTGTACAGACATTCATGGTTCCCAGAGGATACAGACTTTTATGATCCTCTGACTTTTGACTACAACTCTAATGTTGATTTCACAATAAGTTTTGGTTTGTGACCAAACACCTGAAAACATATGACATTCCCATTAGCCTCTGCTTTGTTCACCCACTCCCTACACTACAGTTGGTCTCAGTTATTAACAGTATTGGGGGGAACGACTAATAAAAAAGCCTGAAGTTGAATTTTAGTGAAACAAAGGGGAGTACGATGCCATCAGCAGAGTCGTGTTTGTTTATTTTCACTACATAAATCATACACATTCAACAATGTGTTACTACTTACATATGTATGCATATATGTTTGCCCCAGGTCATACACACACTCCTGTAGTGGCTTTGGCAGATCAGCAGTCTCACTTGTTGGTAAAAATCATGTTTGACAGATCAGAGAGCGATTTTCGGAAGCTGCCAAGTATCATGCTCATGTCTGAGGAAACTGCCTGGCTTGTTTCCACTGCGTTAGCTCCTCCTTCTTGAATAATCAGAAGCAGGCAGCGTTTGTCTCCCCTAATCTTTCCAAATGCAGCGGTACTCTCCCTCATCCATTGATTATAGACTGCAGAGAGATTAAAAGCTATGTTTAATGAATAGTGTCCCTCCAATTTTCACTTTCCTTTTGTGTTACTATATAAGGGGATATTCTGCATCTATATATAGCCTGAGGTAATAATTTTGTCTGCAGTAATGGCAGCGTGTCATGTGGCTCACCTTGAGCATAGCTCAAGCAAATCCTCCATCACTAACACCCCTAATAGCATTTTTAAAGCCACAACTGGTAATTAGGCACAATGGGAAGGCCAAGTCTTTTGTGTGCTGTGTGCGTGTGTGAAGGGGATGGTAGCAGTAATGTTAGAAATCCAGTTAATGAAGGGCCTCAGGGCCTCGGGTACCGAGCCGCTTAAGTCTAATTACACTCATTTCCCCTGCTCATGTATTCACTCACATCTTTCTCCTCCGCTTAGCCCTCTCTTCTCTCTGCTCTCCATCTCTTCTTCTTTCTTCATACTTTATCTCCAATCTCCTCTCATATAGAGTTTATGTATATGTCCTCCATCTCTCCTCCCTCACAGCTGAGTGTTTACATCCAACTATGGGAGATTATTTGTAATATATATAATATATCGTCTGTAACTGACATTCTCTTTTTTTCCTTTATTCTTTTGATAAAGGACAGAGACGACTGTGGGAGGCTGTGAAAAGGAGGAAAGCCATGTGCAAGCGCAAGTCCTGGATGAGCAAGGTGACAGACATAGACAGGCACAACACACACACAGAGGTCTCATTTATTATGGTACATGGTATGCTTGACATTATGTCGCCACGGTGGCGTCTGTCTGTCTGCGGGTCACAGTGTGGGCACATTCATGTGAAGACAAGACCTGATGAACAATACATGGGAGAAACTTAACACTTCGACCACAGTTTCCATCTATACTGATGATATAATCGCATTTTGCAACACCCCGTTGAATGAATTTTGGTTTCATCCATTTTTCTTCACAATGTAATGCAACCTTTTATCAGTGCGATGTTGGTTAGTCTGATCCCAGTCTGCTGTTTATGGGCGTAAAGGCATAAAATTGAGACACTGGTGGTGGACTGTGAATGGCAGAGCGGTTTCAAGTCTTTTGTCTTTGAGTTTATAACTGCAAAAAGCCTCACAGTGAGTTTTTGTGCTACTGCTGTTACTTGTAAAAAACAATAACAGCAACTGGAGCTTAAGTGTATGCATGCTGCAGTGTATCTCAACTCAACTCAGTTTAATCATTTAATTTATTTAACATATTTGATTGGGTTTTATACTTCAGTTTCCTCACTATGTTTAACATTATAACTAATTAACTAATTACTTAGGTTCAGTGAACTTTTAAGGCTGTAGTCATTCTTATCTAACCCTACATGATGAGAATACATATTTGTAGAATGACAGCAAATAACGCCATTTGTGAGTAATATTACGATCAGTCTGGACTGACTGATGGGCACGCAGGCTTGTGTCATAAATCATTAGGTAAATGCAAAGTCATACATATTGTGCTGTCCTGGTTGTGTTTATAAGCTAATATGACCTGTTACATATGAGTAACAGGCATATTAATGTAATTTCAAACAGTCTTTTCAGCACAGATAATCATTTATCTCGACGCTGTAGTACAACAAGTCACCTCCTCAATGTCTGTTTTACAGCAGGGCAAAATAGGTTAACTTTAAATAATTGATACAATAGACAAATGAAAACATATGAATAATAAATATTTAACAAAAAATGAAAAGGAGCTCTTTTAATAACTAAAAACAGGAACTAGCACATACATAAATTATTTGTATATTACAATAATTTGCGTGGTACGGACTGAATCGTTTTATAATAACAATCTCATTTCTCTCATCTGTGTTTCTTTTCCTCTATTTTATTCTGGTGCAGCTGCAACTGAAAGTGTGTGTTGGCTTTCAGAGATGTTGTGCACATTCTTGTGATGTTCTAAATTATTCATGACAACTAGGCACAGAATTACATTTTTCAATATTTATGGGTCATCAAATCGACTCACAGTGCACTAGTTCAAATCAGGTCCATGTCTCCAGCTCCAGTGAATGGTCACATAGTGTTGCTTGCATGTGTGTGTGTGTGTGTGTGACAGAAGCTTCTGGCTTTACTGAATATGTGTGCTCCATGTGTGTGAAGGTCTGTGGTAATTGTGGACGAGGTCACAGTGATTTCTCCTTCCGCGACTTCCTTTCAGAAGATGTACACACACACATCTGTAGGGAACATTTCCCCAGAAAACAAGACTGCCTGATCCTTCACACGAGAATGAGCACGTACACACGGGTCAAGTCACAAGAGTTGGTGACACACAGATTCAGAGCATGCTGCATTCACAGAAATGTTGTCATGAAGCATAAAGTGTCTCTCTTAAAGAGACAGAACCATGTCTGAGTGTCTCTCATTCACTTTCACTAGATAAAAAGTACCACATAAGCTCAGGCTAACTCTGATACACACCAGGCTCAGAGAAATAAAGTGTGTGGAGGAATACTGAGCAGACATTGGCAGTACTGTATGTGTGTGTGTGTGTCTGTTGGCCGTTCTCAGTGGAAGTCGCGGTGGCTAGAGGACGGTGCTTGCCATCTAAAATTACACCTGTCTGTTTCCCCCTTTGGCACCATCCTCAGCTGGAGTAATCTGCTTCCTCAGCCCTGTTTGTATGTGTGTCAATGTCTGTGTGTGTGTGTGTGTGTGTGTGTGTGTGTCTGGGTGTGTGTGTGCGCTGCTCTGCCATAGTCAGAATCTTTTGAATGTCGAGCCTCCTATTTGAAACCCACTTACCACACAGCAACCACAGAGATGTGGTGTTTTTAAAAAAAGGTCTGCAGCATTATGTCATGTCTGGTCCAGCGTGAATGTGAAACCGCACACCGCTCGCTACTGTTTATATCTGGCCAGTCAAATATGTTTGGCAGTGGGGATTCATTGACACCTCTTTTTCACTGACCTTTGTTTATGAGCCAATACATTCACATTGGTTTCATTCACTTCATGAATTTATTGCTCTGGGTTCGAGATCGCTCTACCCCTGAGAAATATGTGACATCCACCTTCTACCAGCTGATATGTTATTTGATATGTAGCTTGATATCATTTCCCCTTTCTGTGCATTCCTATTTTGGCAAACAGTCTTATTTGGAGCCTCAACAAAACAAAGGTTTCCGTTAATGCCTCTGCACAGCACACGCATTGTACGAGTTCAAATTCAGGGGAATGGAAAGCTCTTAAGGACACAAGCACACACACACACACACGCACGCAGACAGAAACATTCAGGTCACTTAATCTAATAGTGCCTCTCAATGGGTACTTCCGAACAGCTAAGTCATTGCTTCTGTGTTGTCAGTGCTTAAGCCAAGAGGCAGGAAATTTCTCTCTCACCGATTATGATAAGTGCGCGCGTGTGTGTGGGGACATTACATCATTATTATTACACACATTGTGGGGACATAAATACGTTGACACGGCCACATTGTGGGGACTCTCCTGCCTTTTGTGGACACAGTCCCCATGATGTATAGAATTCAGTTTTAGGGTGAAGAACCGTCTCCAGAAAATGAACGCCCTCTGAAGTGATTGAAACAAGACTGTGTGTGTGTGTGTGTGTGGTGGGGGTAGACCGGCTTCTCCTGCTGTCCCTAGATAAGAGCTGAGGCATCACTGTTTGGTGGCGGTGATTCCACTCATCTGAATGCTGGACTCTGGCCATAACTTGACTCTGCTCTCCGACCGCAGTCTCCTCACATCACACAACACACCCACAGAACACATGGCGAGACAGAAGAAGTTATGATGTCGAGGCTAACTGTTTACATGAATGATGAATTATGCTTTGAGGTTTCAGCACCTACAGTAGACTCAGTGGCTCTGTGGGTATGTAGAGAGGCCTGCCAAAGCTGGCGCGCACTTCCATTAAATCTGTTAACTACAAAGAGGGGATGGCATGGGCTGCACTGAGACTGTTACTGGTCTGACTGTGCTGCTTTAAATGTTCTCTTACCGGGTGCCGGTCGTGCAGAAATCATGCAGACCTTCAAACAAAGCCATTTCCAGTCCAAACCTCTTCGCTGCCATCACAAAGTGAGCAGGAGAATGTAAAACCATCATCGCTGATTGATTATGCATGATACCTCCGGTGGGTGAGTGGGTAATGTCCTGTGTGTAGGAGAGAAGTTTTCTGCGAGGCTGACAGGGATGGAAAAGAGTGGGAGACAGAGTTCATAAATGAGTGCCTGGTGTTTTTCTTCCGTGTCCACCCACTCGCTCCTGTCTCCTGAGAGCAAAGTGACCAGACGGATAGCTCAGTGACTAATAAAAGTGGAAGATAAAACTCAAATATGGACTTTCATGAGAGACTTTTCAACCATTCAGGCAGTTGTAAGGTTCATGCTG
The DNA here is from genome assembly GCA_014281875.1 of Nibea albiflora. Lineage (NCBI taxonomy): Eukaryota > Metazoa > Chordata > Actinopteri > Sciaenidae > Nibea > Nibea albiflora. The sequence continues at coordinate 9,479,547 of CM024798.1, read as the reverse complement.
TTGTTATGAAACATAAAACATAGTCTTGTCACTCAGACAATGCATCCAATCATAAAAAGGTTTTTTTAATCAAATAATGGTGTTTTTTTTAAGTTTCCAACTTTTGCTCGCCTCATTGCACGGCCAGTGTCATTCGCTCTCCTCCTCTGTTCCTCTCTAGGTGTTTAGCGGCAAGCGTCCAGACGGAGGAGACTTCCCCCAGCAGGGCCAGCCGACCTCCTCCTTTCGTAAGCTGTCTCCCACACCTCCTCTTGGCCTGGGGGATGGAGTCCTGTCCACGCAGCCCGGTGGTGGCGGTGGTGCTCCTCTTGATGGGCAGCAGCAGGCTCTGACCTGCCTCATCCCAGAGAAGGATCTGACGGTGTTCGAGAAGCTGGGGGACGGCTCGTTTGGTGTTGTGAAGCGAGGGGAGTGGCTGACGCCTGCGGGGAAGGTGGTAGGGAGACCTGTGCTTTATTTTAATTTAGTTCTCTTAAGTGGAAAAAAAACTTTTGTTAAAGAAAGAACTGGGCCAGGCAGCACTACTTCAGTTGTTTTGCGTATAAAACGTGGCTTGTTTGCATTCTCTGCTGATGTAGGACTTTGTAAAAGCAGGCACATGAATCTGTGTACTCATACTGTCTCTATGACGAGTCTGTGCAAATTTAATTCAACGATTTCTGAAAGGCTGAAAATCTTTGTCCTCGTTTCCAGCTGAACGTAGCTGTGAAGTGTCTGAAGACGGATGTGCTCAGTCAGCCCGACGCGCTGGAGGACTTCATCTGTGAGGTCAACGCCATGCACTCCCTGGACCACCAGAACCTCATTCGCCTCTACGGTGTGGTGCTCACACACCCAATGAAGATGGTAGTGGACACACAGAAACTCACACACACAGGGAGGACAGATAAACAGAAAGACACACATGCACACAGGTGTACAGACGCTAGTATACTTGCGTTATCTTGACTTTCTTGTACTCTCATGTAAATGTCCCTCTCAGGCGCCCTCTCTTGCTTCTTGACCTTACAGTCTGTTTAAATCAGGTCAAACATGTTAAAGCCTCTGTCATGACCGGAGAAAGAAGGCAGACAGGAAGGGAGGAGGACTAAAATAAATGCTGACATTTCAGCCTTGTTTTCATCCCACTTGAACCCTCTAGTTATTTCCTCTGGTGTATTTACACCACACGCTTTTTGGACCATGCTGTGATTACATTCTCCTTTTTCTTCCTCCTATTCTCACACCTTTTCCTCCTTTCATATCACCCCTGTCTTCTACATAATCTATTCCTCTTTTCCTTTTCACATTGCTTCCATGTTCCTCTTTTCACCCACTCTCTCTCTCTCTCTGTCTCCTTCTCTCTTCCATGTCGTGAAGGTGACTGAGCTGGCTCCTCTGGGTTCTCTGCTGGAGCGTCTGCGATGTGTCCGTCCACAGGGCCCCGTGTTGATCCACACTCTGTGTCAGTATGCAGTGCAAGTGGCCTGTGGCATGGCCTATCTGGAGCAGAGGAGGTTCATCCACAGGGACCTGGCAGCCAGGTACAGTAGGAGACAGTGGACTTTTTAAAAATTGGATTCAATATTTTTTTAGCAGCTATAAAAAGGTCAAAATGTATTTTCTAGAGAGGGTGTATTTTTCACATTCTCTGTAACTTTTTTTTACTGGTATGTTGAATTGAATTATTTATATTGCTTCTCCTTCTCCACCCAGAAATTTACAAGCCATTACAGTGAGACTTGGCCCAAAAGCAAAGTGACTCACTGGTTGGCTGGGCTGTACTGGGTGGTCTAAGCTCACGGCCTTGCCCAAATTTGTCACTTTCGCTTAACTGTCAACATGATGTAGATTGCTTTAGAAAATCTTTAATGACTGGTAAAAATGAGTCACTTTCCCAGTTAAAGCTGTGATAAAATGCTGATGAGTCCACACGGCCATAGAAGATTTCTCCAGCTGCGGTTTAAATGCTGGAACCCTGTGAAGTGTCTGCTGATTTTAATAACCAACCAGGCTGTGAATTGTATTCTTAATACATCTCGGGTTTATTTGATACTTTTCAATTAAAACCTGCAGAGGTCCCGAGTTGAAGAGCTACATTCTGACATTACTCATATCATTTGAACTCCCCTTTTTCAGCTGGATATAGTTTGATGAACCTCTTAAATCTGTTTCTGTTTGCCTCCTGCGGGGGGGACAAAACCATAATGTTGTCGCTACCGTGGTGAGGAGTTTTACTAACATCTGGTAACTAGAGTGTGTTGATGAGTACTCAGTACTATGCCACCTAGGCAAAACTTTTGATCCAGAATTTAAATTGTAGGTAAATGTGTAGATGATGGAAATAAGCTGCACTCTTCTGCGATGTTAAAAGGGGTGTAGTGACTATGTTTGAGGTCATGTAGAACCCTACAACAAGCTTCATATTAGAAAATGCACTGAAAGTTGCCAAACATTTTGCCCTTGTCTCTTTAGGAACATCCTGCTGGCCTCAGCTCACAGAGTGAAGATCGGTGACTTTGGTCTGATGAGGGCGCTGCCTAACAACGACGAGCACTATGTCATGCAGGAGCATCGGAAGGTCCCCTTTGCATGGTGTGTGGACTGAGAGAGCAGCACAAGAACCAGAGCTGTATTGGATGCAATCCAGAGATGGATAGGAGTGGTTTTAGGGGTTAGGATGGGAATCTGATTTATTTTATTGCCGAAAGTTTCCACAGAGAAATCCGATTGGTCACAGCTACATTCCAGCTGTGCAGATGATTCCTTTGTTTTTTTTTGGTTTTTTTGGTTTCTTTGCCAGATTCTGAGTCAGTCAAAAAGTTTCTTAGCAATCTAGCCTTTCTTCTATTTTCATGCATATACATGTATGATTTTTAGTTGAGGTTTCTAAACTTTCTTGAAGAAAAGTGCCTTTAATGTTCGAGTAGCCACGTTGAAAATATATCCCTCACCCAAAGCGAGTGTTACTTTCAGACACACATGCAGATAAATGATTCAGTGTCCATTCTGCTGCAGGTGTGCCCCAGAGAGTCTGAAGACCAGAACGTTCTCCCACGCTACAGACACATGGATGTTTGGAGTCACTCTCTGGGAGATGTTCACACATGGCCAGGAGCCATGGCTGGGCCTTAATGGGAGCCAGGTAAACGCACACGAAAATCTACAAAAACATTCTGACACCACTATATTCTTCACTTGTCCTCATTCGTTTGAATGTTTTTTTCTCCTTTGTGAAAAAACCCAGATCCTGCATAAGATTGATAAAGAAGGTGAACGCCTCCCGAAGCCTGAAGACTGTCCGCAGGATATCTATAATGTCATGCTGCAGTGTTGGGCTCAGAAACCTGACGACAGACCTACATTTGTCGCCCTGCGGGAGTTCCTGCTTGAGGTACGGAGGCTGTCATTTGAATAACCACAGGTCTAGGTGTTAAATGTGAGGGTTGTTGGATTTTTATATTTTAAATATCAAGGACATATTATTTAGGCCCTTATGAGCAAAAGACGCTGCAGCGTGCTCAGTGTTCCCTCTGACTTCAGCATCATAAAAATGAACTTTTAGCTCCACCTGGTGGAGATACTGTGAAGTACAAACTGCAAAATACACTCAACTGTGAAGACAGTCTCAATCAGCACATACTGTAAAGGTTTGCTGTGCCTGGTGTCTCATGTGTCTCTTTTTTCAGACCATGCCCACAGACATGTGTGCGCTGCAGGACTTTGACGAACCTGACAAACTCCACATCCAGGTTGAAGATGTCATCACCATCATCGAAGGGAGGTGGGTGTTTCTTTGAACAAGAAGCCTTCCTGTTTGCTATTAACTAACAAACAAGCCACCCAACCTCATTACTGCTAAATGCTGTTTAAGGTCTTCAAGTCTCTTATTGGTTACTAATAAAAACATATTGGATTTCTATTTAAACTAAAGTCATTACGAATCATTTGGTGTGGTACATCCCTGCAGAAGACTCTGCATGTCAGTAACTGTGATTCTCTGTGTTTCACCTTCAATATTTCTTTCTTTCAGGGCAGAGAATTACTGGTGGCGCGGTCAAAACAAGCGGACCCTCAAGGTCGGACAGTTCCCCAGAAACGTGGTGACATCAGTCGCCGGTTTGTCAGCTCATGATATTAGCCGGCCACTCAAGAACAGCTTCATCCACACCGGACACGGAGACTCCAACCCTCATCGCTGTTGGGGCTTCCCTGACAGGATTGATGAGTAAGGACTCACTTCTGTTTGCTAACTTTTAGTCTCATATGAATTTAGTTGGAGGTGCACTGTAGGTGCATGTACAGGATCTGAATACATGTTGTAATAAGAAACGTTCACCAATAGATGGCAGTAGCACAATATTAAAAATGTTTTCTACCATTATGCACTATTATCACACCCACTTAGCTCCTGTACATTCACTGTATTTAAGTCTGCCTTCCCTTCCCTCCAGTTTGTACCTTGGGAATCCCATGGATCCTCCTGATGTCCTTAGTGTAGACCTCAGTGGTGCCCGGCCCACACAGCTACCAGGACGAGCAAGAAGTGAGTCTGAAGACCATTCAGTATCCACCATCTCTGCCAATTAAAGAGTTTGAATCCAGGTTCAAACTCTTTAATTGGCACCACTGACCAACACTCATTTAGTATTCAGCTCATTGGCTGAAAGTCAAATTTGGAACAGGGTCGGTTCTCTGGCACTGAAACTGCCATCTTCACTTTAGAAGCCAATTTTTTGATCATGAATGTCAATTATAGGTACATTAACACACAAGGACAAGTCTCACTTTCTTTTCATTTGTTATTAACACCTGCTGTCAAAGCTTTCGTTTGCACTCTGACATTTGCTTCCAGCTTTTTTATTCCTCCCCTAATCTTTCTATCTTTGCTACTGTCTTTTTATTTTCTCTGTTTGCGGTGGCTGGATTTTCTTTTACTTTTCCAGAGGAGCCTCCTCCCCGGCCTCCTCAGCCAGCAGTGTTAATCAAGAGTAAGTCTGGTTTCCCTCAGCAGCTCCTCACCCATTGTTCCTGCCCTCTCTGTTCCCTCCTAGCTCCACTTCTTAAAGGTACATCCCATACTTTTTTGTCTCTTCTTTTGCTTGTCTTTGCAGTGAATCTGTCACCGACTTTTATTTCCTCTCTTAACATCAGTGTATCTCCATCTTTCCCCCTGTGTCCCTATAACAGACGTGCAGTGTCCTTGCTGTGCACTATTGGACTAACTTCCAGCCTGGAGACTTTTTGGAGTGGAGTGTGTCTTGTATTTGTGGTGTGAAGTGACCTCATAGAGCATCGGTGTCGTCACTCACATATATTTTTCAGTTAAGTAATGAATGTATTGTGTTTGCGTTTCCAGAGCCTTGCTACGATCCAGTGAATAATGACTGAGGAGATGACTTCAGCAGGGCTAAAGAGATTATCGCTTCGGAAAACAGGTTCCCTCAAAGGCTTAAAACTTAAACCCGCTGCGTGGGTCTCTGCTTCCAAGGTGAGTGGCCGGACGTCAGGCTCGGGCCACAACCCCAACAGCGAAGTGTCCCTCATTGACTTTGGGGAGGAGTTCCCCGCACCCACACCCTCCCCATCCCCTGTGGTCGAAATTCAAATTCCTTCGCTGGCAAAGCTAGCTCTGAAAGCCGAGAACATCCTGGACCGGACACCACCTCAGAGTCCATATAGATCGTTGCCCCGCCCACTTCACCCTACGCCAGTAGTGGACTGGGATGCCCGGCCATTACCCCCACCCCCGGCCTATGATGATGTAGCCCAAGACGAAGACGATATGGAGGTATGGTAGAAATGATGGTGTGGTGATACAGCACATTTCACATTATGCCAACATCTCCTGCTCTGAAATCACCTCCACTCAGAACAGAATGTACTTTTACATTTTTGAATTTTCTTCCTCCACAAAGGTGAGCTCCATCAACAGCTCGGAGCAGCAGCATGAAGAGGAGCAGAGTGATGTCCATTACCCAGATGAAGCTCCTCCCTCTGGACAGAAGGTGGAGGGTGAGACTCTTGTCTCCAACGGTCCAGACAGACCAGGCCTGGAGGACAACCTCTTTCTCCCTAGCAGGCAGAGCCAGGGCCTGTCCACCTCCTTCTCCCAGTCAGCAGAGATTTTCCAAGAACTCCAGCAAGAATGCATGAGAAGGCTCAATGTACCGATTGGAAGCACTGCCCAGTCGAGCTCACCAACACAGATCTCAGCCTCATGTCCCCAGACTGTTGTATCCCACGAGGGACACCAGGAGAGTGTCCTCTCCTCCAATGAGGACAAACCCCAGATTCCCCCTCGGGTCCCCATACCCCTCGTCCCATAAAAAGGGGCGACTACACATCTGCTCGCTGGTCAAGGGATCTCTCACTGTCACCCACACCAGCTGACACCACAGAAGACGTTTCAGGCCCAGGCCAGGACCGACCACCTCAGATCCCTCCTAGGGATCCTTTGTCCCAGCCTAGCTCCAGGACTCCCAGCCCTATGGGTCTGATAGTGGGCTCTCCCCAACAGAGAGTCTACTCTGTCAGCCCCACCACTATGCAGGCTCCCCTTACCTCCTGCCCCTCCACACACAGCTATGGCTCCTACCTCTCCACCTCTCCAGGTAAACTCATGCCTACCACACACAGCTTTGCCTCAGATCCTAAATATGCTGCACCCAAAGTGATCCAGGCGCAGGGGAAGGACGCAGCCAACAAGGGCCCCTGTATTCTTCCGATTGTCCGTGACGGACGTAAAGTCAGCAACACCCACTATTACCTTCTACCAGAGAGGCCCCCATACCTCGACCGCTACGACCGCTTCTTCAAGGAGGCAGAGAGCCTACCTGCTAGCGGTGTGGAGGAAAGACATGCGCGGCAAGCTAACACCGCCACAGTCAGACCCATGGTGGTCAGCGGTCAGACTCTCCAGGGTCACGCCCAAGGACAGGGGCTGGTCCAGCCAGGCGATCTGAAGGCTAATTTCTCCTCTAACAACAACAGCAGTCTGGGTGGGCCGCGGTCAGGGATGAAGACATCAGTTAGTCTGCCTCGCGTTTGTTCAGACGGGCTGACGGCACCAATGGTCACTGTTCCCTGCACCAGGACAGACGGTGGAGGGAACTCAGCTGACAGGGTGAAAATGGTAAGGTTGATGTTTGAAACTTCTCATTCAACTGTACGTAGTTTATAATTTATATCATGCGCTCAAAGTTATTATTTATTGCTTCAGTAATTCAAGTGCTAAGCATACTCCCTTTATCCTTCAAGATGGATGTGCAGTTGGATAGTTAACCTGCAATATACAGTTGACCTCATGTCCTCCTTAATGTTGCTTTGATTGCTTTTTTGTAAATGAGATTAAAAGTGTAGTCCTTCAACTAGAATGCCATCAGTTTCCCATCAAGAGCTAAAATATCAGTGCCGTGTTCAACATAATCCAATAGGTAAAAAATAATGACACGACTTTGAATGTAACATGATTGAGCCTGGTGCATATTTAATACATGGTTATAACCGGCTTCTCTCAGTTGTGCATACACTGAACACAAGGGGGCAACAGTAGGACATTTTATTGGTGGTCCGCTCAGTCCAAAGCTTGTAGGGAAAACTGTCTGTGTGTGTTTTCCCTTTCAATTAGAGACTGACAGTAAGGGAGAGAAGTTTGCAATTAATGGCAAACACAATAACTGCTCAAATCTGCTCTAAGAGATGAAGTAGATGGAAATTTACTTTATTGAGTCCTCAATGGGGAAATTTAATTTTTGCCCGAAACACAACCCCACACACACATATACACACAGCTATTATGGATATATGGTGGAGTGATAGACTTGGTGAACTGGCACCTCCCCAGCTATCAGTCTGCACCCGATAGAGACACCTCCCGGTTTCCAAGCAAAGTCCATGGACTGAGCTAAGTGTTACCAGAATTAAATTATGATTGATGTGTAAGTGCAAACTAGAGCTGAACTTATGAAAGCTAATGAATCAGACTAATTGAACTGGAAATTACATTTGAATATCTTTTCAGTGTAAAACTTTGGAGCATACAGGCGCTCTATTCCATTATGAAAAGTGCAAATTAAAAAATATGCCAGTGTTCTTTGGAGACGAAGACTAAATCATTTTAGCTGTGAACTGAATTTAAAAGACGGCGAACCAGAGTTTGATTGGGGATTTTTTTTTTTCTGTCCAATTGATTCTGACACCGACTGAACTGGAGTTAGAATCACTGTGAAACACCAAAGGCTTTACATCGATCAGGCACTTGGCATGTTTTAATGGATACTGAGATCTGTGGCCGCACGCGAAGTGCAACGAGAATGTGGGATCAGATAAACTGAACCGCAGACGAGTCACGGTGTAGACATGCACTACAGATTTACTAGTTGTAGTTGTTTGAATATTACAGCCGTATAAATAAGGAAATGAAATCAGTGATTATACTGTTAAGTCCCATCACACGCAGAGGGACGGTGTCCATGACATCTTTTTGAAATGGTTAGCTTAAGGTGGATTTGGGTAAACATAATTAGTAGTACTCAGACAGAAAGTTCATCATCTCTAGTGATGCTTAAATCCTGCATTTGGACTTTTTTAGCTGACAAAAGAGCTTTGACGAATGCCAAAAAGATTTAAAGAAATCTTTTGAGGTAGAAGGATCTTACTTGACTGTCAGATTTGGGAGCGTCTGTACATGAAGGATTGATGCTAAATTGATTGAGAAGATCGTGTATGCAGTGTCGAACGCAGCACTGAGGTCGAGTGTTGTTGGGTGCTGCAGAGACAAACACTGTTGATGTTGTGTGATTCAGGTGCAGGAGGCAGTTCATGGTGTGACAATAGAGGAGTGCCAAGCCGCCCTCCAGAACCACAACTGGAACGTCCAGAAAGCTGTGCATTATCTGAAGGTGAGAGCACTGCGGACAGTTATTTAAAAAAAACATATGTCCTATCTGTTGTTTATACTGTGAACAACAGACTGGTGAAAACATGTTGCTATGATGTGTTATTTATGTTCTGCTGTTATTAATTGTAAAGTCAGTGTGTATGTCGATTAGGGGATGAAGCTAAGGTTAGAGGTTTATTCATTACAAGTATCAACTTGTTAATGGACCATGTGGAGATTTATGACTAATTCTGGATCACTTCTTATGAAAATAATTAATTTTCCTGTTGCATCATGATTGTGTTTTCAGCAGAGTATTTAATTAAGTTTATGGACGCGAGTCAAAATTAGAATTAAATAAGTGGCCTGGAAGCTTGGAGCTTGTGGTCAAAGGCCCACTTCAGATCGGAGATTTCTTCCTGCACCTCATTTAAATGTTTTAACAAATAGCATTGTTAGTTGATGTATTCAGTTATAATTTTGACCCAAGCTTTTACTGCTTCTAATCATTTTTTATCCTCCATAGTACTGGAGTGTTAGTTAATAATTAATGTTCCAGACATGAAATAGTTGCAGACAAAGTCAAGAACAAATAAAAGTCACATTCGTCTCACACTGTTTAAAAAAAAGAAGAAGAGTAAGCTGGCACAAAACAAAGGCGACCTGTGTTACAAAAACCATATACAACAAGCATCTCATGGTTCCACTCCATCAAAATAAAGACTCTGTGAAGTGCACGATTATACTGCAGAGCGGCAATTACTAAGAGAGAAGCACAGTACTCAGTGGTAAACAGTGCTGTGCTGCAGAACGGTCCTCAGAGATCCAGTTCATCGAATCACAGGTCAGGTTCTGTCTTAACCTTTTTTTTTTATATATACAGGATGTAACTGCGATCATTTCAAGTTGCTGAATCGTGTTTTTACTTCATAGGCTCCTTCGTAGCTTGTAATAAGAGCAAATTTGTCAAACTTTAATGGAATATGAAGTCAGTGCTGCAATAAGCCAACTAAAATAAAAACACCATAAATAAAGACACTCTGAAGTCTCTATAGCAGTATTCAGCACCCTTTTAGCTGTCTGTGGTTGGTGACGCAGGCAGAATGGAAGATGTGTGGATGGCAGTGGGCTCAAGGGATTACTTGACTGCTCCTTAAAAGTGGCTGCAAAGTTTAGAGAATGGAGAGTAATGCAGTCCAAAGTGTGACTGAGCAAGACACTGAATTTGTACTGAGGCTGAAATCACGTCACAGTATGCTTACTGCTGCTACAATCCTGCTCACCTGAAGGTATTAAAACAAAGATGAATTCTGCAGTTGTCTCATATACTGTACCTGACACTGCATAATACACATACGCGATGTCCCATCTCATCCATTCTCCCTATCAGCTTCTGGCTTCTTTGTACAATCGTTCTCATCTTTGCTGGTTACCTGTCTCTCTGCAGGTGGAGCAGCTGTTCTGTTTGGGTCTGAGGAGCAGGTCCGAGTGTCTAAAGCTGCTGGAGATGTGCGACTGGAACCTGGAGGTGGCCAGCACACAGATGTTAGATAACTATGGATCCACAACAAGACAGAGGTACAGTAAACTACTCAAGTATCCGTCGTAACTTCATCAATAGAATCTACAGTATAAGCTAGAATGGGCTGTACTCTCATATTATTGGCCAGATCAGCTTCTTTAATTCTTCAGTGTTGTTACTTCATACAGCACCAGAACCGCTAACATGCATTTAAAACTGTAAAACTTTTTAAAACAGTTTTTGAACATTGCTTCCTGAAATTGAATTCATGAAGTCATGTATGACCTCACTCCAAGTGCTAATTAGGTCACGCCTGTGTTTGGAATACATACCATTAAAATCTGCTGCCTAGCTGTTAGAGATTTCCACCAAATCCGAATTACTGCAAGTTTCTGGAATGGTTAACAGCAGGCATATACATTAGGGATACAGTCTGATGCAACGAGACCTCTGGTGTGTTCTGCTAATGAGACTATGAATCATATTTGGTTGCTAAACTGTAAAGTTTTCTTTGTTATTTCTCTTTTCCATAGAGACATGCCTATATATCTTATGGAAATGCTTTTAAAGCTTGATCAATTTAATGTGTATCTCAGCCCCCAAAAGCGGAAGTCTCTATTGCAATGTAAATATCGCTGGAGGTAATTTAGGAGGATTTAGCATTTCATCTCCCGGTTTTCTCAATCTAATCTAAAGCCTCTTTCTATTTGCAGACGGTGACAGGAATCTCAAGCTGCTGAGATCTGATTGGAACTTTCTCATTTTCAGTAAAACATCATCAGAGGAGGTGAATCTGCCCCTGACCCTTCACGTTTATGCTTCCAGTCAGAACACTGTAATTTGACTCTGGAAGAATCAAGCACATTTTCACTGAACTGGCACAAAATACCAAACTTCATCATTTCACCCTACATACTTAACACGGACAAAGGAATTTTGCTTGTGGGGAAAGATTTTGGGTTGTATCTCGACTTTGGTCTGAAAGTGATGTGGTTGTTGTACGTAGTAGGATATTGGAAACTGTAGACATCTGCCATGTTTTTAAAGTCAAGGTCGGGTCCACTTATTGGTATCCTCACTGCCGCAATTACACTATTGACCAACTGCAGAGATACTTTAATCTTTTCTTTTGATAACGGCATTAAAAAGACAGTTTGGAAGTGACAAGGCCAAAATAAGTTAACTAGCACAATATACACAGTAGCACTTCCTGAAAAGGTCTGTACTTTGCTACAAGGTCATTGTATTTTGTCAGATATATGCCAAGAACTAGTTCGGTCTGACTCCTCTTAAGTGAATTTACCGTATTTCATAATTTTTAATAATAATAGTAATAATAGTGTACAGTGAATGTGCAGATTTTTCATTAAAGGTCAACCTCTTGTATTGGCGACTGTAGTGCCACTTAGATGCAATTGTTTTGAAGACCAATTTAAAAAAAAAAAAATATCATATTGTACCTCTGCCACAAAAGCACAACAAAGCTAATATTTAATTGGCTGTCCAGGTCATGTTGTACAGGGAATCATTTGGCCTGTCTGAAAAGAGGTGGGGATATGATGATGATGATGCTGCTGCTGCTGAAAGCTTGTGGAGACGAGGAAACGTGCAGAAAATAATACTTGAGGCAGTGACGCAGTGCTGCGCTCTCTGTGCAGAGAGTCGGAGGTCAAACCGGTGTACAGAATTCATGGGACGAGATCAGAGAAGCAGTTTGTCCAAGATTCACTTCTCATGAAGACCTACGAAACTGTCTAATTTATATCTAAAGGGTATAAATGGTATATGATTCTCTTAAAAAATCTAATTTATAAAAGAGGCATTTATGTCTTTGTGAACACAATATTGTATTATTTTAATATATTTTGAACACAATGCTCAGAGACAAAAGTAGACTGTTATGTCCATTACTGGGCAGGCCATTTGTTAAATTATTTTAATGCGTCACTCCTTATGTTTAATCACCAATTTATGACTATTGGCACACGTGGCTCAAGAAGAAATGGGCTACCAGTGGGTAGAAACTTCCTTTCTTCCACCTCCGATGTAGTCTTTCCTTATTCCTTCCTTCAAAGCACTTTGCCTGCACAGAACTCCTGTGCATCAGCTGAAAACTCCTGCCAGCTTGGTATTTTCTGTATACACACAGGCTACGTTGGCAGCTAATATCAGCAACGTTGTGAAATTTGCCCCAAGGCTTACATCCTGTTCCATCATCATCACTTAAAACGACAACTGTGATATTTTGGTCAGCAGCTTTAGGGGCAATCATTTAAGACCGGAAAGGCATGTCAGCTCTCTGTGAACTCATTCACTGCTGGATGGGACGATACATCTTCTGCCTGGGTATTGTCACAGCCCTCAAAAAAGGAATAGTTCGAAACTTAGTAAAAAAAAACTTTTTGGACTGTGTAAAAGTTGGGACTCTTGTTCTTTGGCTTTATTCTGGATGCGAGGACTCTACTAAAAAGAAAGGAAGTAAATGGCTTCTCACATACTTCTAAACTCTACTTTTATGTGGTCAACCAGATGTCGATGTCAAAAATAATACTTTACAGACGCACAGGGAACACACTTGATCCCTACAGTGCTTCTCTCTGTAGAAAAAACTAACCAACTGGTACCCATCTATTTAAATTACAATGTAAATACTGGCATTGCTCCAAACCAAACAGCCCCTCCATATGTCCACAAACACCCCAGAATGTAACAGGTCCGAGCGCAATCTGTTTGGACAGAAACTTCAAATGGCCTCTGAAAAAAAGCAAACAAGCCACAAGCCACAAGCCTGCCAGCCTATCTGCATGGACACATTAAGAGGCTTAAAAAAAAATATCAATAAAATAAAAAAACAGTGTTTTGAATATATTTATAAAGGATGTGCAGGACTGATTTTGGATGACGACCACCAGTAAAAGCTTTCTCCCGTGTGCAATAAGGCTGCTGTCGAACCTGTAACCTCCCAGTCTGTCCAACTATCAGTGCCATCCGGTTGTGTTTAAAAAAAAAAAACAGAAACAAAAAGTTGTCCTTAAACACTGACCCAGAGTCAGTTTTGCCTTCCCCTCCCCAACCCTTGATGTTTTGTGGTGAAGCTGATCATTAATCAGTGCATAAGAGCGACTTGATATGAGCAGTGCCTCCGCAGTCGGTTCATGTGTTGTTTGTCTTTTTACCAAGCTGCTGTAGTTGTATTGAAGGACTGAAGTGAACCTTGTGGTGTTATGAGCGACCTAAAGCAACATTCTCGTGTTGTGGTGTTGAGACTCTGATGTTAAAAAAACTCTGTTCAGTCTTTGTTTCTTCAGAAACCGTCTGCTATTTTAAGTCATTTATATTTTAGCTGTTTTTCCTTCAGTCCATCTTGCCATTTCTTCCTCATTTGTATGTATTTGCTTCCCAGAATGTGTTTTATTTTAAATGCCTACTGTACAGTTGGTTTTCATTGTTTCTCTCATCCTGGGTTGATGGAAATGTTCAAGAGAAGTTCATGCTGCCGAATTTATAAATGTATTTTTTATTAAAGAATTAATTATTTTTTACCTCTTCTCCACTGTTTATTCATCTTTCTTTCACTCATTTTAGCTTGTTGTCTTTTAATAATTAAGTGCTGCTTAAAGGGGATCATCATGCAGGATTTTGTTTTTACAAGTTAAGACATGTTCCACAGAGAGGCAGAGGCATTAAAGTTAATTAATATGAAACACATACTGCATTAATTAGCATCAACAAAATATGACTACTAGAACAATAATCTGTGTTTACACGATGCTCACCAGGTTTTTAGTTATATGTGTCATAAATGAAGAAATGTTTCAAGTTAGGAATTAGTCACTTAATAGCTCTACAGGAAATGAATCGACACCTATTTTGATACGTTAATTGGATTTAGTTTATTGATTTGACTCATTTATCATGAAACCAATCTATAGCGAAGCTACTGGAGCTAGTGTAGATTTGAGCTTAAAGCTAACACAAGTGATAAGCAGGGAATTGATTCTCTACTTAAAGCATGTGGGCCTGATCGGGTGCCAGGTGGTACACCAACCATTTTCTAATTCACAATGAAAAAGTGATTCACACAGGGATTTTTGTTGTTATTTACTAATTAGCAAGTGTTCTAAAATGTCCCTTGCCTGTTAATTGGGAAGTCGTATATTAGTGTATCAGTGATCTGTGCAGTGCACACAAGTGGTGACAGGTCGCATACACCTGACTCACATGGAGCTGCTTTGATTTGTTTTGTCTTTAGCGCCACCTACAGGTTGCCTCATGCCAAATATGACAGAAGATGGCAACAGTGAGAGGATGGCAATGAAATGGTAATTCAGTAAAAAATGGACTGATGAACCACAGTTTAATTGGTATGCTAGTGTCATTCCCGTATAGCAGCACAAGAAAAGAGAAGATTACAACTTTGAACTTGTCTTATTCTGCCATATCAACGTTCATTTTATCTGATAAAGATTCTTAACTTTTGTTTAGTAACTGACTGTTAATTTTTAACCGTCACCGTCTTAGTTTAGTGTGTTTGCTAATGCTAGAGCTAAGTCCCTGGTGGAAATGTTATTAGATTTGCAGAAATTTCATTAGAAATGTTAAAAAATGTGACCTGATGATGGTGCAAGATGAAAAATTAAGGGATCACCAAAGTGATTACAGTTATTCCTGTGGAGAACATGAATGTCTGCACCAAATTTCATGCCAATCCAAAAATATCAACCCGTGGTGGTGCTTAATAAAAAGCCAAAACAACGAGGGCAAGTCATTTGTCATTTGGATTAATCCTAACAATTACTCAGTATTTGTCTGCTTGAAGCATTTGTTGATTTCAGCCTCTTTTACAACATAACGATTTTCTGTTTTTCTATCTTGATTTTTACCAGCGAAAATGAAATATTTTGAGCTTGGTACTTTTCACTATTTTATAGACCAAACAAATTATATTTCAAACAGATCTAATAATTAATATATTGAGTATATCAGGGATGTCCAAAGTATGACCCGGAGGTCAATCATGGCCCGCAGCCAGATTTCATGCAGCCTGAAGTTTAATTTTTATAATATATTATTAATAGCCTGCTAGGATTGTCAGACACTGGAATGGCTGGAAGATTTGGCTTTTTTTGGTTGACATAACGAAGCATTTGAACCTTTAAGGACATAAGGGTTCAAATACTTTATGTCCTTAAAGGTTGATCTCGTGAAAAACAAGAGCAAGACTTAAACTTAAATATTAAAAGTCTTTGCATTACCCATTTAAACTGAACATGAGGTTAAGATTTGTATCAACTTCATGCAAGCTTAACATATTCCATATAAATGATTCTTTGTTATCTGACTCCAGATGTAAAAGAAAGACAGAACTAGTTTTTAGATTTGGAGTACACTGTCATTAAAAAAAAAGATTATTGTGACAATGAAAACAAAATTGTTACAGAACCTTTGAATGGAACTTTTATTGGTAATTTTTTAAATGTTAGTATTGGCCCCCGGATATCTTCACATTGTCAGATCTGGCCCTCTTTAAAAGAAGTCTGGACAGCCCTGGAGTAGATGAAAAGTATTGCTCATGGTGCCCCTAAATGTTTACATATAACCAGCGGTACTATGCGGTGCAGTGGATTGTGTTGCACAGTGAGTAACTGTATGGTGGCAGATCAATCCGAATCAATTAGGCCGTGTTTGTGATCATCGACCCTCTGACAACGTGTGAGACCTTGATCCCTGTGAGAAAATAAAGCCAAGTCCTTGCATGTGTCGACTGCATTGATCCTGGCAGCACACATACTGTATCAATCGATCTCATATTGTTTTTTTCATATCGTCTGCTGCAACACCAAGCCCTTAGCATAGTTCAGAATTTGTTTCCGATGTGTCAGGACCTACACGAGCATATTACAGACTCATTTGTTTATTGACAATAAGGCTGGACGCCTGATGATGAAAAATGTTTTCCGGCCAATATAATATAAAACTATACAGAGTGAAATTGGACAATGTGGCCGAGCGGCTTGGCGGCAACTTCTATGCCCAGGATGGAGGAACTACTTACCCTACAGTCACATACATGAACATATTATATTATATATAATTATATATTATCTTTGGTTTCTTCCCCCGCTGGCATAATTCACCATCGTTCTTTGCTTTACTGTTGGACCTGGAGAACTTCTGCTTAGTAATGAGTGAACCCAGTATGCCCTTCATTCTTCTTATTGGTGTGTGTTAATGTGTATACAGTATCATTACTCAGCCCCTGGGCAATTATTAATGTTGTACCAGTTGTTTTGGGCACTAGAGCAGGGGTCTCACAGGAATCCCTGGAGAAATTATTTGTTTGTGGGTTTTTTTTTTTACCAAACAGAAGAGGCCAAGAGAAAGCAGGAGGAAGGCTGCCAAGAAAGTGCAGAGGAGCAGATAAGAGTGTACTTTGTGCAGTCTGGAAAAGAAATCTTCCAGGCATATATATTTATATTGTGTATGTGTGTTTACAGTTAGCTTTATAGAATATGATTTTAGTATCTCTCTTTGCCCTTTTTTTCTGTTTTTTTTCATGTTTTTTATAGGAAGCTATATTTTTTCCCCAAGACTATTTTTTTCTTTCATCGACATTCCCTTTGTTGTTCTGGGTTGAAACTTTAGCTCGGAGCCGAGCATATAGCACAGACAGAAACCTTCAGTGTATGATGGAGGGGTGAAAGACGACGCGATGACAGGGGGACGGTGGATAGGAGGGGCCATGGGACAAATTTCTGAGAAGTCAGAGAGGAGGAAGAGAAGAAAAGAAAACACCAAAGAGAGGGAGGGAGGGGTTGACGAGAGGACCGAGAGGGAACTGGTGCTGTGCTACACTACACGGATCTCTTTAATCTTTCCTTCACTTCCTCTGCCTTACTTGTATCAGTATAAATAATCACCATAATAAACCTTCTTTCTGGATAATTTATCTCCATGCAGTGAGGCTGGGCGATGGGGCTGAAATTAATATCAAGTATTTTTCACACTTTACGTATAAAGGATCATATAATGTATTCCAAGTGAGTATATTTTATGTATTACATGAGACAGAACCATAAAAACAAAACATTAACTTCTTGTTTTAGTTTTTAATTACAATTTGCTTTGAGTCATTAATTTGGACAACAGTATTTTAGACATTGGAGATGACTCCTCTGAAAGGTGATATACGGTATGATAATATTAACCTAAGGCATGCTTAAAGCTGCATTAACAGATTTCCTGGCCTCTTGGGGGCAGCAGAAACAAGCTGTAAGCACAACATTGACATATTATCATCTGTATTTTAGTTTACTATGGCTAACATGTTCATAAACATTTGCTTATTTATCCAACCAGCATATACATGTCATCATGAGTTGTGTTTTTGGTTCAATATTCGCTCGCATTCACTTTTAGCTCTGCCATCAACTCCTGATGCTCATCAGCTAGTCGTCGCGTTTGTCTGATGTCTGAGCAGCAGCAGCAGTGTTCGTGTGTTCAAATCGGATTTTAACACTGAAGCTGTACTGAACCATCGTGGTCACTTATTCAATCTGTGACTTGAATCTTTATCAGTGGAGTCTCTCTTATGTAGCTCACTGAGAGCTCTGTTGTAAGCTCAGCTGTGATACACAGTTTCTTTAAAACTTTACTGGAACACAGCGAGAGTCACAGTTATGATGCCGATTGCTGGTGGCTGGACTAAACGGGGCTAGTGTAGAGCGACTTTTGTAAAGAACTGAACACAACAGTTTGAACCAGCGACAAGGTGAAGATTCAGTCGTACTTAAACGCTTCAGTATCCTTGTGGCGTAAAGTCCCTGTGTGCCTGTGTGATCTCTCTAAACTCCACACTCTTAACTATTCATTACCATGTTTGAAAAATCCCCCGTATAACCCATAACAATAACTTATACTGAAAATGCATCTCCTGTAAGGCCTTAAAACATTACATGATGGAGTCACATGCTGTGGAGCGTGTCCTGTCATTCGACATAATGAGACATGAGCGTGTGAACGTCAGCTGTGTAATGGTAATTTCGATTTCTCTGTTTCGGCCACTTGAGATGCCCATCCTCCCCCTTCCTAACACGAGATACCAGATTCTTTTGTGTTTTAAATTCTCATGTCTAGACTCAGCTTTGCACCTAAACACGAGATCCTGTAGGACACCCAACACACCCAACGGGGTCGGGGCCGATACCTGCACCAGACAAAGGCTGTGAAATATACTCTGGGGGGCGTTCTTCAGGTATAAACGTTTAGGTCTCCCCATGCTCGAGGTCTTTCTTCATCTTTGACCACTCGGGTGCTGATTGACCTTTTCTTTGCAAAGAAAATAAAAACCTCGTCGGCCGGCAGAAGCCTCTATTTCATTCTTCACCAGCAGCATTTCTACAGCAGCTGTGAAATGTTTAAAGAGATGGGCTGTTATTGGACTTATGAATGACTGTCTGACTGTTATATTGGTACATTATGTGCATGTTCTCTCCCCCAGCCTCCACTCATGGATGTAATTGGATTTCAGGAAAGTGCAGGTACACGTGCATACCCAGACATATTGTACAGAGCAGGTGCGCGTGTGAAATGTGCCACAGCGGTGGCTTATAGGTGAAGAAAGACTAACTGAAGTGTGACATTATTACTGTACGACAGCTGCAGAAAACAACATATAGACAGACTTTTCTACAGCAAAGTAAACTGCAAAAGTTGCTAATACAGCTCCCAAGCGTAACAAAACACTAATCCATTAGTGCAACGTTTCTTTTGGATTATAAGAATAAAAAAAGTCCTCCTAGATTTTGGAGTAGTTCCAGACGGGATACCGGTATAAACACATTAGTATATGATTGCCTCCCCTGCGTTAAACCTTGACGAAACTATCTTTGAATCAACAGAGAAAAAGGATGACAAAAACCTTGAGACACAACCACAATAAGACAAATAAATATTTGAACCTCAGAGATTTTAAACCCTGAAGTGAGTTGTGGAGCAAGACAGATATATTGGAGGCACAGCAGATCGACTCTGCAGTACAAACACAAACTCTCAGTAATTTGAAGGGCTGAAGATGACAGGAGGAGGCAAACCTGGAGCACTGGAGGCATGTGGCCATGTCTCCCTCTGGGTTGCTGCCCTTAGTTTGGATACTGCATGGCTCTCTGTGGGAAAACACCTCAGGTTTATTCCCCAATAGCCAGTCTATGGCCCAGTGCCCTCATTACTGTAATACCACTTCTCTACTGCATCTACTTGTGTCGCATAAGAGATGATTATAATTGCTGTAAACAATGGTCCATCCACCTCGCTTATCTGGGGCTGGGCTGCAGTGGCAGCAGGTTCAGCTGAGTCTGCCCTGGGGTCTCCTCCCAGTTGGGCATGCCCGGAAGAATTCCAAAGGACGGCACACAGGAAGCATCTTAATAGATGCCCGAACCACCTCAGCTGGCTCCTTTCAGGAGGAGGAGGAGGAGGAGGAGGAGCACTCCGAGCTCCATCCTGAGGAGGAAGCTCATTCCGGCTGCTTGTATCTCATTTACTCGGTCACTACCCAAAGCTCATGATCACAGGTCAGATGTAGATGAACTGGAAAATTGAGAGCTCCGTCTTCCCCCGCAACGGCCTGGTGCGACATCCACAATGCTGCCCACACCGCACCAACCTGCCACTTCCCCGTCACCCATGAACGAGAGCCCGAGATACCTGAACTCCTTCACTTGGGGCTTAAACTTCCTCCTAACCTGATACACAAAGGTAATTTTCTTCCAAACAAACGCAGTAGTACTTACATTCATTTTTTTTTTTTCTTAAATCAGCAAAAGGCTTAGTGTGTATCCTCGAGGCCTAACAAACACTGAGGGCTTTTTTCCTTCCTCGTATAATATTTGCAAAGCTGTCGTATTTCAAAGCTTACATTGTCTTCAGAGTGTAAACTTCTCCGTTGCTCTGGCTGCACATTTCTTGACACGTTCCTGCCACCAGCTGTCAGAAAAATAATATGAAACCGCTGTCAGGGTTTTGTATTACAATGTATCATCTATCGACACGTTGAGTGCGCAATCCTTGGGTGCGTTACAGCGTGACGCAAACAACACGAGGCATCTCATCAAAACACTGATCCACGAGAGGTCGAAAAACGTTATGAAGTTTCTTTAAGTTTTTCAGTTGTGTTGGAAAATGGCAAAAAAAAACTGACATCTGTTTTGCAACAGCAACCTAACGGGCTAATGGGAAATTTCTTACACATTTAAATTTGCTGGTAGTAATGATGTTGTCGATTATTGTAATTATAATTACTCAGCACCAATAAAAGTGGACAATCGCAGACTGCAGCGGTGTTTAAAAAACGCAACAGGGCCTTTAAATATTCATGAATCTTAATACACTGAATAATGGGACAATTAAGCAGTGACGTTTTGTTTAAACTCCCTCTATGCCGACCATCTACTTGTGTGTCTTGTATATTTTTGTACAATTTGCACGCCTACAGCTCAATTAAAAATAAAATAGCGCCTGAAACCAAAAGAATAATATCCAGACACCTGAGTTATGAATCAAAGAGAATCACTGATGTTAAAACATTTAAACACGATTTGTATTCCAGTGTTTGCTGCCTGCATCGAGTACTGTCTGCCAGTAGAGGCAGGTGAGCAAACTGATATGTTTGGAGACCGTGTGTGTGTGTGCAGGCGAAGTAACTGCTGTTCACCAGCCTGTGTACCTTCGGCCTCTGTCATCTTTGAACTTTATAGAATATCGAATCCCTTTCATTACTCCTCTGTCATCTTTAAACGCTGTAACACACTCACACACACATGAGCGCATCCTCGACCCTTTAGGGTAACACAGAAACCCACTGACACAGTGATCATTATTCTAAAGAAAGTTGACATTTAGAGGAAATAGTATTAGGATATATATGTCGTAGGAAATATGAGTTAGGCGAGAAGATCAACACCACTCTAAATTGAAAAAAAAAGTTGGCTTAGTTAGTTAGCTCTGCGACATTGCGGCCGCGCCATTGGTCCGTCCTTCATGGTGCGCCATACTCCACCAGGAGAAGCTTCAGAAGCCTCTGATTGGAGCATTTCTGCTTGATCCGTTTGCTTCTAACATGGGTTGGTAGCCTATGTAGTTAAATCATTTCGCCTTTGTCTGTCTTACTTGGAAAATTAGCCAGATTCTCGATGCAGTTACTGTGTCTGACTTCAGTCCAGCTCGCCTAAGGAATTTAGGATGACTTTGTCCAAAGGTTAGAAAATCCACCTAGCAGCACCTCTGAAGCTCGCTAATGAACACATATATCCTCTTAAATCCATTCAAAAGCTAGTTATAGAAATGACTCAAGGTTTCACGGGGGGGGGTCATGACTCGCTCACTGCTAATAGGAACATCTTATGACCTTTGGACAGTTTTTGTGCTAAGCTAAGCTGTTGTGGCTATAGCTTAATGTTTTGCACATATAAGACAAATGTATTACTCTTCTAAGCAAGAAAGCAAAAAAAAAAGCATATTTCCCAGAAGATGAGAAAAAGTGTGAAAAGTGGAACTTAATAGGGGGTCACGGGTTTTACAACACGGTGTGTAAAATGAAACATTAGCTGCATTACTCTGTATGAGGGTTTTTCCGCTCACTGTGTGTGTCTTTTGGTAATACGAATAATGTCTACACACACTTACTAGGTTGTGATTTGGAAGGGAAACACTAATCATTAGCTTGCACACTGGTCTCCACTCCCAGTACAATTTTACTGCTTAATTCAAGCAGGCATCTACATCGCTGCCCGCGGCAAAAAAATGATGAAATGGGATTCTTATCAGAGGGACACATTGCAGAACTGGACACGAGACATCTCAACTCTGCAATCTTCATTCTCGCTGATTTGTGCTGGAACTTGTTACCTTTCCAGCCCGTGAGGACAAAATATTCAGTCTTCTTTTTTTTTGTCTGTATGTATTTGCTATATTAAGGGTACATCTGGCCTGAAGCAGTTCTGACCAGGCAGTTATTCAGATTGTGCTGTCAGAATTTCAATCAAGCAAAAACCAATGTGGATGTCCAGAGGAAAGTGCCAAGCTGGGAGACTGCAAAGTAGGTAGATTTCACATTCCTGCACAGACTGGAAAGCCCATCTTAATGTGCACTGAGCATTTCCCATCAGCAGCTACCACAACTTCACCTTCATCATTACCGAGGAAGATGAGATCAAGACAGAAACATCTTCTATCAGCACCACAACATGAATGCTGAAGACACAACCCCAACCGGCAACGCTAGTCTCTCCTGTCCACAATGTTTCTTCCGAGGCCGCTCAGGCTGAGCCCCGTTAAAATAAGGAGATAAGAGCTCGACACTCTCCTGTTATGTCATACAGATGACTGCATGTCTGGATCTTGCTTCGTTACTACACTGGTGACACTTTCCATAATATTTCAACAGATTACATATTGTGCTTTCAGGCAGTTGGCTCACCAGGACTTCATCTGGCCCAAAAGATTTTTTCGATTCTTATCATTTCCTCCAGACATAAAGGTCTGGATTACTTGCCAAATAAGTACTTCGAAGGTCTTTTGAACAACTTCATCAAAATAAAAAGATAAGATGAAATACCTGCTCAATACTATGTTGTTCAAGGACTTGGCTGGACTGTTAATCAGGTTGCTGAGCCCAAATACTTCTCCACCAATAACTTTATAAAAACATACTTCTACACAATCTGTTTCCATATGAGCGCTACACAATAGCAATGTATTTAACTTGATAATCTGCGCACGGATATTCCAACCTACCTACTACCATTAACACTAGGCCTATGTGATGGGTAATCCTCCAATCCCATAAATACAAAGGCGATGTCACAAATTACACTTGATTGTGATTTGGTTGTAAAATCATTGCTGATGGACCTTCTTGATATGCTTCAGGTGCGAGGACGCTGGAAGTCAGTCACAGCTGGGGATGCTGAGCGAAGATCAGTCACTACAATAAATTCATTCGAAATGGTACGTGATGTTTTCTCTGTTCATTTCAATGAATGCCAGGCTAACATGTATATATCAGAGTGGAATTTAACATGGAGCGCTGCTGGGGGAAGGCGGTGCAGTAGATAGATAAATAGAACAAAAACTAGAAAGCCAGTCTGTTGGGTTTTTTTCTGGATAAAATGATCCTGTGGGATTCACTGTGTTTTTCTCCTTCATTTCATTTTCATACAATGTTACTGTTAGTACTTGCCAACCCTCCAGATTGTCCTGAGGGTCCCATTTTTCAACGTCTCCCCTGTGTCCTCCCGGGCTCCATAAATTCACTAGAATGCAGGAAAATGGTCTCTGAATTTAAACAAAATTTCCGGAGGCGGAGGAGGGATGACCCTGACCTCCGTGTTGGGTAACGTCTCCGAAGGCCTAGTTATAAAACTTCACCAATACCGCATCTCACTCCATGAAATGGTTGCGGCTTTGCGGCTTTTTAAATGTTTTAAATGGACTCATTAAAACTAGAGCTCTGCAAAAGAGCCTTAAATATGCACATGATGCCTATGTATATAATATTGCTTTTTTAAAAAGATCAAAGCCACATATCCTGGGCAAAGCCTTAACCGGATGATGATCTATGTAGTACACACAGGAATAAGGAGCAGCATTGTTCTTGTAGTACATGAAAGTGCTAGGTAGTCTACATCACAATGCAGTAATACAAGAACATAATGATGTCATTTTGTTTCAGCATAAACTTGCTTACTGTGGAGGTTCAGCCCCTATACTAGTGTTACTAAAATAACCCCATCCTGTAAAAAGCAGAAACATAGCTATGATGCGCACGCTCTTGCATGACATTGTTCACAAAAAGGTTACATTGTTCTGTTTGATCGTGTTTTGTGTGTCCATTTAGTCTGAGACGCTGGCACTCTAGTTTCTGCATGCCATACGGGGATCAGTTGCGAGGCTAGCTGTTCAAAGACCAGCTTTATCGCCACTCTCTTTCCAGGAATAAAAAAAACGTCCTCAGTCGCAAAAATAATGACTTTTTGTGCAGTTACCATCATCAGCATGAAGGAAGGAGTAAGAAACACTGAGGCTGTTCTGATCCCGCACATCTACCAAGCTCTTCTACGACATTTAACGCAATATTGTAACAATAAATGCCTCAGACAAATATATAGAGTAGCAGCGACCCTAGAGACATTATGAAATGCGTTTAGCACAAACACTGATCAATAATCAAAAGCTCAGCATATAAGATTTAGGAGAAGCACAAAATCGATCAAACAACAAAATAAGAAGCAATTTCACCATCTTTGGACCTGTATGATATATATGTATATATACACACACACACACACACAGCAACACTGACATACCACAAATTACACGAGCACTGTGGAGACGTGTGTGTCCGCATGCATTTATTCCTCCACATTATAAAGTCCAGAACAGATAGCTGTATTTTAAAATGCAGTTACGGCCATGTAGGTGATAACTATGTAAATGTGGAGCTGTTTGTGCGAGTTGCCTGCTCAGAAAACATTAGGATACGGTGCGCCGCTGATCTCTGCTCTTATCTTTGGGTAAAACCTGAGCTGCTGAATTGTGAAATAGCTGCAGATGACTAAAGTTTGTGATGAAGCAAAAGTTCTTATTACAGAAAGATTTGGAGCAGCAGTTTAGGACTTGACCAGATTTATGTCTTTTCCCTCTGACACTGTATTAGTTACCATGTTGACAAGGTTAATGTAACTTCTGCATTTGATGTTTAAATATGACTTATTATGGTTTAGTGAGAAGGATTTTGAACTTTGCAACATTTAAACATCTTCTTGTTTAGAGTTTACAGTGTGGTAGACCGCCACAGGACTTCATGAAACCTTAATTGCGACATTGACTTTATTTGGAAATACAACCAAAGGCATGTTGTCTTCTGCTCTGAGCACATTCTTGACTGTTTATTCTAATCAATTTGGTCAGCGGATGGCCTTAAAGGTTAGAGAAGCGAGTTTGTGACTGCAAGGTTGTTGGAAAAGTTGTTGCTGGAAAGTTAAGTGCAAAGCAGTCTGTTAGCCTAATCCGACTGCTCTAGTAGCAGGTTGTTTAATGCATACTGTATGAGGTAGGTGAATGTGTATATACAGTATATGCAGATTGACAATATTTACATTTTTTACAACAACAACAACACAAACTGAATTTAAAGGGTGAGAATAATAAATAACGTACAGTGGATGTTCCTGACACTTTGGGTCTGGTGTGTTGGCCTGTGGGAAGAAACTCTTGTGTCTGTTTGTGAGAAGTTGGAATAGGTCGCGTGATGGATCTGCAGTGATGTTTCTTGACCCTGGACATGTATAAGCCCAGAATGGAGTCCTGAGTGTTGGTTGTAGTCCGTTCCTGTCCTGTTTGATGGCCGATCTAAACCAGACAGTGATGGATGAGCAGAGAACAGACTAGATTAGTTTAAAACTGGATCAGCAGCTCCTTAAGAAGGTTGGACTTCCTAAGCTGTTGCAAAAAGTACATTCTCTGCTGCACCTTCTGTCCTTACCAGATTCTCTATTTTTGGAAAATTATGGGCCCAAGAAATGTGAGCAGAGACAGTGTTGTTGATTATGGTGATGAGTGGCAGCGTTCTGTTCAGTCATGCACCGCCTGGATGAAGCAGATGACTGTCGTGTCGGCTACAGACCTCAGGAGTTTAACAGACGGGTCTCTTGAGGTGCAGTCATTTGTGCAGAGGCTGGAGGGCAGTGGGGAGAACACACACCCCTACACACTAGTGCTGATTGTCCAGGTTCTGGATGTGATGCTCCCCAGCCTCGCCTGTTGTCTCCTGTCGGTCAGGAATTTGGTGATCCACTGACAGGTGGAGACTGACACAATAAGCTCTGAGAGAAAAAAAACAAAAAACCGTTTGAATGTGATTAGGGAGTCCCGAAAAGAGAAACTTTCTCTTGGTGAAACTTTCCACTCTGTGTTCTGCATCAGACTGTATGTGTTCCAATAGATGTCATTAATTCTTGTTGTGCTTTGGAAAGCACATATTGCACAGACACACATGCACTCCAACACCCAACTGATCCAAGAAGCTGATAGTGTTGAAGCTTGTAATAAAGGATGAATGGTGCTGACTGAATGAGCTTCAACTTCATCCATAGTACCAAGAAAGAGCCAAGATTGTCCTCATTAAACTACTCTTTCCTCTTGTTTAATGTGATATGTAAATCCTTAATAACCCCAAATTACTCTTTTGGCTGCTGTATCTGAGTTAATAAAAAAACACAAAATGAGAACAAAGCTAATAAAACATCTTGCCTCACTGCTGTGGCTGATCTTCAATGGTCTGTTTCTGCTCTGCCATCTGTCCATTTATTTCTGTCATAAACAGAGGGCCGCAGAACAAAGCAGGAGTGTGCAGCCAGCAGACCCAGGCTGATCCTGGCCCACTTTCTGATGTTTAAGCACTAAGATGATCAAGTTCCTCTAAAAGCAGCAGATAAATCATATTTTAGCTCTCACAAATGACTACAGAAGAGGGCAACAGAACAGAGAGTATTCAGCACACGGCCTGCAGTGTAGCTTCTGGTCAAAACGGACCAGACCATTGAGAAAAAAAAAGTAAATGTAACACAGTATAGATTTTACCCAGAATAATTAAGAGGTGACAAAAGTGCAGCGTCAAGTTGGTTTAGGAAACGTGTCAATAAACAAGGCCAAGATAAATGAGGAGCAATCGGACAACATGAGCGAGAGTGATTAAAGTCATTTTCTACCCAAATTTCTAACTTTGGAGAGTAAAAAAAAAAAAAAACTTTCCATATAAAAGTGATTCAAAAGTGGATTTTAAAGGTTTGCTGTTTGGTTCTTCGGAGAGAAACAGAGGAGTGAATGCAGCACACTCGAGTTAAACCACTAATGCAACATAATCTAATCACTTCTTCAGTGTCCTTCCATATGCAGCTTGGTTTCATCTCAGGTCCTCGTGACGCTCTGGTGTGTAAGCAGGCATGTTGGGTGTGTGAAGTTGACACATTAGAAATGCAACTAATGCAACAAAAGCTTCTGTTTTGAAAATTGCACATCACAACACTGACACATAGCTATGTAAAAATGTGGCCACAGTTTAGCACAGGGGACCATACACGGTGCAGCCACATACCAGGATTGGACCTAGTCTCGTTGAAAAAAAGAAGGACCCAGGGAGTGTGCTATAATTATCAGTGTATCACACTGCTCAGAAATCTCATGCTGTGGTGCTGCAAAGGAGTTTCTGGCCAATTGTTGACCAAGGACCAATGATGGTTGCGGAACTGCCAGCATTTACGCTTACAGGGATCCTGGAGGGGTCACAGGAGGTTACTTATCCAATACAGAAAGAAAAGGAGAAAGTTTATGATGGTTTCCCCTGGTGTATCTTTGGGGAGGTAACTGTGGGAATACGGGGCATCGGTGCTGTTATTACAAGCCATTTAGCTCTTGAATAAGGAAGTCAAGCACTTTAGTATTGTAGCCTTGGGAATGATTCAGCTGGCAATCTTCCCGAACGGAGGTGTGCAGAGCGTCCAATACGAGGGCCTTAGGATTACATCTCTGCATTTTGCGCGTGACGTGGTTCAGCTGGCATCTCCCGTGCACACTAGGAATGAGTCATTGCTCCTAGTGAAGACGTTTAAGTATCTTGGGGTCTTGTTCAGCGGGTGAGGGTAAAATAGAACAGCGCGACAGGCGAATTAGTGCGGCGACGGCGGCTTTACTGGACTGTCATGGCGAAGAGGAGGCAGAGCCTGAAGACAAAGTTCTCAACTTCTAAACCAGTCGATTTATGTTTCAGACTTCAACTATGGTCACAAGCTTTGGGAAGAACTAAGAAACTGTGTATGTAGAGGCAGCCAAAAATGAGTTTCCTTCATTGGGTTTACCCTCGGAGATAGGAAGAAAAGTGCAGATATCTGGAGGGAGCAGAGGAGTAGGAGAGAAGTAGAACCACTGCACCTCCTAATAGGCTGGAGAGATACACATCCCAGCTGGCCTGGGAGCGCCTTCGGATCCCCCGGGAATAACTGCAGTATATATCTCGGGAGAAGATATATAGCTTAGGTTGCTGCGACTGCAATCCAAACCTGGACGAGTGGTTCGAAATTGATGAATGGATGGACATCCAGTTAATGCCACCGCAGTGTATTCTCTCCCATTTCTGCTGGTGCACACCACGGTTAGCTGTGCTGATCCCGGTTCAGCCAGGGTTTTACAGCCATATCATACGCCTGCAAACTACAGAAGCTTTGTTAACACTAGCATATTTTCTGGTGAATATCGGGGAGTGTACAGAATGAAGACGATGGTAGTTAAGAATATTTTTGTCAGTGCCGATAGATTGCGGCCCGCTTTTTAGTAACAACAAATGAAATCCCACAGCCCAATCAACCAACGCCTGATCCAGCTCTGTTAAACCAAGCAGAACAGATGGAATATGACACACTGTAAACCTCATATCTGCATTTGCTAGTCACCACATCATCCCGTTCTCATTTGAAAAGAAAACATAATTTAACTTTCTCAAACAATTACTCTCCGGGGAACTTCCACAATGGCTAACAGACCTCGGGGACTGATGCAGCAGTCTAATGTTTGTTTGTTTACCCACGCTGCGCTTTATCGCAGTTTACATCACAGTGTTGCTACTTTGGCTGCCCGGAGCAAACACGCAGTGGGACAGAATTATTGGCCGCTTGCAGCGATGTCATCGACTTTAATTTGAAATCGCTCCATCATATTTCTTTCGTGCACATAAACTAAGCAGGCGTGGACTTTAAGTTTGATTGTTTTCTGTATTTATGACTGCTGACTGTTTTGTGCATTTCTAAAACTGATAACCTTCCTGACACACGGCACACACAGACACATACACGCTCTATAAAAGCAGCGGCACCTATAGATCACTTAAGCAGCCAATCTGCCTCCTGACTCCTATTACAGAAATGTGTATTGTACATTAGAATATAAAAATCAACCATAAAACTAAAATTCCTGGATGCTTGGGTCAATCAGGTACTTGACACACTGGAGGAAAACAACTCGAGCTGACAGATATCACCTGCTGTGTGCCCAGCACGCTGCCTTGTCCATGGGGCTCTGGAATCGATCAGTCTCTCCGTTTTACCACACTACTCAAAACTCTATCATATCTCTCTTCCTCTGTGTCACTCTCTCTCGCTCAATGCCCCATTAGTGTTGTGGACAGCCGTCAGGGATGCCCGGGGCTGCTGGGTAAAACACTGAACACAGCTGACAGGAGGGAAGGTGGAGTGGGTAAGAGAAGGAAAATACTGGGATGATCGGAGCAAGTGAGAGAAATCAGTTAAACTGGACGGAAACTGGATTGTCTTGTGGTGAATAAATGTATCAACACAAACATAAACACACTGTACTGTACAGGATGTACTGTATCTATAGGTAATGACAGACTGTCCAAGTTCTTTATGAAATTCTGGACCTGAATGCACCTTCTCAACAACAGCAGCAGGAAGCCCAAACTTTTTCTTTCTTTCTTTAAAAAAAAAAACTATTTCTACTCAAAAACTGAGTCAGAGCAAACCTTAAATCTCATCATGCAGAGATTCTCTGGATTCTCAGAATCACTTTTGGTAGTATTGATTGATTGATTGAGAAGCATTGTTTAGAAACTATTATCACGAAGCAGTGTTTGCACAGTTGAAACTGGCCAAAAAATGCTACAGTGCTCACAAGAATAGAAAGTAAACATGGGTGTCAATTTTGCAGTTTTCAAATATTATAAAGCAAAATATTTTAATGCATTTGTTCGACTTCATGGATACACATGGTATTTTGTTAAGTAGCTTGTTTACAAAAATCCCTTTAAAAGGTCCAGTGTATAAGATTTCGGATGCTCTATCTACAGAATATGGTAGGAATATTCATAAATACTATTCATAAGTGTGTTGTCATGAATGTATAACCACCTGAAAGAATGAGTGTGTTCCTCCTCCGAGGGGCCTAACTAAGTTGCACCACCATGTTTCTACAGTAGCCTCGAATTAGGCCAAACACTGGCTCTAGAAAAAGTCTTTTGTGTGTGTCACAGGCACTGTAGTGTATATATGCTTGGACGGGGATGGCGAAACAAGGTGTACTTGTTGAGTGGCAATCTGCAACAATGCCACTAAATCCTACACACTAGGGCTTTAAGTTGGCTCCTAAAGGACACATCCTGGATTAGAAAATAAAGTCGGCAGTGAAAATAATACAGCTTTTGTATTTGGCAAAGAAAATAAGCAGTATATTAGCATTTTGTGGGCGTTAGTGTTGATATTTAACGCCAACAACATATTTTTGTCTGCATATATGGTTCTTTGTTGGCATACTGATTGTAGGTGTGTGTTTACATTCTTACATAACTAGTCCTCTGCTGAACCTCAGCCTGATAAGTCTTTGGTTGGTCTTTAAAATGTTTCAAAACATTCAAAATGATTTGTGTCTGATATTTCAGTGAATCACTCCCAGTTGCTGATTTTATATTGTGCACACAGGTACTACCTTAAACATAAAAAAAAACTGTATAAAACTACATACGTGACATTTAATGACCTATACCTTCCCCTTAGGATGGGAGCTGGGTGTGTATTTCTGCATGTGCATGTCTATACTGTATGTACTGTGTATGCAGGTACAGATAGAGAGAGAGGGAGTTGATTAATAGGGCTAGCTGTGAACTGATGAGGTCTGGCAGTATCCTGTTCCCAGCTCTTAAGGGAATACCTCTCTCCTCTCCTCTCCTCTCCTCTCCTCTCTCCTCTCCTCTCCTCTCCTCTCCTCACATGTAGTGCCATATCCTTACATATTTAACTGAAACTGAAATCTGTAACATGGTTCAACATGCTCTCAGCTCAGATTTTAAAGGCCTTCTAGTGTATCTTGTGACCTTTACAAACAAACAACTGCTAAATAAGAAGAACATATGCCAGATAAAGAAGGCATTTGGGAAGTATTAACACAAAAAAACACACAAAACTGAAGCAACAATTCAATGAAAGGGGTTTGACAACCTGCAAATTAAGCAGGCATTTTGAAGGCTTCCTGAGAGGACTGGCTGTTAGCACATAAGGTTTCACTGTCTCAGTCTCATGAGTTCATCGTGTGATTAGATGTGGAGTTTAAAAAAGTGTGTGTCTTTGTGTGACTACTCACAGAGCTAGTTTGTGATTTGTCATGCTTGTCAGTCACAAAAGGTTTCCTGGTTTCACTGTATTTCTCTTTTTGGGGCCATTTACTCCCCCTGACATTTCTTTCTTGAGATGGTACATCATTTCACTCAAAGTGAAAGTTGACAGGGAAGGGAAATATTGTGCTATCCTCTTTATTGATTTATCAAAACATTTGATAAAGTTGTTGATCATTCTGTGTTCCTACCGAGGCTATGATATTGGAAGATGAGATATTGGTTTTGATCATAAATCCTATAAATGGTTTCAGCACCATCTGTGTCTCAGACAGCAATGTGCAATTTTGAGAAATGATCGTTCTGCACTTTTACCACTGGCAAAAGGAGGTCCACAAGGTTCAATATTGGGCCCTGTCTTTTTCACCATTTCTATCTACAATATTGCATCCCTTATAACAAGCTGTGACGTCCATCTTTATGCAGATGATACAGTTCTATATTTCTTCATTGATACTGTAATGAATCTAACAAAAAAGCCTTTGATAAATTACAAGATGCTCTTTTTTTATTTGAAATTAGTCCTGAATCGAAACGAAAGTAAGATTATGGTATTATCTAGAGCCAGATATATCATGACACATCATTTGCACATTACCACTCTGGATAAAACTATGAGAGGGTATTGGAGAATAATTATCTTGGTATCTGGCTGGATCAAAAAGTATTTCTAAATTTCACATTAACACACAAAAACAGGATAATTGTACAGAAACAGCTAATTTACATGTTCAGTAGGAAGTGGATAATTAAGGCCGTGTCCTTATCAGACCTGGATTATGGTGATGTTGTCAACATGAATCTGCCTCCACTCTTAATGCCTTACATTCAGTTTATCAATCTGCCCAAAGATTTATTTCCAGTGACAGTTATTCTACTCATTATTGCATCTTGTATGAAAATATGTCTTGGTTGGACATCTCTAACAGTAGACTGTGACAGGCATTGGTTTCTATTTATATATATATATATATATATATATATGTATATTGCATCCTTATTAAACTAGTCCTGTAGTCGTTGTTTAACTAGTCCAAGAAGTCCTGCATGCAAACATTAAATATGGGAAAACTGATTTTAGTTTTTGTGCTGTAGACACTATTTTTTTTAGAACATACATTAAAACACTGTGTAATTGTACCAAGAAGTAAATTAAAAACTATGGTTACAAACTGCTTTGCTCTTGAATGCAACTGTTTTAACTATGGTGTGTTGTTGTCTGTATGTTTGTTTGTTTTTTGTTATTTATTTTTGTGTACTTATTCTTTTGTACTCCTGACTTTTTGACACTTAACGTGGTCCAATTGGAATTAACTGATTTTTTTCTCCTTTTTAAATGCCATTTCTGAATATATGTGGTCATATACAATAAACATATATTTTGAATTAAACATTTAAATGAATAAAATACAGTACCTATAATCCCTTTCTAGGGGAGTAGGAAGAGTATCTCATCATTACTAATGTCGGAATGTGTCCATGTGAATATTTGCATGCTAATAAGCAATGCAAATCACCCGATCCAACCTTTTCACCTTTGAATGTTAATCTTTTTCAACTGATATTGCTTCAAATGGAAATGCTTTTTTTTTTTGCTCCACGTCGACTTTCATGTTCATGTCTTCTCAAAAAAAAGAAAAGAAAAAAAAAGACAGGAATAGAAAATAATGAAATAAGTGTAACTGAGATTTTACACAGGTCACACAGATCTCTTCCCCCTCTTTGGCCTTTTGCATCCTCCCAACATGAAAGACTTCGATTTCACCCATGAAAGATCAACATTTTGAAAGAGATAGCTTACTCATTTTCCAATGCGTAGTTCAACATTCAGTGCAGACGGCTCACCTTTCCAATCAAAGGGGAAAGAAAGCACACGGTCACCTTTGACAAAAATCTGGTCTGGTAATGAGTTTGCACATAAGGACACAGTGTCACATGCTGAACTCTCTCTGCACTAAAGACAGATGTTTTGCTGTCTGACCAAAAAGTAAAAATGTTGCTGTCTTCAGCACAAACTGGAGGAGTCCGATAATACATCCAGAACTAATCAAGAGCTCTTGCGCAAAATACGGTTCTACAAAGTGTGAGCGTAATAACCCACGATGGACTCCTGATGCAGTGTGTTAGCAAGGTGAAAAACAGGCTTCATTTGCCAATATGACAAGCAGACAGTAATGCTCTTAGCAATGTATCAGCAATACATCACATCTTTATTCTGCAACTGTCTTACTTTTCCTGTACCGATGCGAAAAACTTCTATCATTCATCTCATAATCTTCTATTTTCTACACGAACCAGCTGAAACATGAAACAAAGCACAAAATGAAACAATACATCTTCTCTAAATATACATTAAACTTGCATAACCATGAGTGCTGTTGCGTTTGGAACTTCAATCGCACGTGATATTTCCCATGGGAACCTGCATCGCCGTGTCGTCTCAACACCTGTACACAGCAAAGACAGATGTAGTGAAGCAGGAGACGCTGCATTTAGAGATCTACCACTTGCTTCTGCTCAGGAGCATTAGCAGTCCACAATCTGTCACGCATCCCTCCATACATCAATATTCACATACATATACAAGTACAGTACCGTACATACACACAGCTGCTTCCCAATCCTTCAAAGCGCTGACTGACAACTGCAGGAGTAACCTCACGCGTACAGATACCTCTGTTTGAGACTCACAGAAATATATCGCACACGTGCTTTTTCGTTGCAAGAAGGTCCGAGTATGATAGGAAGTGTAGTCCAACATATGACAAGAACTGAGGATTCTTACCTCTGAAATAACATTAGGGCTATCACATGATAATGAATCTGTGGGCACCCAGATTAATTAGTTTATTTTATAGTAAACTGCCTTTTAAAAAGGAGACTGACCCTAATTTGCACCATTTCGAGGGTACAAAATGTAACCATTAACTGAAGAGATAAATAACAATAAGTAGCAAAGAAAAGCAAGTTCAAAGGTCATAAAGAGGTCAGCTATGTGCCAGCTATTATTAAACAATAATTATGGCCTTATGATTCATTAAGGCCTCATAAGGTAATGTTCTTTGTTTGTATAGTACAGAAACTATACCGTGACTAATGATTTCATCTCATTTAATGCAACAAACATTTTTACGTTTTTACCCGGGGAAAAAAACCCATCAACATTGCTATATTTCCTTCAGTGTCGCTCTGTTAAAATACATCATCAAAATCGTGATGGCCCGTTTAACTCTTCAGAAGACATCGACCTCTCTCTTCACTTCAAACAATTCCTCCTCGAGGACAAACAATTCTTCATTGCAGAGGGATAATAGACTGGGTGACAGAGACTGGGTGAGGGACTCAGCTCTTCACATTTGAGGGGAAAAAAAAAAACAGTTTTTGTAAGTGTACAGTAAAGGCACAGTTTCCATTAAGACTGAAATCTGTAATCTTGTGGGCTATGAGTCGGAGGTGGGGTAATAAAAATGATAAAACCTCTGCAGTAAAAGCAGCTGTTGGAAAATCCATGGAAAATAAGCCTTGTCCCCCCCCCCCCCCACAATCACAAGTCCCTGAAAAGAGAAAGGATTTTATTGTGTCAGGGATGTGTGGGTACATTTTTAAATCATGTATGCTCAGTTCATACAATTTGTCTTTATGCAACTTTAATTGTTCCTGATACCTTGAGCATATTGGCTCGGCTAATGTTTGGACGGCTGATATATGATTCAATATATTCACATGAGATGCAATTTAGAGTCAAGTCATTCTTGAGGTTCCAGCCTCCCTTTGGAGAAATGCACACAGTTAATGATCCATTATGCACTTTGCAAGGCAGGTAAAAAAAAAAACCAAGATATAATGAACATTTTGTCGTGCCAAGCTTTCTGCAGAAGACAGTGAGGCTCGGAGTTTACTGTGGAAGCAGTAAATTCAAACACCACATTGTTAAAACTGTATCCTAATCATGTTGCCCTGCCTCCCACAGCATGAAGGGCCTCTTCTCTCTCTCTCTCTCTCTCTCTCTCTCTCTCTCTCACACACACACACACACACTTAACCTAACAGTGCTAGACCTCACAGACAAGTGAGAGCCGAGTAAACATGTGAAATAGAATTCTAATTCGAGAGCTTTTTACCCAGGAGTCCTCCCCACAGGCTTCCCACTGACACCATGATGAATGGCTTTGTGTTTGCTCGATGTGCCTGTCTATGTGTGCGCGTGTGTGTGTAGCAAGGTTCAAGGCACAGAGGTTGTCGCCCCTCGAAAAAAAACACCCCTCCCGCTCCCATTAAGCCGCCTGTGGATAATTAAACCTGGTTTTGAAGTGTGGCTGTGCTATTATTTATTTACTTGTTTGTCTCAAATGATACATGAGAAGCGAGAAAATAAGAGGGAGGCATGAGGTGGATTCTGCCAAGCACGGCATATTGGGGGCCGTGCTCCCACTTAATGGACTAAGAGAGAGAGCGAGAGAGAGAGTTAAAGTCATGCACATTCATATGTTTGGTGTGGGTGCTCTGCATCTGCAGTCATCGTTGTATACCAACAGCACCTACTGGTGTGTTACCATGGGATATTTGGACGTTGATTAATTTGTGCCTGTAAGTAATATTAAAACCTGCAACGCACCGTTGTCCTCAGAAACAGTGAGCTTAACCACTTAAGTCCGAAGTCAGAAACAAATTTAGCTACCAGGTCCAACTGTGGCAAAAACAACTGGCTGCTAGCTTAGCATCGGAAAGCTCTACTCTAATCAGAGATACAGTAGGACACTGGCCCATATTTCTCTGCTGTCATCTCTATAGGAAGGACCAATGCAAGATGTCTCCTAGCTAACAAATCCGAATTATAAAAAAGCAACACTTAGATGACTAATGTGCACCTTTTTTTATCTACACTAAGTAGCCCCATTTCCCCCTACTGAAATGACTTTTGTGTTATGATGAGTGTGCATCTTTAATATCCTGTATACAGGAAACTACAAAAAAAAAAAGTTGGGCTTCTTGAAGCAGTCTGTACTGAACTAGTCCTGATTTGTTTTTGTGGGTTCTGGGTCTGCCCTGCATCTCCTACTCCTTGAATGTGCCCAGAATACCTCCAAAGAAAGCATCCTGATCAGACTCCTGAGCCACCTCAGCTTGTGGCCCTACTCGGTTTCCCTATGCATGTCCATGCTCCTAATCTTATCTTATCTCTTTTAGCCGCTTGTACCACAATCTCATTCTTTTCAGTCACTACCCAAAGCTCATGACCATAGGTGAGGGTTGGAATGTAGATTAACTGGAAAATCGAGAGCTTTGCCTTCCAGCTCAGCTCATTTTCCCCCCAACGGTGCAGTTCAACTGCCAAAGCTGCGCCAATCTGCCGGTCCATCTTAGGCTCCATTTCCCCATCATTCTTGAGAGGCCTCGAGATGCTTGAACTCCTTTGTTTGGGGCAGCAACTCGCTGCAGGCAGAGATAATAGTGGCGATCGTGATGCCTGAATATGCACGCACACTATATAAAAACTTTTGATGAGACTTCCCCTCACGGCTGCATGCATTCCCGTTTAATCCTCTCCCTGTACTCCAACAGCTGCACCTCTAGTCATCGCTCCGTCAAGCTGCTGAAGTTCGCTGATGACACCACTCTCACTGGACTCGTCTCAGATGGAGACAAGTCTGCCTACAGGTGGGAAATCCTTCGCCGCCATAACAACTTATCGTCATAAAGACAATTGGGAGATGAACACCATAAAGGCACAACAGAGGATACACTACCTGCAGCATCTGAAGAAGGAGATGTTGGTGCACTTCTACACCTCCATCTGGGACACGCACACACACACAACCTGCTTCACAATTAAGCTCATTCTGATTCAGATAGAGATTCTATGACCGGATAATAGGATGAGCACAATCCCATTCTCCAATCACATTTCGTACCGGAGACAAGCTCACCGACGAAAAGGTCACGTTGCTGTCAGGAACATTTTCTTTTTCTTATTGATGTTCGTATTGACTTTTCTGAGGTTACGTAACAGGTTTTTTTTTTTTTAATGCACAGAACACAGTATAGAAAAATAAACCAAGTAGCTCATTAACAAATGAATTACTGTCAGCTCTATAAAACACTATTGTCAAAACTGACGTTGATCCCCGGAGGCCAGCGTAAGATCGCCTCATCAATTCACTTGTCTCAGTTCATCTGAGTGTCTCCGACAGGAGCTCAAAGAAAAACAAAAACTGGAGAAAAACACTGTTAATATGGTGTGATTACTTGATTATGCATCCACAAGGGACGGCCTTGCAGCACAGGTACAGTACGTGCTAAAATACTCCTTTGTGGCTCTGTTGAACTGTATGTTTAATGCAGCAGCTCCCATGGTAAACCATTACTGCGGCTGCTCTTAGACAAAGCTCCCACCTTGGGAGGAGCTGCAGTCAATTAAAAGAAACCTTGAGTTTCTTGAGTGGGAGTCTCTCTCCGGAATGAGTTCCAGCTCGTCTGTGACAGGTGGACAAAGGTGCCGTGTTGGATTTCAGCGAGTGCATGTGTAATTTCTGATGGAAGATAGCTATGAAGAGAAAGGTTATTGTGTCAGAGTGTTTGCACATGGGATCTTTTGCTGTATCTGAGCCAGCTGTTCAGACAAAAGGAGTGTGATCACAGCTGGGGGTGGAGACATCAACTTTGAGATCCTGTCACTGCTATTTATAAATATCTCGCTGTGTGCATTTTCAGCTGATGTACCTGTCACTCGCCCCGTGACAGTGAGTAATGAGCTCCACTCACCTCTGCATTTCATTTACTGGACAGACCCTCTTTTCACTCCCATTTGAAGTTTCACATTTGTTACCAAGGAGGTTCTGTTTTTCTTTCTATTTATTTGCTTTTTTAGTGAACAGGATTATTGATCCAGAATGACACCTTGTGTGTCCCCTGTCTTACTACGTAGTCACATAGGTCACATCAGTGCCGTCGCTACCATTATGCACGTCACATGCTGTGCGAAGTGCTGAAGGCGGCGTCACAATGGCCCAATTATCATCGTCGTGTTATAAGAGTAGCGGAAAAATACAGCTGTGCGTAACGAGTGGCGGAGACAAGTGAGTCAATGAATGCGCATGGACGGCGGAAGATGCAGGTTAGCGGTTAGGAATAAATATATACGATGTAGGCTAAAGTGTGTGATCAAATAGAAGAAAGCAATGAGAGTTAACCCTGAAGCTGACGTGCGCTTTGGCCCCAGGAGACGGCATGTTCCATGTGCTGCCCAACCACGGTCTGGCAAAAAATATCTTATATCTATATAAATATCTAATATCTTCTTTATATATATATATATATATATATATAAAAATCACATCCTTTTTGGAAAATTTCTTTACTGTCAGTCCTGGAGACTCTCAGAGCCAACATTAGTGTTTCCACCCAGCTCTTAATTGGATTTAGGAAACTACACTCCAACGCCAGCTAACTTCACCCTACATGCTGTTTGCCAAACACAGTGGTTAGTCTCCATCCTTAAAGCCTTTTCTCTTGAAATGTTGAAAGTGAAAAAATACTGACAAGAATGTGAACCAAGCAGCAGTCTGATCATACATTTTCCCTTGTCATATGTATAATACTAGGGATAACAGGCAGCACACTGCAATACAAAAACAATGCTGTGATGGATCATTATTTGGAGTGGATGGTGACTTTTCGCCAGCAAGCTTTCAGATTCAGCCTCTTCTTTCGGCATTAGCACGTATTTACACCTCCTTACAGAAATCTCATTTTAAAATGAGTCTGGTGGAAACATAAGAGTCCCCCTGGAGACGGCGTTTTTTTCAACTATTTTCACCTACAAAATTTGCCTAGTGACGGTTATAATTTCCGTCGACAAGATCTAAGGTGTTCTGGCTCCAAATGAGAGGCTAGAAATCAAGGCCCCATTGTTGCAAAAATGACTAAGAACTGTGAGTGGTAAATCTGCTCCGTCTTTGTTGTAAACTGCATGTACTATACCAGAAAACAAGTAATATAGGGGGGTAGTCAGTCAGTCAGTCAGATCCATAGCATGTGCATAAACTCAAAAAGTGCAGCTGATTTTCACATTTTGGATTTTCCCTGTAAAAATTAATAATAATAATGATAGAAAGGGGGGATAATGCTAAAAATAGGACATAGCTACTGTACAACGTGGTCTCCATGCTCCAATAAAGGGGTGTGGGGTCCCCTTGGAGATTGTTATTAGCACAAACATGAATCCAAAGTACATTATCTGACTTCCCATTCTCTGCAGCACACATACATCATGTATCGAATCCCCTCATGATCAGCTGCAACTGTTCCCTTTAACTGGAAGCTTGGATTTTTCTTATCCGGCTGGCTGGCAATGGTGGATTGCTGTGAGGTGATCAGTATTAGTGGTTATCAATATACTGTAGATCGATGGTTAGCAACATGTTCACATACACAATTTGAAGATTGACTGACTTGTATTGACTACCAAGGGATGCTGGTATTGCAGGGTCAGACGCAGCAATATGGATGGAATATATAATGGAATCTTTCCAACATCCACTGACAACAACAAGACCTCTGTTCTA
Source organism: Nibea albiflora (assembly GCA_014281875.1). NCBI lineage: Eukaryota > Metazoa > Chordata > Actinopteri > Sciaenidae > Nibea > Nibea albiflora. Next base: position 9,439,372 of record CM024798.1, on the reverse strand, counting down.
CTCCCTTCAGACCAAAGGGAGTCGAGCCCACCTTAATATCGACGGGTGCTCAATAGAGAGAGAGTGGACAGCTTCAAGTACCTTGGTGTCCACATTAAGGGGGGGGGGGGGGGGGCTGGCCCTTAATGCGGACTTCTGCATTCTGAATGTGGCGAGAAAGGCAGAGACTGTTTTACCTCAAACACAAATTCAAGGTATCTATCTCAAATTTCTAGTCCTGCACCACTGAGATCCTCCTGACAGGGAACTTCACTATTATTACATAATTAGTTATAGTAGGAGCTCACAGAAATATATTCCACTATAGCTGTTACTCTATGACTGCATGTGACAGGTAAGTATAATGGAAATTGACTTGCACACAAGTGAAATGATCACTCTTGTTCTTGGCGCCAAGTATTACACTACAGTATTTTTCCAATGTGCACAAAACAATTGTTGATTTCATAATACAAGCTGATAGGCTTACGTTTGGTTAACGTTTAGTGTCATTTGAAATAAAGTAATGGTGTATAACTATCATGTCACCAATACTCCATATACCAAAAGACTTTTTGGAATCTGTGAGCCATTCTAAGGTAGAGTGAAAATGAATGAATAAGGAAAACGGGTTCTGAAAGGTTTATTCAACCTATTTAGAATATATTTTGAATATACATGGATGTGTAATTGTAAAACTCTTTTGGATTTGAATAAACCTCAAAAACTTCCAGAAATATTTCTATTGTCATAATAGCACAACAGGCCTGACTGTGACCTAAAAAAACTGTGCTTTCCCCTTTGTGTGTGTCTCTTTTGTCATCCTCCACTAGAATAGCTACAGTGTGTTTTGACATATTTTTGTTACAGGACATCTGTTTCCCTAATAGAAACTGGGTCAAAAATCAGCACACCTATCAATTCCTATTGACAGGCCGAAACATTTGTCACAGTCCTAACAAAGGTCAACTTGAAGACAAGTGAACACATACACACACCAAAATGTCTACTGCTGTCTACTGTGTACTGCTCACACATTCTTACGATGTCAGAACCGGATACTCTAAGAAATGAACATACTGTACACACGTGTCCCCTGCTGAGTAAGTAGAATCCAGTAGCGATGTCTATAGTCTAGTCAGTAACAGTTAAACCACGCACTCAGAGAATACTAACTGTGTTGTATTACTGTTGTTGTTGATAACTGGTAGTTGTACGGTGTAATACACCCTGAGCTGTGCATTTACAAGAAAATAACACACTTGCAGAAACAATTATGAAACATTTTCAACATGTTATTATTATTTTTTGTTAGTTTTTCTAACACTCCTGTCACCAAGTTCCATAAACCAAACGGTTTATTTTAGGTATTAAATTAGAGATGGTTTGGTGTAAGCAGTAAATATCCATTTAATGCATATTCTAGGGAACGAAAGTTCATGGCTCATAAAAGCGGTCGTGATTGAGGACAACTGTAGTCTTTAATTAGTCATGAGTCTTGCAATTGCACGGATTGCAAATTTCTGAAGAGACGACTTGATGTGATATCATAATGGATATTAAATTATTCAAAAGGCATACGACATCGAATCCAGCTGTAATATTGAGACCATGTTCATTATTCTGGTGTATAGTTTAGGAACTGTCAGGAGAACATTTTCTCACAAACAAATGAGGAAAATGAACTAAAAACCGCCCACTCAGGAAGTATAAATACAAACCTGATACTTTTTGTTAAAATGATGCCATTTATGAATCAGTCAAGTCAATCAACTCTATGAATCATCAGCATACCAGTTTGCTTAACAGAGTTCCCTTGAGTCAGTCTTTCTCTGCCCGTGTCTGCCTTATTTCACACACAGTCACACACAGTTATGCATCTGAAGAACTCCATTTACATTATTGCCTTTGAGAGGTGACGGGAGGCAGCTTTTAATTTCCATGAAAATGTGTGGAAAAGTGTTGAGCCGACAGCTGCCATCCTCTCATTCAAAACGACAGCCAGTGTGCACAGGACGAATGTTTTCGCAGCGAATGTCATCATCACCCAATCTCTAAAATATGTCACCTCCTCACATACCACCGTGAATCCGGCTGGAGGGATGTCAAATGCTCATATTTCAGGAATCTATGTGTTTTTTCAAGGTATACCATCTCTCTTCAGCTTCCCAAATGTCTCAGCCGCAGTTTTCTCTCCCGTTTCTCAGAAGAATATATAGGTGGAAAAGGTGATTATCTCCTCTTCTCTCCTCCCTGTTTTTCCCACTTTTCTTATCAGCCTTCCGTGCCCTCCCCAGGATGCTGGCCATTGAGGTGATGAGTTTGTCATTGCAAATGGTTTTCCTTGATGAATGGTGCCTTTGATTGGAGCAACCTGACCTTGCCAGGCATGGACAGGCTTTGTTGTTTTTGGATAAATCACAATGAGAAATGTCTCAAAAAATAAAGAATAAACGGTCTCGAAATTGATGCCTGTGCACAAATACCTCTGAAAAAAGCTGAGTATAAAAACAAAGCATTTTTCTCTCCTTTCTAAGGCATTCATAAATTGATGTTTACTCAGACTTGGAGGTAAACATGTTACAGATTGTTTCCAAGGCTTTTAAGCGTGCAACCTAAATTGCTGTATAAATACTTGCCTTTCTTTTATGAGACAGATGGGAAGAAAAACCTTGTTTTCTTTCCAAATGTGCAGTAAGGATCCCACCGCTGATAGAAACGGAGTGGGGATCCGAATGGACTGATTTATTATGTGCAATTTATGTTAACGTGCGTTTTCAGGAATGCTTAAATTGCAGAGCACCTGCTGTAGACCCAGGTCTAACAGAACAAATGCTACATTCTATGACATCTCTGAAAGAGTTTTATTAATCAGCTTTACAGTTAGGGTACCTGAATGACGAAAAAAATCAATTCATGTAGTACTAGTAAGATTTTGGCACCAGTAATGTTCTGGTTTCTGTTTGTAGTCTGAGTCGTATTGACCAACCATGTTTGAGCATCTGTTCATAACGATGCGCAAATACTGTAGAGGAGGTCTTGGCCTGGATGTCCACTGCCTACACTGGAAGCCCAGAAACATTAGCTGTTGCTTCTAGAGGTTAAACTGTTATCAGACACGCTCAGCTGATACCTTCCTGGATTGCTTACATCTTAAGTGGATAGTCTTTTGACGTGCATGTCAGTGTATTTGGACTATTCCCGTAGTTTGCAGTCGGCAGCAAGATTTTTATGTGGTTAAATAAAAGAAAATGTAATGAATAAAACTGACAGATCTTAAATTATTCTTAAATGAAAACTCCTTTGCCAAGTTTTTAAGGTTGATAAAGGAAGTAGATAGAAAGATAGGGAAAGATGGAAGGAGAGAGAGGCTATTTCTCGTCTTGAGCATAGAGCAAACACTTTTAAGCATACTGAGCATATCTTTTTTTTCTTCTCCAAAGCACATCTGAAATATCATCACGATCCATAAAATGATGTCAAATGCAGTAACTTACAGTAAGCACCTTTGCCTTAGCACGTTCATATTATAACACACCAAAGTCTCTGTGTGGACTCTCTCTGGGATTCTTGCTACCAGAAACACCTCAGCAGCTATAAACAAGGACGATTTGTTGTAGGTTGGCTTGCAAATACACCCCACTTAAAAGTCCATTTTTCATTCTCAAAAACATCTGCTGCATTTTCAAACCTGAGGCTGCATTAACCTTGAAACCACACCACCACCAAAACACAAGAGAGTGCTTCAGCGATGACTTTGACTCACCAAAGACACTAAAATGTGAGTAATCATAATCACGTAAGACAAATAAAGACAAACAACAAATAAATAAAATAACTGAAAAAAAATGCTAAGAAAGTCTGCTTTAGCATTCACAAAACAAATATGTTAAATAAATAACTCAATAAATGGTGGGGTGCAGTAGTGGACAGCGGCTCTTCCCACATACTATCATAGTTTTTACAAAAAGGGCAGCCCGGGGACTTGAAACAGCGTTTCCACAGAGTCGATGGACTTTGACGATCTCCGCCAGGCAACAGATGGTGCACATACTGCAACGCCACCAAACTTTTGTACAGTATAGTTTCAGTTTTCTTTAAGATACATAGAATAAATTGTATTTGTCCTGGGTTTGCCTAACTGTGTAAACTTTAACATTACCACATTATGTAACTTTTCTGCCATAATCAGCTCATTCCACCTCTGCACTCCACACGTCTGCTCTCACACAATGTAACTTTGAGCTCTGGGTCAGGACAAGTGCATAATGCTACCGTAATGCTGGATCATATTTTATTGAGAAAATAGTTTGTGATTTTCATTCCGACATACAGCAGGGACCAATGAGGTCATTTTTGATCCAGCTCTCTTACAGTGTATAGCGTCTAGTGGATCACAACATGGGTATGGAATTTATCTGCAGACGCTCAAGATGGGTCCAGACTTCTTTATGGCTGTCAGTTTTTGAGACAAGCCTGCAATAGACAAGGTAAAGCCTTGTGTTTTGCCATGCAGTTGTTGATCAATCCTACTTTAAAAAAAACCCCAATAGATCCTCGACAGTCAGAAATATGGACAAGATATCACGCTGATGAGTCTGTGTGAGATGCAACATCAGCTGTGAAAAATACACACAGACACACTCGCACATGACCAAACACTGAACCTCCCCCCATCCCCGAGGCGTCAAAACACAGCGACATTTCAGGAAACACAACAACATTTAGGGAAACATGACAATATCTGAGAAAATACAACATTTCTGACTGCAGAAGCGGTGGAACAACACTTCTCTTTTGTGGCTGGGAGACGATCTACAGTTTATTCAGTGGATGTGTCGAGGTCGGCTGGTGCTATATTTTATCAGCCTGAAAGATCCTAAAAAACAACATTAAAAACTAAATAAATGTATCGCTCAGGCCGATCCAATCTAACACATGCCAATCATGAATAGGGTTGTAATGATTATAGATTATGACGGTATGATTAAACTCTGAGGAAAAAACTTGGTTTTCATGATTTATTTATTCCACAAACAAAATCACAGGAGCATTTTTTTGTTTCAGCTGTTACAAATTGTAAATTTACGATGGTGCAATGCCCATTTTCCTGTTTTGTTGCTGTCGGCTTGATAGAGAAATCAGTTAATCGCTGCATCCCTAATCACAGCCGAGAAGTGTCGTGCCAACCTGTCTAATATAATAATCAGAAATGTCACTCTGTGCTCTGAAATGTCAAGATAAAATACTCTTTGACGGAGGTCCATGACAGACCTATCATCAGAACGGAACACATGCACGCATGTTCAAAGAGGCAGCCTTTTGACATCGCAAATGCATTCTATCCATCTCCACACTTCAGGTATTTTAGACCAAACCGTGTGTTGCACTGTATGTACAAACCAAATTATTTTCTCTCTCTTGCACACACACACACACATAATAATACTCCTGAAATGATACATCAGACAGATCTGGTACTGGCATTAAAGGACGTGCTTCCGTAATCACCTATTTCATTTTCTCTACTGCCTGAGCCAGTTAAGTGGCGAGGGGAACAGTGCAATGTGCTGGAGCGGGTTATTATCCTGGCCCCACGTGTGCTAGTGATCGGGATGAGTGGAATTCTGGAAGGAATAGTGTGTGAGTGTGTGTGTTCCTGTGTGTAGGTGGTCTTGTTAGATGTAAAGAAAGGTAATCCATAAAGTCCATCTCTCTCCAGGTTACGTTTTTCTTATCTCTTGTTTTTCCAACCCCACTCTCCCCTTGTCTTCTTCTTTGTCTGTCGTTTTCTTCGGTTGCCGGTGAAATGGCCTTTTGCCGCAATAATATCTATGTATGTCATGGCCCAGTGGACCATAGATTCACTCCCAGCACGTAGAGCAGAGCCAGACTGAGGGCAATGAGGCTTAAATCATATTTCCAGTCTACTGTATACAGTACAAGTCCTTATAGCTGGTCTCGATCGACTATCGACTCTCATCCACCCACACATGCGGAGATGTACAAGAGAACCTGTGTGCTACAATGAATACCATAAACGCCGCACCGCAGGAACACGTCCACCATGTCTTTCACCCGAAATGATGCAAATGAAGTCGGCTTCAAACTGCTTTTTGAAGAAAATGTCTTCTGTGGCAGCACACTGAAGCACGAGGTTAAAAAAAGAAGACAGGAAAATAAAGTGCTGTCACTCGCTCTTTCTGTTTCTCACGCTGAGCCCCGTCGCTCACACGTCCGCACGTCCTCTTCGTCCCTGCTTTCGAGCGCCGATATTGATTCCTTTTGTTTCGCCGGCATGTAACTTCGCCATTAGCGAAGCAATTTTGACTTTTGCCTTGATGGGCGCGTTTAAAAAAAACAAGTCACAGCTAATGTGTGCTGACCAGCTGAATAATGGAACATGAGGGGATTCGATGTGGGTTGCAAAAAGGGGGAGACGACTGCGTGGAGTGAATAAGGGTTTATAGATTACGCCTCACCTTTTTGCACTTTGGCCAATCAATTTGTGTTTTGTATTAGGCGTAATGACAGATGGCTGTACCTCTCTACCTGTCAGTGTCACTGTAAAGCACTTTGATGAATCTGAAGAGCCCGTTAGACCTTTATGTGAAAACAACTCTTCCAGCATAACTCCTCCTTCCTTCCATTTTCTTCCTCTTTCCCTCCCACACTCCAGCTGTACTTCCATGATATGTTAAAAGAGAGAGGGAGCTGTGATGAATGGCTGCACCTTTTTTATTTTTTATTTTTGACAAACTAGGGAAATGTCTACACCACCTACACTGTCCTTATTATATTTAGAACACAGCAGTTAGCTGACATGTTTGGCCTTATCCTCTCAGAGGGAATACAATTAAAGTGTCCTCTCAGCTGAAAAAAAAAATTACTAATTTACCTGAGCTGCCTGGATTTATCATGTGATACCATTTGTGCTATTACTGTCCGCAGAAGCCATTTGTAAGAGAGAGTCACATTAACGGAATCAAATATAATGATTTGATTCTCCCAGAGCAGCTGGTGATGCTAGTGTTGCAATTATATAACACATATAATATTTTCAAAACACACCACCGGGGAAAAAAAAAAAAGAACCTCTCTAAAAGACGATATCATTTATTCTGGAGAAATAAAAGGCCTCAAACAACAAGACTGCACTCCACAACCAAAGTTTTCATGCACGTATAATCACCTGAAAATAAGAATCTTTTCGTTTCTGTTACTTAAAAATGATCTTTTTATAGTCCTCTTCCATGGAGGCGCCATGTTGAAACGCCACCTTTATGCAGTAGCACAGAACAGGCAAACTAAATACTGACTCTTGACAGGACCTTTAAAGTGTTCTTCTCCTTTACACCAGGTAAGTGAGAGTGATTGCAGTGCAGCAATTACACCACCGGATACAACTAAATCCTACACACTGGACCTTTAACGGACAAAAAAACAGACAAAAATGAATCTCTCAAAGAGAAAATGTTATATGTTCTTATGTAAAACTTAGGTCAAAGTAATTAAAGCTGTCAAATAAATGTAGCAGAGTGAAAGGTACAATATTTACTTTTGAAATGTAGCAGAGGTAAGAAGCAGCAGAAAAATGGAAAGTATGAATGAACCAGTAAAAGTTTCTTTCCACAGCTGTTGACTGTGGTCAAAGCCACGAAAGCCAAGAAGCTCTGCTTTGACATCATGTCCATTTATGTTTTGACCCTAATTGGACAACATTACCATTCTTCCTGTATGGACACGAATCGCTATGATTTCCCCATGTTTGCTTACAATTTCCTTTGGTTGCCCAAGCTCTTTCGCACCCAGGGGCAATTGGCAAAAATAATTCAATCACCTATGATTAAAAAAATCATGGCCTCTCCTCCTCAAAGCTCTTTTTGTACCCAGTAACATGAGACACTGCAACACTTGCGTCTTTTTGCAAAGCAATAGGTTTAATTGGGATAAAGTTACCGTAAACAAAACATTTTCTGTGCTGCAACAAAATCACAATCAGGTTTCGATTTTTCCATAACATATCACCAGCTAGAGATTCGCCACTTTTGTGGATTTTATACTTTCACCCAGCCCACTGAACTGTTGAAATGTCATCTTTTATGAAAGTTATGTCTAAGAAAGCAAAGAGCTTTTTAATGTGAAAGTATTTGTATTGGTGATACAACCTAAGGCAAGATTGATATCACACATCTGACAAAAAATCAAAACATCAGTCACTTTTTGAAATAAATAGACTGTGAAGGTGATTATATCAGAAAAAACTGCAATACAGTAACCCATACTCCATTTTTATTGTCAGGTCATTTTTCTGTCAATGCACGAGCTCAGCTCACGTGTTTGATGACAGTAACCCACAGTAACATACAGTATGTCTGACAAGAATAAATCCAGACACGGGGCTTGTTTAATTGGCTCTAATGGTGTTTCTACACAGAAAGCAAAGAAAATCTTTCAATGCGAAGACGTGGATTGACATAAAGTCACACCAAGAATTGGACAAGCTGAAATTTGTATATTGTGTGAGTATGACCGGGCGGAGCGGAGGGACAGAGCTGCTGCTCACTGACAGATGATGAGTGCTCCAGGGAACTCTGGAGGACAGACCCAGTGGCAGAACTTCTGAAGGAATAAATACCCAGAGTCACACCAGACTCTGCTCTGATCTTGAGTTGTTTACCAGTGGAAGGAGAGCTCAGAGTTCATTTCATTTTATTTATTTATTTATTTTTTACTTTTGGGATTAAAAAGTGGATTTATATTTACTCTTGCATTTCAGAAGTGAGCAACAGAGGTGACACCCTCACTTGCAGCTGTCTGCAGGCACCCCGAGCAGAGATAGAGAGGGAGACCGATCATATAAATGGCATAAACATTGGTTGTGATGTACTGTATCACACCATCTGTAGTCTCTTTATGAAACTGTTAGCGGCCACCAAATATCTTTTACTAGACATACTGCATTCCAACAACCGTACCACATGGGAAAAGGGGAATGCTCAGTTTGGAACTGGATCTGTTGGAGTTAGTTTAGTGTCACTCAGCTTTCCACTGGCATTGATAATAATGAACCTTACAATGCAAGCACTTCAATTTTAAAGTGAAAACAAGCTCATCCAGGTCTTAATGCAGGTTGAAGTGTTCATTCAAGCCATGAATCACCATCCTGCTCACAGAATAGTGTGAGACTGAGAAGGCGTGTCCAAACATTTGACTTCTGCTGTATATTTCTGTCTTGTATAGCGCTAGTGCTGGTTCGATGGGGTGGTTAGCCTAGCTTAGCATAAAGACTGCAAACAGTGAGAATTAAAAATATTGTTTTCTTTATTGTCACACTTATTAGCTGTGAGCATCAATGAAGCTAATACGCCCTAGTGGTCAGAAATTGCATAATGGAGATTAGGACACATTTTTAGTGGTCCCCAACCCCTGGGGCGCGGACCGGTACTGGTCCGTCGATTAATTGGTACCGGGCCGCACAAGAAATAATTAATTATTCCCGTTTTATGTATTATCCGAGTATGGACGATCTTTCATTTTGAAAAACCTTTTATTTTGAGAAATGATTCTCTCAGTGACGTCTGGGTCACACCCCCCCGCAGTTAAATTGTCAAGTGTTGACCGGTCGGTGGTGATAAAAAGGTTGGGGACCACTGATGAAGGGCGAGTAGGTTCTGGTAGAAATAATTGGAGAACACGGAGGTCAATATTCATGCTGTGCCCATGTTTACTCCGCTGAAAGCACACCGCGCCATTCTAATGAAGACCCTCTTGTACTGGTTTCCAGTCTAACCTCTGGACCTCAGGAGACTGTTCTAACTGTTCTAATCCACACACTCTCCCACCTCATTACATCAGGCTGAACATGACCCCGCCTGGCTAACATACAACACACAACTGCTCGGGCACACGCACACACTCATTACTTACACTCAATATTCATTACTGTAACCTCACTTAATAGCTGCATACTGCATTAATCAGCTGTTGGCAGAAAAAATGTATTGTTACTTCATTTGAATATTTTTAGAGGAACTCCAGGGAAGTGTTGTCCAAGGTTATCATTGCTTCAGCAGCATTTCAGGGAGACGTTGTTTTCAGTTTATTTTTGTATTGTGGCCCCAGAATATAATTTTCTCATCTAGAGTCGTGTCCTTTTTTTTACATAATGGACTTAAATCTCATCTGCAGTAATCATCCACCAGCAGCACTCCCGAGGAGGTGAACAAGGCAGTCACTATGGCAACCTCCCGAGACCTGCAGAGGTGCTTAGCTTAATGGTTTTACATTTGGTAATCCAAAATTTGTTGCAAACTGACAAACATCCTGAAGAGTACAGACTTTCACAAATCAGAGGGGGAGTAGCACTGTATAATAATGTGTGTGTGTGTGTGTGTGCATGTGTGTTTTGTAATTAAACAATCAAGCTGCCTCTTTATCCTGTCGCAATTAAACTCGTGGACTGTCAATTTCCTCATCTGCATTTCAGCTTTGGTCTACTTGCACCTGTTTGTAGCCAAAAACACACCTGCCTGCAGCGGGTCCAGTCTCTAAAGAGCCTCTAGCGCCTCTAAAGATGTGTTGATGCAGTTCTTGGTGGGGCAGTCAGTGCAATCACCGTTTCCTTTTGGGTAGGAAATTTTGTCTGCGTCTTTGGTGAGTGATGACAACAGCGTGCATTAGGCACAGTGCCCAACACCAGAAACTATGTTTAATCCATTGTATGTGTGGGGGCAGGCACAAGCTGCTGGCTAACCCTTGCCCCGCTAGGTAGCTCGGATAATTAAGTAAATATGCAAATGACATAGATGAATGAATCTACACCCAGCAATCCACGCAGAAGATTATCACTGACTTGCGCATATTAAAAATGTCAAATTCATAGATTGAATGTTGCACTGATAAGTGATGGCCATTCATGTCAGCATGAGCTTAACTTGGCAATAAATCATACAAGAGCTCAGCTGTTTAGGTGCCACTGATATGACTGCAGATTAGCAAAGCAAGCTACTCTATAGTGCTTCAAGAAAAAAAAAAATGTAACTGACTTCTTTCATATCTGGCGTGTGACAGAAGTCATGGTGAGTTCTCAATGAAGCCATTTTTACAGCTAAATATCTGCAAGACTGTGAATGAGCTCCCTGCAAAACAACAGTCAAGTTTACCTCCCTGAAGCCAGTAAACAAGATTACCCTCTATCTGACTTTGCGCTGCGCTAACAGAACCCCCCCCCAAGGCGACTGCAATTATTATTTATGTATTACCACTACATAAATCAACATTTGCTCAACAACCACCACAAGAAAATGAACTCATTCCCTACAACAACTTAATACTTTAATAACTTATTGACAATGCAAATACTGCGTGCAGCTAGGTAGACGGCTGCGGTGCGAGAGCAGACTGTGGCATCCATCAAACACCTGACAGGGCACGGCCGTCCGTCAGCGGCGTTCAAAGCCTCGTCGCTTACTGCGCTGACGTGTACATGGAGATACTACACTGCCTGCTGCTGTTCATTGGAGCGACGCATCAAAACGACTGGTTTCCTGTGCCAGTATGGAAAACCAACGCCTCCTCATGAAGGTATAGCTATCCAGGCAGGAGATCCAGTGTCCAAGTGTTTGGTTTATTACAAATGCAGTAACAGTAATAGTTCTGGAATAAATGTAACCCTACGTATTTCATTTCTAAATTGTCACAGTTTTTCGTTGTGAGATGTCTCCTGCTTTGATTTGTATCCCACTCTCTCCTTGTGTCATGTCTATCTTTACTTCCTGCCCTGTTGTGCTTTCTCGCCAGCTTTGATTCTGTTCCGCCGTGATTGGTTTCACCTGTGTCTAGTTGTGTGTCTCGTCTATTTAGTCCCTGTGTTCCTTTGTGTCCTGGCTTCATGAGTCCTGTTTAAGCTCGGTGTCTGTTCCTTAGTCCCTTGTCCTGACTTTGCTTCATCCTGTTGTTCCTGCTCCTTTTTCTGGTTTTGGATCTTTGTTGTTTGTATTTTGGATTGTTTTTGTGTTCTCCTCCCTGCAAGTAAGTCATGATTCATTACCCTTCTAGTCTGCAATTGGGTTACGGCATGTAAAATGCCTGCCATGATAGAATTTTGTTTATAATTATAAATATAAAGAAGGTCTAATTAGAACAATCACTAAAGTTGTTTAAACCTCTGAAGCAAATATCTGAAAGGCTTTACAAGTCTCTCTTTAATTACAGTAAAATATTCACAAATTAGGCTCATTCATAAATCAATCTCAGAGTTTTGTACGGATAGAAAAACCTGACGTAAGACAAATAAATCGGGCATCGAGGCAATCACTTAACTTTGTGTAAGTTTAAAATCAGAACACCTTTGTCAGGAATCAAATTATTAACAGCAAGATATTGAAAAATAACTTCTCACTTCACCCGCCCGTGAAATGTTATTCCCTGTTGGTTTGTTTTGGCATTTCTTTCATTAGAACATTCAAAAGCAGCACAAAAGTCTGGCCTCTTCTTCTATTTGAACAGGCCAGGGCCACGCCTGTAAGATGGCAGCGGAAAAGATGCAACTCGCAAGCTGAATGTGGCGTCTGCTGTATATATCTATGGCACCGACTGATATAACACAGGCAGCCTATTCTTACGGTGCCTTTTGATGAAGTAAAGAAGTGCTCCTGAATCATAGAACACCCAACCGGGAATGCAGCGGGGACCAAGGCGCCCAAGTATTTGCTCCAACTTGAAGCAGTCGCAGCTGTAGCAGGGTTTTTTTTTTTTTTTTTAGGTAAGCAGTGCAGCACCTGGCATGGTAAAGTGAGCAAAGGATGGAACTAAACATTGAAAATAAAGAAATAGCAAGGAAAAAATATCACATACAGTAACACAGTAGGGAAGTATGTAAAATATGGGGGCTGCCTGGAAGGTACCAAACATTTATGCTACGTCTTGGAACACGGTCAGCAGTAATATATATATATATGCAATTTGGAGTAAATGAGCTAAAACATGCAAAATCACTGATACGGTCCATTTTATTATCATTTAACTGTCACTTTTATCGTCTCTCCGTGTGATTCAGCCAACATTTTAACGTTTTAGAATTAGATGCACGTAAAATTTTGACATGCTTTGCTTGAGAAAAAAAAAAGAAAGGGCTGAGTGCTTTTTTAAAGGGCCAAACAATTTGCCAATTCTTTTCACGCTCTCAATGCGCACAATGTTTACACACCCGTGGTCACAAAGTTTACCCAGCCCCCTGCCCCCCCGCCCTCGGTCTCTGCCTGTCCGTCATCGGAGCTGTCAATGCCACATCCAGATACATAATGAACGCGGGGTCCTCTCTGTCAGCCCCTCCGTCCATCTCACCACCTCTTCATCAGGAGGGAACCTGTGGGGCCGTAATGTGGATATAAGTCTTTTTCTAAGCACGACATGCAGGGTGACAGGGGAGGTCGCCTCTCCCTTCAATCAAAAGGAAAGGTTGACACATACAAGGTACATGCTCGCATGGATGCACACATTCACCGCCTCCGCCAGACTCCTCCAAGACGGTTTATATTTATGTAAATGTGCCTACATGTGAGGACACAAATTTTAACTCCTCGCGCTTCCGTGTCGTCCATCCTGGCACCGCCGAAAGGGAAAGTTAATTAAAACTGCATTTCTTTATATAGCTTATGAGCGTCTCATAAAATAAGGGACTTCACAGCTGGGGGGTTTCCACTGCTCTGCTCGTCAGATAGAGAGACGACTAATTAGAAGTCCCAGTGGAAATTTGCCAAGGTGATGCTGAAGCTTCCTCTTATGCACTCAGTTTACCTACATCTTGCATTTGTGCGGTCCTCACTGGGCTGTATCATGTGGTGTGATGGGGTATCCACTCAGACAGAGACTGTCCCAGTTTTCAAACAAGTTTGAGCACATTTGTTATGCGTGACCCCACGTGTAGCCATTCCGTATTCCGTGTCTGCTAAAATTAGCAAAGCAAAGCTGCAGAAACCCTTTCAACCAATCAAATGTCACTACTAGGAAAGTCCCACTTGTGAGTTTATCGCACTTCACGCTTGGCCGACTTAACCTTAATTAATTCACCGGAGTGATAGCTACCTCTATTAGGAGCCGTGTCCCCGCCTGTTTACCTAATGGCCTTCTTCTCCCTCGTTCTCATCACCTGTCTGTTATTCTTCACCCCATCCCTCCGTCTCCTCGTGTCCCTGAGGATGTGATTAGAAGTGTCGGTGGCCCGGGTGGGAAATCACTTGTGTTGCTTCTGGTATGTCCATGGTGACAGATTTGGCCCAGGACTCACTAGCTGCTAAATTACTCCACAGAGCTGCCCGGGTCCGAATGAAAAGGTGAGATGAACAAGGAGGAAAGGTAGATAGATGAGAAGCCGGAGCAGAGGGAGAAGGAACACGAGGCTGATGTGTGGAAAGAGGTGTACAGCCAAGAGGGAGTACTGGAGGAGTGTGGAAATAGGAAAGCAAAAAGAGATTGCAGAGTACAGGAAAGGCAAGGGGTGACAAAGAAGAGGGAGATGTTGATAGATAGATGTGGAGCCATGGATGGGTAAGTGGAAGAACTGGAAAATAGGACAAATGAAAGAAGAAGAACAAACAATCACTGAATAGGAATTACCGCCATTGCCAAGGCGGTGCAAAACTCTATACTTTTAATTTAATATCAAAATGGTTCATTTGGACCAGATTATTCATCAAAACAGACATGACAAGAGATAATACTGACCATGACCTCCATGCTCAGGCTCTCAGGCTAGTCTGTAGGGGCCAAGCGCATTGCTTAAAAATAATTCAGACATTGATTTTGTGGCGACTATTTCTTTAACTCTACCCTCAAGGAGTTTTTACAGTGTAACCATATGCTCTGTCCACATATTTCATAATTTGCAAAATGACGAGAAGGTCCCAGTAGCATGTAATTAATACAAACATGATAAACAGCTGCTTTTATTGCCATCTGGCTGAGCAAGAAAATCATTAATTCTGAGAGGGGACTGTTTTTTGTGCAGTCTGAAACGCATACACGCACTGCACTACGGCAGACATAATGCTGGTGGTATTTCCGTCAATAACTGTGTCGTGATCTCCCTCTTTCATTATTGATGTGGCGATGGATGGAAGATGGATTTGCCTCAATTCCATTTTATATTCATTTGTTCGTGGCTCCCAAAGACATTTAAAATGCATAGCTGAAAACGTAGACGGGAGGAAATGTCCTGACTGACTGGGAAAATATGGTCAGGGAAAATGAGGTGGTGGTCACAGACCACAGTGCCGTCGGCTGCTCCAGGTGAGGTGTTCAGTGATTAACAGTGAAGATCGTGTCTCCTGGAGTGCTCCTAGTTATAAAAATGTGTTCGGCCAGTCCGTGGGAGAAGCTATATCTGTACATAGTCAAACATTAAACAAGTTTTAAAGGTGCATTATGTATGAACTAAAAATAGGAGGCACGTATCAGGTCAGGCTGCTTAGTTTTCCAGCTAACCCGGACCAGGATTACGCACAGCCTCCAAGACCGATGGAGTGTGATGACAGGGAATACAGTAGCGAGGTGATTTACAACAGCTCTGACCAGGACTCTGGGGATGACAAAGACCCAGGGGGTTCAGGTGGGGACAGGGAAGGCATGACAGAGGCAGTGACAGCATGTAGAACCAGAATAACTCTGTGAATTATTGTTGCTACAGACTCACAAAAACTGATTTTATTCTTCCCACTGTTCCATTTGAATGACTCGTGTTTTTACAAAGGATTAACGAGGCAATTAAGCTAATCTCAGTCCAGAGCTTGATTCTAGATGGTGCATGGTTGTATTTCTGGGTATGAGTCTTTACATTTTGTGAGTTTATTTATTATATACTAAAAAAACTGACAGAGCTTGTGTAACATGGTGAACTCATGCAGGTTTCCAAGCTGAAACTACACAGGGTGAATGGGGGGGTTATAGGTTAGACATGCTAACAGTCCACTTCTCACAATTTCGCTTTTGAGCCTTTGAAAAAGTCATCTCGCAAACCCTTTCTGCCAACGTATCACTCTCATTAGAGCCTCAGGCGCACACACACACACACACACTTTAACATGTGCTGAAAGTTTGACAGACCTGCTACCAAGCTATGATTTGACAATTTCTGTTCCTGTTAGTCTACTTTCAAACCAACTGAAAAGGGCAAAAAATAGCTGCTGTCAAAACAGCTAAAACACAATTCACGTGGTATCTAAGCCAGAAAAAACAGCAGGCATTAAAACTGATAAACATTCTGTACAGAAACAGCATTTTGTGTGTGTGTGTGTGTGTGTTTTTAGGTGTGACAGAAGAAGATATGCATATTCATATTTCAGATGACTTGTATAGGGACTATTTTTTCTTGAACACACTGTGCAGCTTTAAAAAAAAAAAAAAAATCTGACAGAATTAGTTTCTGGCCTTTAGCAACAAAGCTGCGCGTTCCACTCTGTTATCTTATCATATCACTATTAATCTCAGCACCCAGTTGGACTCACGCCTCCCCTGACAAATCACTTCATTCTTTCGCTGCCAAATAACACGAGGAGAGCGCTCTGTAATTTCACATGCCTCAATATCGGTTGTGTTTATTAAACGGCGAGGGAGCTCCCACAGGTAAAATGATGAATCACATTGGAACAATCGCAGATCTGTGCTTCCTAAGCTTGTCACTTTGAAAATTGCCGTCGAGGTGAGACGTTTGCAGGCACCGACTAAGAGAGAGAGAGAGAGAGCCCTCACCTCGCGCTTATCATTCGGTTCTCATATTGCCAAAGACAAAGAGTAAGGACTGTCAAACAAAAAAAGATGCCGCTGCTGCAGGAGGGACATAGCTCCTGCGAGGGTCTAACTGGAACATGTGCTCCTGAATGCCCAAAGCCTCCCCACACACACACACACACACACACACACACACACACACACACACACGCGCACACACACACACACACACACACACATCCATGATGAGAAATTGAGAGCTGTGCAGCATTTTCATCGATTCACTGGTTCCATAATAGTAACATTTCATTTAAATGGAAAGTATGATTGTCTCCTGCAGTTGTGATGTGTGTAGTGCTGACCTAGCACAGCCCTGCTGCTGCTGCTGCCAGGTTATTGATGGAGACAAAAAAAAACCATCCTGTGATCATATTACTCCGACTTCAACTTGTCCGTGTCAGCTGCCTGTTAATTTTAAACGTGACTGCGAAGTGACCGCTTCAGACTGCTGCCTGCGTGAGATTTCTGAAAACATAGATTGTAGCCGGCGCTCCCTCCTCCACCGCCTTTTTCTAATTGCATCTGTCTCTCTCTGTCTCTGAACATTTTCCGCCTCCCCAACAAAGGGCAAAGCCACCAGGGAGCGAACAGGATCACGGGGCCTTTTGTCATCGAGCAATACGAGCAAACGACAAAGCAATATTATTGTACAGCGCTGTGGCACTTAGTAGGATGATAAATCACCTCCCAGATCTTTATGTCTTTAGAACTCTGCTGTAATTAGTGAGCTTTATTGTGAAAAGGTGGACTGAAATGTTAAATTTTTTTTCCCCTTTAATCATCCACGCATCTGGTTTGTAAATCAGCCCCAGTGGAGGCTGGAACACACGGCAGCATGTGGTGGATGTTTGTTTGTTGGTTAGTCATTACTCTGTTAAGTAGAACTTTTTTTATTTTTTTATTTTTTTTAACTTCAAACTTCAAATTATTTTTCTGTTGTCGTCTATTCTATATGAACTATTATGAACTCTTTAGTTTATTGAAAAGACACAATCTCACAGATTGGGCCAGTGTCTGCGTTCCTCACTGATTTGCTGCAGGTTGATGCATCATCAGCCTATAAGACGAGAGATGGATGATATGAATTGGGAAATCCTCTTTAGTCATTTATTATTTATCATTTTAATCTCACCGACAAATAACGGTAGCAACAGAGAGAGGGGACATACGCAGAAACAACGCTCCATCTATCTGTTGGTTGATACTACAAATTGGTTTTGGTATGAAAAAATGTACAATGAGATGACCTACTGACCCATGATGAAGACGCCGTCAGCTTTTACAAGTCAGATCTGTAATTCAAATCTCAAAGGACGGCCAGGGCTTAGAGATACGTCTCATCCGCTTTACGCAGGAATAATGCAGCCCCTTCATTAAAAATTGAAAGAACAAATACAAATCAGAATTGTGGAAGACTCTTGGACTTAATATGGACTTAATATGCCAGTCAGTTGCAAACAATATGGCAAAAAGAGTGTGAATAATATTCATGAGTCAGGCATTGGCTTCCCATGAGCTCACAGTGAGTCACTGTTGGATAATTATGGTCACACATCAATGTTTTATGAGGACAATGCATGAGATGAACAATTAAAAGACTTCACGGAGGCGCTGGTTGGAATTTTGAAAGATCTATAGTTGACAAGAAATCTATAAGAATAATTTGCTCTTATTTAAGATTCTGTATGCTTTGGCTTACCTCCTCAGGAGGGGCAAATCCAGTACAGACCACAACGGAGAGATCAATCACCACACTGCTCTCCATTAGGTTGGATTCAGCAGTTCAATAGCTGATATGTGGAGGGAGAAATGTTCACAGGATTCACACCTGATTAGAATAAGGAATTTGAGTAAGACTGAGGAAATGACACCCGGATCTGGTTTAATCTCTCAATAATAACACGCATGAGCTTCTCTCATACACAGATTTTGTGCATCTACTGCTGCGGGTGTAAAACAGACGCTATCCCTGCTGGAATTATGCTTTCCCTCCCCGGAGAATCCCGACTCTTCATGAAAGGTAAAAGCAGTGACTAAGCTGGACCACTGAGGCTGTGAAAGCAATGTAAGGGTGCTTCGAAAACACACTGATTAGGCACGAAGCGAAACTGTGCCAGACCCTCTAAATTTGCATACAGACACAACAGAGGAGAAGAGGACGCTTCTCGACAACGCTCTTTTTTCCTCTGCACTAGTTTTATCTATAAATATCTGAGACTGGTCCTTCTATCTGAGGAATTATCCACACGATTTACAGTCAGCAGCTTCTGTCTATGTAACTTTAGAGAGAGGAAATAACACAATCTCTCCCTCGAATGAAGGAGCTGATTGCAGTGAAATGCACGGTTGCACATTAAGGTGTTACAGTCTTATTTGGTTAGTTAGATAGTTAAATATCACTATCTACAACAGACTTTATGACACACATCGTCACAAATGATAAATGCTAGCTGACTCTACAGTAAATACTGCTTTTAAGAAGCTTTTTTTGCAACTTTATGTCTTCCCGTTTTAAAAAGTTGGTTCAATTTGAACTCAAAAATGTCAATCATTTGTTTGAGGGATTACAAATAACTGGGCAGAAACGCCGTGTCACATTTTACATCCTGCAAACACTACAAAGCGGCCCTTTTGTTTTGTCTTTTTGTACAGTAATTCATGAATCAGAAACTTTAGCTCAACACAGCAGGGACAAGCATTTTCCTCAGCAGTGCCGTGTAAAAATCGGGAAGGTTTTTTTTCCCCTTGTCCTCTGGCTATAAATAGCACCACAATTATTCTAAAACACAGCATTAAGGGATCTTCATGTCTAAAAGACGATTTTGGATTTTGGTTCTCTCTACATCCAGTCTACTATAATCAGATGCATAGATGCATTTACCTTGGCAGTGCAGCTGTCATAAAGGGGCAGTGAGAAGTCTAAATGTCTCTTTGGAAGAAAATATGACCCCATTGAAGCCCAAAATGTTTCCTCTATCTAAACAGTAGCTAGACATGCAGTACTTAAAGAATAGTTTGGTTGTTTAAAAGTGCCATATAATGTGATGGTAGCTCTTGAAAATGTGCTGACGAAAATATTTTTCCGATGTAGCATGAAAAGAGGTTTCCCTACAATTACCGCCCAAAGAGGCACTCGGTATTGCTTGATGCTTTTAGCAGCCGGCCCCCTCTCTGACTGTACTTACAGCCATTCTTCATTTGGTGGTTGCCGACCTGAAAAAAGGGGCTCGGGCGGTGAAGATTCATGAGACGCTTCAGAAGGGTGATCACTAAAAAGGTTTCAACGATGAGTGGACTGACAGAACACATTATGCGCTGCGTCTTGAAGTAAGAGGTGAGGGAGCTCTAATTGAAGACACCTGAAAGCACAGATTTGTGGAAGCGAAAGAACCAAACTGCGCCGCTTTCGTTCTGACTGCTAAAAGGCTGAAAGGTTACGTGTGTGTTGATTCTGGAGTTCTCCTCGTACTTCCTAAGTAGTTTTTAGAATATGTTTTTTCCTTTCCGCAACTTTGTACTTGAGTTATAATTTAGAGAAAATTAAATGTTTTTTTGCCGGCATACTCACCAGAGCCAGTCCAGATGAGGACCCGGGTTCATATGATAGCGTCAAACCTCAAGGGTTCCTTATTCCAGACACAATGATCTCTTTGTGTAGAGACACAGAAGACAAATCAGTGTTCTCACCCAAGTGGCAACCTCCGTGGCTTTGAAATGAAGCCAATGTGAAGTGTCAAAAACTGCTGCTCCTCAAGCAGGTACTTGAGACTGACTACAAAACAAATCAATCTTCCCCATATTAAAATATCCAACTTCATGTACAGGCTGGTACAAAAATCGGTTTGGGTATCTATAGTTAGTTTGCCCATTCATGGCGACTGTCCTGAGCCTGAATTTCTATAAGCCTAAATATAATTAGAAAGGGTGAGTTTTAAAGTTATGCATAATTAAGAGTGCAGTTGCTTTGATTGACAGATGGGTGCTGTCACACATGTTTGAGCAACCAGGCTTTATTCAGCTCACCTCAGCTCGGCCCACGCTCCACGTCTTTGCCTATTTTTGGATTAGTGGGCAGCCAGCAAAAGGCAGGACTGCCAAGATGGTGACGTACGGCGCCACCACACTCTGAGAGGCTTTCCCGAAACCAACGGGTGACATCACAAATACTACGACCATATTCATGTTCACACGACAAGAACTGTATTCCAGCGCTGCATGATGCTCTTTATGCCCTGTAATATGGCCTCTCTCAGGCTACCTTTAATGATCTGACTAATTAACCTTCCAAGTCCGTTCTTAGACTAAATTACAGGTGGTCTTTTTCCTCTAAAGCCACCCTGCCCTTGTGTTTGTGTCCTTAGATCTGTAGAAATAATGGGGATAAAGTGCCTTCTTCTATATACTCTGGAGGTTTTTGTGAAACCTTTGATATTCATCTGTCCCTGTAGTGCCCTGTAGTCATGACCACTTCTAGCTGCTGCTCTCCGTTTCCCTTCAGACGAGCTTATTTAACATTGAAAGAGCTCATCATTTTTCGACGAGAAACTGCCTACAGCATGTTTTGTTTTGCCAAGAGCCACATACCTCTGGCTAAGTCTGGAATTCACTGGACGACGAAAAAGGAAGAAACTAATAATGTTGCAAGTGAAAATGACTAAATGTGATTAAATGTCTTTTAAATGATGTTGAATTATATCAAGCCCGTTAATGTAATGACCCGTGGTTCTTTAATCACATCACTGCACTGGCAGAGGTCATAATAGCTCAATGCTCACCTCTCAGCAATAAGGTCATGGGTGCAAATGGTCTTAAGGTGTGCTGAAATAGCACATCACATGACATGGTTAAGCTGCATTCGAGCCAAACACATTTTATAAATGCAGTTGCAGAAGAATATATTACAATTCTAATCCTAACTACTGTATTATTTAATAACTCCCGTGCTCTTTCATTAGTTTCTATCTGCGGGACATCTCTTGTTTTTCTGTGTCTAACTCTGCGCTGAGAGTTTTTTGTCAGACTGATTGTTATTTGGGGTGCTTCAACTGTGCACTCTCTATCATGCCTCTGGGGGCTCTGCTCTATGCTGGACTTGCACTGCGTAACCATCATCTCTGTTCCTCACAGCAGTACATTTTATTGTTGTTTTCCGATTCCACTCCCTCATGATGAATATCAAGCATTGCACTGATTTACTGTACATCCTTATGATGTACTTTGTTGCTCTATTGTGGAAGGTATGGACTGATCATTGATCGCTCCTGGGTTGTATTTATACTTGTGCGCACTCAACAGACCCAGTGGAGCATGGACCACATCCTGCTTCACCTTTATCCCTCCGGTGATGGCCTAAGAGTGCCGAGCCTACAGTACCAGCCAAAAGTTTGGACACAAGTTGTTATTTCAGTTTTTTCTTTATCTGTATTATTTTCTACGTTGTAGATTAACATTGAAGACACCAAAACTATGAAATAACTAGTTGTGTTGGTAATGATGGCAAGGTGGTAAGATGGTAAGTAGCCCCTTTTGGCCACTGTAGTAATCCATAGTATGGCAAGAACTTCCTAACTACGTAAAGAGAAACATTTCAGAGATGAAGGTAAGTCAACCTGGAACACTTTACAGACGCTGTGATGAAACTGGCTCTGATAAGGACTGCCTTAGGAAAATAAAACCAAGAGTCAGCTCTGCTGCAGAAGATATGTTCACTACAGCTACCGGCCTCAGAAATCACCAATTAGCAGCACCTCAGATTAGAGCTCGCATAAATGATTCACAGTTCAAGTAGCAGACACGTCTCAGGATCAACTGTTCAGAGGAGACTTCATAAATCCTTCATGGTCATTCTGCTGCAAAGAAACCACTACTGAGTAACTGTGGACTTTGTCTATTAGCTTGTCTTTACCACTTTCTGCCTTTGTTGTCACTGCTGTGCCTACTGACCCCGAGCCCTGTCAGATCACCATACTGCCCCATACCGTTCATGTGAATATTGCATCTTGCAAATATGAATTTATATGTGACTGTGTCTGTAGACCCTGAACACATCTAGGGTATTTCCTAGACTAGGAATCGTTACTTAATGCCACCGCTTATACTGATGTATTTTGTTTTCTGTTTTTTAGTGAGGCAGTTTCCATTTCCAAAAGCCACTTTTCATCAACCAACATCTTGATCGTGAATTAAAATGCTGGGTTTGTGTGAAATGTTCTGTGCAGTGATTCAGAATTCAAAGTCTCTTTGTGATTCAGTCAAATAATGATCGACAAGAGAATGAAGAGAACTAAATTAACACTGGCGGAGAGCCATTTCAAATCTATCCAATCAATCTTTTGGTTTGGTTTGGCTGGGTTTAAAAAAAAAACAAACGGTCCCAACACAACAGCAACAAAAAGAGAGAGCAACAGAGAAGAACAAGTCAAACCAAAACTAAGGGGAGCAGCTTGGTCATACACATGGACGATCCTCTCTAAAATCTGCTGGTCCTTCAAAAAGGACATGTTTATCACACACCAAAGAGACAGACTGGCGTTAAAACTTTATTAAAATCTATCAGACAGGCAGACAAGCCCGCAGTTGTTGAGCTGTGAATTTAATGTAGCATAGATTTAGTTCAGGCTGAGACTAACATCTAACTAATGTCAGCTAATTGGCATCAGATTTTCATCTACTGAGCTAATTGGTAGCTTGACACGCTGTGAGCTAATGTTCAGCTATCTGCTAATCTATTGTATCAACAGGGGATTAGTTAGTGGGGACAAAGAGGAGAGCCTTTTATGCCAATTTTGACTGTATAACCATTTGCAATACATTGTCAACACTTCAACAAAGTGTATGACTGAAATAGCTCATGTTTGTCTCCCAGCATGAACTACGTATATAGAACTTTTATCCAAAAGCGCCTTACAATTCACCTCTAAAATCACCTGTCCCTACACACACCAATGGCAGCGAGCTACTGTACCATGCAAGGCCTGACAAACTGCACTGAAGTCAGTGCTCAAGGACACTTCGACGTGAGGACAGGAGGAGCTGGAACTTGGACCGCCAACCCTGTGATAAGTGGATAAGCCACACTACCTTAACCCGCTCTATCAATAAGCACACCAAGGTATTTATAGCTTAGAAAGAATCGGATCAATTTTTCCAATGATGTGCATGTGTGCTGGCACCACTTCACTATTCCTGAAGTTTTCATGCTGACTGCCGTGGTCTGTATACAAAGTGCAGAAAGGACAAACCAAATATGCTGATCCGATCAACTGAGCGTCACCCTTTAAGATCGGCTATGATGAGAACAATCTAAAAGCTATGCAGATGATTTAATCAAGCGTGTCTTATGTTATCTGGGGAATTATGATAATGAACCATCTGCACTTTAAATGTTTTCACCTTAAAATAACCTTAAATAACAAAACATTAAGCCTGTGGTGTGTAAAAGGGTAAAATAACACTGTGTTATAAATCTGCTGTTGTGTGGCTCTTTAGAGTCACGGCAGGTGTTTGATGGACACACATCACTAATCAGGGTGGGTCCAGAAATACTAAATACTAGTTTGGGTAGTAGACTCAAATTAGCACCCTTATTAATAATAATCAAGTATTCAGCCAAGCCGAAGTATAAATGTAGTGTTTTATATTGAAAAGGAACGTTTCAGATGAACAAAATCTCGCAAAATCCTGCGGGAAACGCTGATGATTGATTTTGTGGAGCTACATGTAAATGACCATATGAGAATGTGAGTGGTGTACGGGTGAGGATGACTTGAGTTTTCAAGCAGAAAAAATATGGCTGTCTGCCTAATTCTGAAGGTTGTACCACAGCTCAACAGCAACAACATTTGAGGTTAGAAATCGACACAATACAGCAACAGAATCTTGATTCACATTTGATGAGCGCTGCCTAGTTTGACAGCTTGATCTGAATTTCTTGAGCCCAGTGTGCAGTCAGCTGTCAGTCATAAGATAGCCACGCCCCCTAAACATATCCTGCTATATTGACTCATCTGTACTCCAAATGGGTCCATAATTTACAAAACGAACATCATGCTGTATAGAGGAAGACTTGAAACTAATGATTGAGACCATAAACCCATTAGGAAACTATACTGTGGTCAAAATTTTAAAGTGAGATGTGGGGATGAGAAGCAATCTCACTTTTTTTTAATTTCAGCCAATTGAGCTGCCGCCTACTGGCCTTTAGTAAGAATGCAGAATGCACATCTGCATTGGCTTCACTTCAAAGACCCAGAAGCTTTGTCCTCTAATTATAAAGTGCACAGTGTAGCTGTAGCTTCCTTCACTTACAACGATTTACTCTTTCAGGACTTCCTCTTGCTGAAACACAGACATAAAACGAGTTATGAACAATTCACAGCTCAACCATGTTCACTTTAACCTCCTAAAAAGAAAATGGACACAGGGAGCAGAGCTGTAGATTAAGATGTGAGGTGCACTGTCCCCCCGCAGTAAACACACCACATCTTTGTACAAAAGATACTGGCTTTTGCAGCAGTTGTTTCACTCAGTGTGTTACAGAGTCAGTGCCACTTGTTTGTACTGAATCACACTGCACTTCAGGGGTTTACGCCCTTGGCAGGTGTGACCATGTCTGGATAGTTTTCACTCCAGGGAGCGAGATGCACTTTAACAGCAGAAGGAAAGGGTCAACATTGTGTTTGACTTCTATTTTTCCCATATTTATATGTCACATGTTCCCGTGTGCCTCTCCTAGCTCTCAGTGGAGTGAGTCCACTAATTCTGTTGGAAAATCTATGAGTCCACAAAGAAAACCAATAAAGTGGAAGCTTATATGTTATATGTCCTTGTCTTCTTGGATACAATCTTGAGCCACGTGAGGATGTAATGAAAAAGAGGCCAATAACTACCATTGATCTGAACAAATATCAAATGACCTGCAGAGGGAGGTGAAGTAAAATTGCAGACTCTGCTTGAAAGAAAACTATTTGAGTTCATTATTAAAGCCGCACCAACCAATATTCTATAAAATCGATTGGTAACTGTTGATAAACGAATTGAAACACAATTCCAATGTCCGAGATCTGACAGTGACAAAAACCACAGAGAATTCTCGGGTGACTCTGCAGTCCGGGTGACTCAGCTCATCGATTTGGTTTCGCAGGCCACAGTGATTCTGTTGTTTTTTAGCAGCTAAAGTGTGAGACATTTCCATTGAGAGGTGGAGGAGACCAAAAATGAAGCTAAAACGGGATCAAGTATTGGGTTTATATGGTCATAAACAAAACACCATACATACCATATTGGTAAAGGTGTACAAGAGTTAGTCATTTTCTAACACATTCTTAAAACAACAGAGCTTTACATCTCATAATGCTGAATAACATTTCTGACCTCTTCTGTCTACACTGTATAACACTTGTGCTCTACCACCCTCTGTTATCTGCCGAAATATCTTTATTTCACTGTCTACTTGTGCGGGTGCCTAAGAACGACTGCTGATAGGTCACAATAAAAAAATGGAATCTATCAAAAGACTGTATTTGATGATAAAAAATCTTTGACAACAGAGCTCAAGGTCCACTGACTAGCATTTTGTGGAGCTTTCAAAAAGATAGATGACATTTTCTCAGTTTTCATAGAGGAGTTGAGATTTTTACTTTCAAGCTCAGCTATTAAATTATTGTTCTACAGTTAAACTAGTGGTCAGAAGCTCCACAGAGTTTAGCTAACGATTCATTATTTACTGCCTCGTGGCAGCTGGATGTTCTAAACTTTTAGCTGGGGACAGACGTGCAGGCACATGAACTCGACGTGACACCTGTCAGTCTGCCACAAGATGCTGTGCTGCATCATAGATTGCCTCTCACTGGCCTCTCACAATGCATTGTCAGACAGCTTTTTCTTGCCAGCCCTCCCCACCTATCATGCAAAATATATTATCCTCTCCCGTATCATGCCAGGCTGTGTGTCAAGCATCTAAAGCATGGGGCATGAGTGACACACGTGTCCAGATAAATTAGGGGCTGTGATGGATCCGTGTATGAGACCCATGGGCAATAAATCTATAAATCTATGATTCATGGCATCACACCTCATCTTAGCTTCCCTTAAAGCCTCGAGGATATTAAGTTGCGAAGCAGCAGTGGTCACTCTTCCAAGGTCAATCTCAGAGGGGTGTGTGTGTGTGTGTGTGTGTGTGGGGGGGGTTGCAGCTGTGATGGAGGAGGAGTGGGAGGGAGGATAGAGGGAGTAAGGAGGTAAGATTGGATGAGAGGGAGAAAGATAGAACAAATGTGATGGAGGTTTAAAAAAAACAAACAAAAAAAAAAACGACGAGGGAGGAATGTCATGCAACCAAAACATTAGTGTAGCAGCTGCAGCAAACGCCTTGACAGAGCACTAAACCCCCAAATGTAACCATGTGACCTTTTGTTCTCCTTCCTGCGTCTGCTTTCTGCAGTACTCATTTTGTTCTCTATCCATTTCCTCTCCTTGACTCCGAGATGCCGTCGTGTTTCCCGTCTCCGACAATATGACAGTGATTGGACCACTTGCATACAAAGATCTACTGTATACACTCCATTTAAATGCAGGGCAGCATTACCTGGTGACACTTTTACCTTGAGTTGCGGATCCGCAGGGGCCAGCATAATGTCGACAGAAACAAAGCACCAAGGCCTCCATAATCTTTTTTTTTTTTTTTTTTTTTGCAAAGCAGGCTAAACAAATCAAATGGAGCGATTCCAGACCTGATACTGAGTCAGTCTGAAGGAAGACAGATTTATATAAATATGCAAAGATGTGAAACCAAACTTGAAGAGTCCATTTCCACAAAGCTATGCAACCATTCCACACAACAAAACAAACATTTCCTGGCGTCAGTGTTTCTTCATAGCTAATCTTGTTCGCAGAGGTGCTGCATCAACAACGAGCTCACGTTCCCTGTGATCACTCATGTTAGTGCAAGTAATCCAGTATCAAGGAATTTTACATGAGGATGACTATACAGTTTGAATGTACACAGCATATATGTGCAATACAACAGCACAACAAAGAATAGACGTCCAACAAGGTTTTATATACGGACCTATCATGACTTAGCATGTCAGCAGCAGGTTGTGGATGTACTGTGATGTTACCATGTGTAGCTTGCGTGTACCTCTGAAGGATTAGATATGTTAATTCCTGTAGTGAGCCTCCTTAGGGCTAAATTCTTTCAAACTACAGTAGGAGGACATCTTTTTACTCTGCATGAGTATCCTGACAACCACAAATAGGTTCTTTAGACGGAGGGAGGAGTACTTCCGCTTGCAAGCATGCAGATATCAACAGTAAATACAGTGTGCCAGCTACAACCTTATGATAATCATGTCTGATAAAAGATCCCAAAGGGTAAAACCATGATCTCATGGCTCTCATGTTGCATTGTCACTCCATCACTTTGGATTTAGACTCAAATATCTTAACAGCTGCTACACGGATTCCTAAGAAAAAAAACCCTACTACATCCGACAGTAGTGAAATTTCTTCTAATGAGACAGGCAGCTCGTCCACAGTTAGGAGCTAAGTGAACATCTCCCAACTGGCACAAAATGTTGGCCATAAGGGTTTCCGAGAAGATGCAATCCCGCTGACTCCGGTGACAAAATTTGGTGATATCAGCCTCAGCTGCACTTGAATTTATTGCCAATTAGCGATGTGTGCATGCTACCATGCACAACTAAGATGGCGAATAAACATGCCCCATAATTCTGCTGTGACAGCAAATCAGTGAGACAAGGCAACAACAGGATAACTTGATATCCCCAACAGATAAGCAATGGCCTGTGTTGCCCTCGGTCTTGTGGGGGGCTTAATAAAAATTTAATTTGAGGCTGAGTCAGTGGCTGTCCTCTAATTTAATTTTGAGGTCCAAATCTTGATCTGTAATTGCAGATTTGGCTGCGGGAAAGCACAGGAGACTACATAATCAGAATAAATAAGGTAATAAATGCAGAAACAGAATGCACTTTAATGACAGAGTGTCAAAGCGCCAGTTTATCTAATTACTGCTTAAACGTGAACTCCAAATGTTGTAAGAGTAAGACGGTCCAGATGGGATCTCTCTGTGCACACAGAGGCAGGACATGTGGCACTTTCCAAGTTTTTTGTAAGAGACTGACGACAGGTGCAGCTCCAAAAGGAGAGCAAACCATTTTCACTTAATAATCACAATGGTTGTTAATAAATGCAGTGATTCACCCACCTCAGATTTGGTTGGCTGAGCAGCCTAAGATGACAACAACAGTCCTAAACACAAGAGATAATAACCGTAAAACAGCTTTTTCCATGTTAACCTTCTGACCCCATTTGTACTTTATCTTCCAGCCACCAAGCTGACCTAGAAATCCAACTAAATACCAACTACCGAGTCCCACTGAGATGATTAAATGGGGGTGGTATTCACTATAAAACCCAAGTGTCTTAATTCAACCCAATTACAGGTAGGACTGTATATATGGGAGATGTCAGAGTAAATGTCACTGTACAGTTTTCATGGGTAATTACCCAGCTCCAGTGTGACAGGGGGGCTATTTGTTGGGAAAGGATTAGAAGAGAACATGGAGGCCATGAATAAGTTCCCCTGTAACTTTCCATCAGCTTGCACAGTCAAGCGTTGCAGGAGGGCAAATTTTTCTCCCCCCCAGCTCAATTAAGGACATTGTTTTAACACCAAATGTCAGCGCTTGACCACTAGGATTTGCTTTTAATTATCTGCTAATTGCTGACATTTTGAACTTATGCTTGGCTCTTTTTTTATTTTATTTTTTTGCATCTGTGCGCCATTGCACAAATATGGCAGCAGCGGACATGCACAGAAAAGCATCTGAAAGAGGCTCGAACTTGTGCGCCGCTTCCGGCCAGATGCAAACTGTTAGAAGCCACTAGGGCGGTTTTTCATCTGTTTCCTGAGACTCTAAAAACTCCACATGACATTCCTAATTCGAGATTTCAAATGAGAACATATTGTTCTTTCCCCCCCCAAACAAAACAAAAAAAAGAGCATCATTTGGCTGTACTTCATCTGCCAGCCACGTAAGGTAGGTAACAGATGAGAGGTTGCTTCAGCACTGCAGTGGACCTGGTAGTCGGTCCACATCATGCTTGTTTGACTCGGAGGGGAGGCTGAGGTTCAGCAAGCACAGGGTGTGAATCTATCTGCAAACAAGGATTGCTGCTTCTCTCAGCCTGCGGTAGAATATACGGACACTCTGAGATGCAGACGCCTGACACTTATCATGTTTTAGCATTTCGCTGCTCCTCATTATTCCAGCCTCAAACTGCCATCTCTGGAATATATGTTTTCAGTGCTGACAGATATGGGGGGGGGGGGCTGATTACATTTTACAGATAGATAAACCGAAACAGAAAAGAAATTGGACAATGGAAAATCTACTTAAATTGATTTCCTCTGTGGCAAATATAAACACATTTGGATATCTGTGACAGCACAGAGGCAGGTTTGGGTTTATTTAGGCTTTATCTTTATTGCATAGAGTGTCAGAGTGACCCAGTGTTCTGGTGTAAAACAGAACCGAGCTGAGCCTCCTGGGAATCTCATCTCATCTTTGACACGGGAGTGATTCAGCCTGCTGTTTGTGTGGCTAAATCGAGACAATGAGTCAATGCCTCATTTCCCCGTGCCAAGACTTCCCTCTGTGCCAAATAATGAACAAACTCCTTCATCTTAAAATAAACCAAAGATGTCTGTGGATGCTATAACTCAAACTCAAACTCTTCATTTTCTAGTGTGACTTGTGAGCATCATTAACTCGCCTAATTAGTTCAAATAGTAAAAGGTCCCGAGTTCAGATTTTAGAACCTGAATCAAGGAGATGAATGCTCGTGGCTTTGCGCAATTAAACTGCTCGTCAGAGTAGAACAGACAGTTGATCAGCGGGCTGAGTCGCTCCCCGGAGCTCGCGTTCAGCACCATGGTCAGCGGCGCTCATCAATCCGCGCTCAGACGTTCAAAGCCCGGCGGAGAGAGGACAGAGGACAGCTCCCTCCTGGAACTTTAAGGTGGACTTGGTGGAGAACAGAGCTCGCGTCGCACTTTTAACGCGGTGCCGCGCTTGAGCCACATGATGACGGCTCTGATTGGTCTCAGCTCGCTCCCCCACCAACCTCACCACCATCGCCAAAACCACCGGAGCGCTCCTCTCCTCTCCGCTCCTCCCTCCCATCCACACCCTCCCCCTCCCCAACTCCACCACCCAGGCGTCGCCGATGTCGAGCGGGCAACCGTGATTTAAATACGGACAGAGAGGGAAAGTGTGTGTGAGAGACGGGAGCGTCTCCGGAAAGAGTGAGAGTGCGTTATAGGCTGCCACACGGTGGAGCAATGACTATCCAAACTTTTTTTTTTTTTTTTTTTTTTAAATTTTCACCTGACCCCCTCCCCCGTGACCTGAGACAAAGTTTTGACACCCACCTCCTCTCCCCCAACTAAAACTTTCCAGCCTCTCTGTTTGGTTCCACTTTCTTTCTTTTTTTTCACCCACCCCCCACTTCACATTTCGTTTACAGCAACAAGTGTTGCCGGCCACAAGTGACAGCTTGACCATGTGTTAGATTTCCACACACACAGACACCAACAAATAAATGCCAAAGACATATAAGCTGTGCACCGGTGGCCGGACTGCGATGATCGAGTCCAACGTGAGCCTGAGCGGCTGCGCGGTGGTCGACGGCGCTCTCTGCGCTGGAGGAGCGGCGGAAGGGCAGCTGAGGGGAACCTCATACCGGACAACCCTCACCCCGACAGGGAACTTGGTCGTGTCTGTGTGCCTGGGCTTCATCGGCACTTTCGGACTCCTGAACAACCTGCTGGTTCTCGTCCTCTTCTGCCGCTACAAGATGCTGCGATCGCCCATCAACCTGCTCCTGATTAACATTTCCATCAGCGACCTGCTGGTGTGCGTATTGGGGACTCCGTTCAGCTTCGCAGCCAGCACGCAGGGAAGGTGGCTCATAGGAGATAGGGGATGCGTGTGGTACGGCTTCGCCAACTCCCTCTTCGGTGAGTAGAAACAGGCGATCTTCATATGTACGTTTTGTTTGCTCGTTTCTCTTAAACATCTGTAGGCTGATGTATATTTGGATTTCAGATGTGGGTGATGGGAGTGATGGTGTGCAGTGTGCGTGGATTCTTCCCAGAGCCCGGCGTTTGTTAGACTGGATGTTGTTGAGCTTCATATCTGGGTTCAAAATTGAGGATTTTGAAAAATTAGACAAGTATTTGAGTGCTCATACAGCCCGTCGTGATGTGCGGGGTGCGTCTTTCTCTCCATGTGAAACTTTCAGAGAAAAGCCCCCCCAAAAATCCGCCCGTGCCCGGAATCTAACAAAGGGGGGATGATAAATGCTTATGCACCAAATCGGACAATATCAGACCTATTATTGGACCAGTTCTTAAGGTTTGCACGCCTCTGCACGCTTGAACGATGTCTCTGAAGCTTTTTTTTATTTTCAGGGTGTGATCATCCTGCAGTGTGTCACGACAGAGATCGTTCAGGTTCAGGTGCAGATTGTCTCATGATCTGCTGCTGTTGTGGGGAAAAAAAAAAAAAATCATGTAAGATGACCGAGCAGACAGTGGTTAGAAGGTGCGCATCCATTATCACTGCGATGCCCGCACATGCAGATGCGCAGGTTTCATCCAGGTGATGAGTTGTAAAAACCGAGCCTGCGTGGCTCTTCCCGGTGCGGTACTGGTCATCGGCTCCCGCCGGGGCTGCACCACAGGCTGTTCAGTCACCTCCACAGCTGCACGTGCATGCATGTTCATAAGATTGCCGTTTGTGGATGCATATTTTGGTGCTTGGCGCTCCCTCAAATGTCATTAGGAACTCTGCGGCGCGGTCACATAGGACTGTCAGAGGGTGATTTTGGATGCTGCTGTATGTAAAGCAGTGTGCAGCCTGCTGTTAAATGGCTGCTAAATGCTTGTTACAGTATAGTTGAGTGGCTGTGCCTGAGGCAAAGGAAGCCTCATCAGTGTTCATTTAGCTGGCTGTGCAGCCTGCGGTGGGGCTGTGGGGACACGGTCTCGCTCCGTGGAGCAGGTTGTGGCAGATGCATCACCAGCGTTTGTTGCAGAATAAAGTCGCCTGGGGAATATCTGTAATGTGGAATGAGACCCCGGTCTACTTTTGCTCAGGAGTACCGATATTGATGCAAATGGGGCACAATGATGCAAGTGAGAATAATGCATTTACTCAGTCACCTGGAACCAAGCCAGGATGGGAGGCTGAGCCAGAAAAAGAAGCTTGGTGTTTATTTTTGGATGGGCTTATGTGCAAAAGTTGCAAATAAGGAGTTTTATATTAAACTTGCATAAAAGACAGAATCCTGTTTCCCCTCCTCACTTCAAACGCGGATGTTTAAAGATATAAAAGCTCTGGTTGGCCTGATGTCTGTGATTTAGAGATCTTTGATGAGAAGACTTCCTCGCTCTCAGTCCCGCTAATTGCTTTAAAAGCTTTCTGGGATCCAAACAACCTTTGAAGAGCAGGAGGACTGACATGTTGGGTTTTTGAAAAGACTAATTTATCCACTCTTTGACATCACAACATTTGCTTTGTCACATTTGCTCCTGCAAGTCCAATGCAAGTCCACATTTCAAAGAATATTTGAAAGTACCTCTCAAACTAATTGTTGTGTCTTTGAAGGAAAGCAGACAGGATGAGACGCAGTTTGTCATTCATCATTTTTCGACCTCAAAACATGTCATGTTGTGTTGACAGTCAGATTCATAAGCCCTCGGAGCTCTCCACCTCACCGAATCTAAGATGAGATGTCAACTTCAGTCTATATGCATATCATAGAACATCCACGGCATTAAAAGCGCTTCTATTTGTCAAACTATACAAACGACTCCTTTAGTCACATGTGAATAATTTATCATGTTTTCATTCCTTTTTTTTTTCCCCCATCACAGCACACATGAATTAATCACAGCCACTTAGATTCATGGCCAGCCTCTTTTAAAAATGAATTCTTAAAGTTCACTGGATGTTGGCATAAAAAGACGTGCCAACTTTGCAAGCTTTTCAGAAATAAATAGAGAAACGGAGACCGCCACCTTCCTTCACAACTGCACTCTGATTACACATTTCATGCTGGACATTTGGAGCCATGATCTGGCTTATACATCTTTCATAAAGGGTTTCCTCTTTCTCACTTCAGTGTGTCTAATCTCTTGATGTTTAAAGTCTTAATGCGAAGTAGCTGGCAATCTTGGAATTGGCTTGCGTTGTAGCCAGTGGATATCTGGAAAACAAGGACTGATACCCGGGATGAGACTTCCTCTGCAATCTAATCAGAGCGCTTACGGTGCCAAAATCTTTGTTCTTTCCCTGCCTACAGATACAGATATCTGTTTATGGAGACTAAGGAGGCATCAGGAGCCACCCACAATCTCAACAACGCGCAGGCTAAATGTCAGGGCTTCTGCTGTGACTGGAGTCAGGATTATCACTTGCTTGAGACTCCAACTGATCCTGAGCAACTGGGGGAAGAAAGATGAAGTCCAAAATGTGCCTGAGACAAAAGATGAAAGCTGATTTCGTGTGTGTGACTCGTGGGACTGTGTACATGACAGCAGAGCATGGACAGATAGGGTGCCCCTGAGGCAAGCCCTCCACAACAACGCAGACTGAAAGAGACATCACTCTGCACCTCTTTTTGTACTCATCTGCATTCTGCTTTTTGTCGCCGTGTTGTGTGGCTTTGCAGTCGGGTGTGCACCTGGCAGACCGATGAAGTAATCCATCGGTGCAGCAGAGGAAGGAACTAGAGATTTAGACAAATTAAACTTAGTGAGTCCGATTTAGGCAGCACGCGAGTCCAGCAGGCTTCACCCTCTCTGGCTTTTGTCAGCGGGCCTCCCTGTAGCCTTCCTTCATCTACAGCTGAAATCTTTACACAGTATGCGTAATTTAACTCAACTGAATTTTCCTTTGCCTAAGAGCCTCCTGAATCTGTCAAACTTTTTAATTGAAAACAGACGCCCGAGTGCTACTTCCTTCTGGAATAAGTCGGCACTTTCCAAAACAGGATTACCTCATTTGAGTCATATAATGCAGAACAAAGCAACGCTGCTCAGTATCTGGATATACTCTGATTCTATCAACTGTCTCACTAACCCTAGTGTTATGCCGACATTAAGCAACACTGACATCCACAAGGAGCCAATTTATTAAAATCTGTCTGACAGGACAAAACAGAGCAGGAAGAGAGAGAGACAGACAGACAGACACAGAGGGAAAGAGAGAGAGAGATGGCTTGCAGACATCATTAGAGCCTCCATTGGTTATGGATGAGTAATTCCTCAATGGGCTCATAAAAACAGAGTGAGAGAAAGAGTGAGGGAGGGTCAGAGAGAGGAAAAGTGAAATTGATTGTTTAGATGAAGAACGCCGGGTGCAGCTTCGAGAAAGCGACTGTGTCTGTTTTTACCAAATCTCTATGTTGCTTCCCCGAATGATCGATGCTCCTTCAAATGAGATGCCATCACTGTCAATGACAAAAGACATCGTTGGCTGAGTGTTAGAACATTGTATTCCCGCTCCCTCCTCACATCGTCTTCTACTTTTTGCCCGCTTGCCTTCAGTCTATAACGTCTGAGATTTTTGAATGACTGAACAATTGAGGATCCACCGCTTTGACTTCATGCCAAGAGCATAAGCTGAAGACAATCTGCAGAGACATGTGTGTGTCTGCGCGAATACACACTCCGCCTGTACATTTCCCTTTGCCATCAGCCTCCTGGCACCCATTTAGCCGCTTCACCTCTCCTCCCCACCTCTTTGGGTCCGTCCTCTCTATCTCGCTGAACTTTTATTGTTTTCCATTATACCGTGGAGGAACAGGATCTTTATTCGACATCAGGTCTGCGTGTTCCCGCATACTGTTGGCTGACTCCTTCCGCCTCAAGTGGACTCTGCGCAGAGTCACTGGATTAACCTTGCACTGATGCGCCCACTCCGTGCATACTGAAGTCAGATTGTCCTGCACACACGCTCACACGCGAGCGAGCACAGATACGGGCACAGAAACGGATGAACATGTACAGAGCAGAGTATAAATGCATATCCACGTGCATCACGCGGGCATAGGCAACACCTGACCCGTGTGATGATAATTTGCTATGACAGTAAGACGAAGTCTCAGCGGGGAGAAAGGAAGCAGAACAATGTGGCTTCCCTATAAAGGTCAGACTGAATGAGCCAGTTAATGAGACTGTCAAATAAATAGTGAATTAGAGAATCTTTAAAGCAGAGGCAAAAGTATGTAATGTGGGTGAAGGGTGTCTGCTTTGAGTCAGATCTTAATGAGAGTGATTATCTTTCTAGAAGGAAGAAGTCTTTGTTAATGTTAGCCCGCCGTCTGCGATCCAGTGAGAGTTTTTTTTGTACCTGTTAGTGGCGTCACAGTTGTTCTGTGCACCTGTGATGACTGAGAGAAAAGCCACTGCGATGGGATTTATGGAGCAAACACAGCTTTATTCGATCCTGTGTTTTTCATTCAAACTGTCTTTTCCTGGATACACGGCGTCAGACGAGTGACACCGAAACAGATGCTTCCTAACAGACAAATAAGACAGACGCAGCGAGGCAGCGTCGCCGAGACAGCAGAACAAAGATGCTCCTTTGGTTTTTTTTTCCAGACATCATTGGATCGTAACATGTTTCATTTTGAAATATTACATTCTGCCGCTACCTTTCGATCCTGCCAAAGGACTAGAATACGGATGGAGGGTGACGTTTGATATCAGATGCCATGAAGTTGCAGCCAAAGTTGCGTGGGCGTCTTTCACTCTGACACTGAATAAAGATTTCCACTGCTCATGTCATGAAGGTGAACGTGTGACGAGAGGTATAATCAAAGAGTCCCATGAATCATAATCAAATCCAATACTTTCGTAGAAGCTTTGGCCAGAAGGTGGCTGTAAATTGATTCAGCAACATGATGGCAGCCAGTACTACATTTTGAAGCCTCTGTATGAGAGCCACGGAGGAGAGCTGCTAATTAGCTTTTTCAATTTTGAGAAAGTGTGATTTGATTCAATCAAAGCTAGTTAATGAACAGTGGAGGGATTTGCACTAGATGTTACCAGTCATGTGAAAGATGTGCTACATCACATGCTCCCAAACAGAGTTTTAGGATGGAGGGCCTCACAGAATTTACTACAGAAGAGTTCTTATTGTCAGATCATTTATTTATAAGGAGATCTAGGAGTGTTTTATCTTGCACATCTCAGTAATGACCTCATTAAAAGTTTCAGGTATTGGACAGAGGTGACCGATCCACATTAAACACAGTGTTCTTTGTCAATATGGCCACATCAGGGGCACTCACTTTTTTACCATTTTAATGAATACCTACCAGCCGGTTATTAAAAATGATTTTCTGTAGCTGTGGTGTAAAACGTAAGAGAATCCTTCACGGGATCAGAACTCATCACAAATCCAAACACAAAGACTTTGGCTGAAGTGTGAAGATGAGATCAGTTAGTCCACCTATTGTGAGAAGATGGACAGAATGCAGACAGAGAATGACAGAGGGAAAATGACAGGCCGGATGCGATAGAGGAGCAATAAACAGGGCTGAAAGCATCTTCTGTCGAGATACGTTTGGGATTGGCTGCTATGAGTTGGTGAGCCCAGATCAAACAGAAACACAAGTGGATTTTTGTAAAATTGTGTTGACTTTGTACTACTGCAGTAAAAGAGCTAATAAAAGTCCACAGCTAAGCAGTCTGCACCGCAAGAATATGAGCGAAATATCTGGGGGCAACAGACAGGCACAACACGCCGTGCCAAAGAGATTGCAATCAGAGGTGCAGTAAGGCCCGCGTATTTGCACAATGCAGGCACGCACAGAGAGACGCACGCGAAAATATACTGCAAATTTGTTTCCATCGTGTTTGACTGGCTCTAACTTCTCTCCCCCCTCCTACCTTCCCCTCCTCACTTTTTACCTTTATTCTTTCATCCATCCTGCTGAGTAGCCACGGGTGCTGGCACCTCAGTGAAAGGCCCGGGCCGCCTTCTTTAAGGAGCGTCCAATTCAGATCCGCTTGACTGCCATTGAAAATCAATGGGCATGAAGGATGGCCTCTTGGCTCATGATGGCTTCAAAACAAATAGCGAGGAGGATAAAAAAGCTGAAGGGTCAGCATGAACATCGAACTCCGTGCTCCTGCTGCTCTGCCTCGGAAAAAAAACGGCAGCCTGCGTATGCGTGTGCGCGTCTGCATGTTCACTGAGTGGTTACAGACAGACAAGATAGTTTCTCGAACTCGTCGTTGTTCTATTTCACCGCATTGCTTCTGTCAAGCAGAGACACCGCAGGTAGTGCTGTTGTTTATGATTCACAGCAGTGTCTATCTGCTGCAGGGCCCCCGTATGTGAAAATATTAGATGTTTCACAACTATGTTTGCTGTAGTTTTACTATGCTGCACTTTTTTCTGCCCTGGCAAATATTTTTCAATATCATAACCAGTCTTCTCTTTGAAGCTGTAAACTACGGAGCTCATTTCAGCTGCACTTTCCGAAAGACCCGTAAAGCTTTATGTCACAGTGACAGCGCATGTTTTCCTCACTAGAATAGACGAACATTTGGACGTGCGGCGCATTTTTGTCTCCATTTGATGGCCCCATTAAATGTGAAGTACTGTACTTAAGGTATAAAAAATAAAGAGGAAGCACATGCTGCACATGCTCCATACAGTGCTATGTTTGCTTGTGTATTGCATTTAACTCCTTTAGGTGACGCCATGTTTCTTCATGCCGTGTTCCTGAATCTGTGTCTACCCTGTAGGCATTGTGTCGCTGATCTCCCTGGCTGTCCTCTCCTACGAGCGCTACAGCACCATGATGACCCCCACTGAGGCGGACTCCACCAACTACTGCAAGGTCTCCCTGGGCATCGCCCTGTCCTGGGTCTACTCCCTCATCTGGACAACGCCACCGCTCTTTGGTTGGAGTAGCTATGGCCCAGAGGGTCCTGGGACCACCTGCTCTGTCAACTGGAAGGCCAAGACGGCGAATAACATATCTTACATCATCTGCCTGTTTATCTTCTGCCTCCTTTTGCCGTTCCTGGTGATCATGTTCTGCTATGGGAAGCTGCTGTGCGCCATCAGACAGGTGAGGAAGTTTGGGGATTGGGATGGAATGGCCCTAAACCTGCGGTACTTGCATGAATGAGCCTCGGTGCACCTTCTATACTGGTGCCTGTGTTAGTGGTAAAACCACACTTCAGCATCCCATAAATCCTGATAGGTAAAGAGAGAGAATGATAAATAAGTCGTGGTAACAGCATATTTATTCTGCCAGGGTAAGCAGACAGAGACAAGAGCCTTGTGACAGATAGTCCCCTTTTTACAAAATGTCTCCCTTTTTGTCAAAAAGAAACTCAACAGATGTCAAACATAAGATAATAAATGGCTGTATTTATATAGCACTTTTATCTAAAGCCATTTTCAAGGTATGCGTGTGAATGAAAATTAATGATTGAGGATAAAATGTAGCATGTCGCACATTCATTTTACAAACTAGTAGACTTGTCTAAAGCTACTCTAATCAACGCTTTAAAATGAACAAATCAACTAAAGACAGCATTTTAAAAAGGTGCTCTTGTACTGTACTGTACTCCCATCCACAACTCCTCACGTTCTGTTTTAGCGTCTTTCAGCTGGTTGTTTTGGCGGCCTGCAAATGTACTTTGAGGTTCACTCTCACTTTCTCACTCTCACAGCAGATATTGTTTTCACTAAAATGCTTTAAAAACTCACCACACACTACCTGACATGTACCAAACAGCAGACAGACAAAGTTAGTAACAAGCTATTGATCACAGTGGAGCATTTAGCAGTTAAAGAGTCAGTCTTTTCCTCCAGGAACAGGTCTTGGAAGAGACCAAAACAGAGCTGGAAGGAAAGTCAATATTGGATTTACATTGATCAGGTGGTGAGGGGAAACAACTTTAAATGAATGCTAATGTTGCTCCGTGTCTGCTGGATGTGTAAATAAGCAACAGTTTGCCATATCAACTCAAAATGTAAGCGCAAAATGTCAGTGTTGTTTTCAGAGCTAGTTTCTGCTGCCCTCCTGAAGTTACTGAAGGTTTGAAAACTTCCATTACTCAAAGAAAGTTTTCTAATATAGCAATAATGCTATAACAGAACATAAAGCTCATACATGCACGATGGCGGCATTACCTCGGTTCCAGCTGAATCAGCAGGTGTAGACTCACTGTGGCAGTGTTACAATATTAACTGCAGCCCGACACAATTCAGCCTTAAAACAGAAGCAGCAACAGTGGAAATAAAACTACTCTACTCAAGCCTCTAGATGCTGGATATGGCTATAAATCAAATAACCAAAATAAAAGTCAAAACTATCGTACTGACTTGTGCAATCTAAACATCACAAGAGGCAGCGATCCTGTCTTTATTAGAGCAGGACGTGTCAGACTGTCTTCTGAAAACATGTTGTGTCCTGGGTTATGAAACATTTTCATTGAATTCAAGCAGGTCTTATAAGAAAGATAAAGTTCTAACAGCAGAGCATGCAGGAACAGTTGTCTAATTCTAACAACCTTTAATAACCGTGTAACGACTACTGAATTCCTCGGCTGTTCTTAAAAACAGATTTGTCTTGGAAGCCAAATCAACAACAACTTTTCTCCCGAAGCTGTGAACCAGCTGATTTTGTGGAGTTCATTATGTGTTATCTTTTTTAGGACCTTCCATTTAAATGGCTGTTTTATAACTAATTATGGTTATGAATCATAAATTGTGGCTATATCAACTTAAAATTACCATCAGTGCAGTCTCTGTAAGTCAATAAAGTCAATGTCTGGGTCTTTGTCAGAGGAGCTGTGGGTGACACCGCACTCGCCATTTGGTTTAGAAATGTAATCAAATCACTTTAACAAAACATGATAGCTGGATTCATGTGTTAAGTACACTGGTTTCACATCCGGAATCAATTCTGTGGGAAATCAGTCTCAATTGGTCAAACTGTGTCAGAGTCCTACTTTTAGGGAAAGGAGTCAAATCTGTTCAGCAATATTTTTTTTTTATCTAGTAATCCCATAATTTAGTTTAGCACTCCCATCTCTGCTAATATTTTGGAAAGTTTCAGAGACGTAAGCTGTTAGGAGACACCAAGAGG
Organism: Nibea albiflora; assembly: GCA_014281875.1. Classification (NCBI taxonomy): domain Eukaryota; kingdom Metazoa; phylum Chordata; class Actinopteri; family Sciaenidae; genus Nibea; species Nibea albiflora. The sequence goes on along the minus strand of CM024798.1, from coordinate 9,398,395 downwards.
TGGCTTTCAGGCAGAGACATGCGCGTATTGGGAGGAGATACATTCACTGACCCCTGTGAGCTTAACAAAATTACAGAATTATTTGCCGGGCCATACACATTTGCTCGGGGCATCCAATGTTCTCTCTGTGCGATTCGCCACGTCTCCAGTTTGTTCCATTACGGAGGACAATGGGGGAAAAAGCATTGATTCAGGTAAGGCGTGTCCTTGAAGCAGGGGACCTATGCGTGGTAGCAACCATTCAAGTATCTGCTTTGCATTTAGAAAAGCTCAGATGAGCGCCACACACAGAGATCTCTGTCAGAAACAAGCTGCATTCACACAAATCCAGGGTTTGTTTATTTAAACACGAACTTCATTCGGTCATTTGCTAAATTACAGACATAACCGTCAAGAAATATGTTACGGTGCATCTCCCAACATTAAATATAGAAATTAATATTAAAATAATGACATAATGTGGAGTAGGTAGTGATTAAATAGGGCTGAATCACACCGCTGAATCTAATTGTGCTACTAGAAGTGGTGCTATTTTCTGCATTTAGACGTTTACCGCTGTTTAATATGTTTAATATTTCAAAGTACAGCGCATCACAATAATAAAACAGAGAGATCAATTTGTCCTTGCAGTGAAACTTCTCTCTGCTGAAAGTCGGCATACAGTAGGAAGCGCCATAAATCACTCTCGAGTCCAGCTCTGATGTGTTTTTACTCCGCGGTTCACTTTCACTGTGATTCCTACGAGTGATTCATAGATGCATAATAAATAAAAGGCCCAGATTATGTTCGTTAAATATTCAGTGCAGTGAGGTGAGGAGGACAACCGATCATCCGGAGTATTTGTTGTGGGATTTGCCTCTTGCCTCCCTCGTGGCTGTGAACTGTGGCATGAGGTAACTGATGTCTGGTTTTTCCACACACGGTCCCACACTGACTGACTGGAGGAATATGAGGGGAGACAGTGTGGAAGCCTGTGCTCTGTCTTCAGGGAAAGGTGCACACACACACACGCGCACACACACACACACAAAGTCGCATAGTTTGCAAGAACAGGTCCCAGAGCAATCTTTCCAGGGCTACAACTCACTCACACACTGCGAGCGTCGTGTCTTCTCAGGTAAACAATGACTTATGTGCGTGTTTGCATGAGCATGCTTGTGGCCGTCGTCTCTGATAAACTGTTCAGCAGCACTGTGTGTGACACAAGCACGACCGTGAGTGATGTGGTCATTCTTCCTTTAACTTCATCTCTTCTTTTTATTTCATCCCTTTTCACATTTTACCCACTTGCTGTCTTTCCTCATCAGACAGCACACAGTTCTTTGTGTGGGTGAAGAAGGAGCCGGGAGAAAGTAATAGACTGTTGTTCTCTTTCTCTCTCTGTTTTAGTACCCTCCTTCTCTTTCTCTTCCTCCCAAACTCTTCCCTTTTTATATCTTCGCCAGCTTCAGCGCCTTTGTCCCCTTTTCTCACCCTTTGTCCCGTCTTTGTGCAGAACCACATGCACATTCTTCATCTTTAACAAGTTTTAATGGGTTGCCATGCTGTTTAGAGTTGTGCTTCTCCCACTGACAATACTCCACAAAGCAAAGACTACAGTTTGCCTGTCAGGCCGTGTCAGGTAACATCAGCTGGGACAGATAAAAGTTGCTGAACAACTTGTCTGAAAGAGTTGAACTCCCCTACCTAATGAAGTGCCGATCGGTTGGAGCAGTCAGCGCGGAGACGACTGAATGAAGTTGGGGTTTGGCCCAAATTGGTATTGCTCTCACCGTCTCATCCCCATTCACTATACAACCAACGAAATTACTGGACCATGTAGATCTATCAGTCCAAAGCTGTTTCTAAATGTAATTTAGTTGAATGCTTCACCTTGCTATGGTGTGAAAATGTGCCACGTCACCATGTCCGTCAAACTGGCTGGTGGGTAAGAAATGTAAAGACAGACGACAAGCAGGCTCGTATATGTTGTGTCAGTGTTGTCTCTTTATTGCTGATTCTCTGTTGATGGAAAACTGAGGTCTTTATCAGTGCAGAGGGCAGCAGCTGTGAGAGCTGACACAGGCACTTCAGTCAGGGAACATCCCAAAACAGTGTACAGACACAGATTTTTATCTCAACGGTTATAGGATATTATTACAAACTCAATTATAATACTATCGTGATAATTAAGTTCATAATGTGCAATGAAAACGGCTCCCCATATTTTTTTTTACTTGTCAGCACATCGTGTGCACGCAGAATAATGAAAATGGAGGCATAAAAAGTCTGAAACAATCTAATTAAATGACTAAATTACAGCCTGCTCACATAATACAGTGTATTACTGTGTGCAGGCAACATCTATTGCCCTGCATGTGGCAAACTGTGGTCTCGTTGCGCTTTATTGCTCAGCTCCTAAATCCTTAATCACAATGTGTTACTCCCATGACCTCAGAAATGTCTTTACAGATGCTGTGCAAGTCCCCCACAGACTTAAAAGGGAGATTAAACCAAAACATCAACATACAAATCCTAAAACTGCTCATTGAAGGTGTGAAATCGTGCTTCCAACGTTCCCGTGTATTACAATGGAAACATGTGGGCCTTCAGAAATGTAAGGCTCTCCCTCGATTTTAATAGAAAAAGAAATATTTTGTTACAGTAAAGCTTCACAAGATTAAAGCTGCATAGGCTGATTTTCGGAGGTGTAAATACCAACACATAATCCCCCCTCGTTGAAATCCCCAGTTGCTCTATTTGATTTAAACTGCAACATGCAAATGTAGCAAGAAAACTGAACTCACTAACTGTGTCTGATGGGACGGCAATTTCCATCCCTAACAGCCACAACCAGTCAAATTTGGTAGGACTGAGGACTGAGTGTTATCTAGTTAATTAACCATGAATTCATTAAAAAACAGCTGTGTTATCTTTGGTAGTTTAGGACGTGTGAAATTCGCTAAAATATGAAGGCTTCATGTCCACGAACTGCAGGGCGTTGTAAAAGAATTTGGGTATTATGGTATAAGGGACAGTTTACTGGGGCAACACATCTGGAATATTGTACATCTGCACAATTACCTGTAAAGACACGTCTCCACATACTGTATATTACTCATCCCTCAAAGGCTTTGTGATTGGTGCGCGAGTACATCTCTCCATCTTAATTGATGAGCCGTAGGTCCCTAAGGGAAACACACTGTACATAAATTGGTGTAGTGTATTCAAGAGAGGCCTATTAGACTGCAACATCGCCATTCGACTTGATAATAACGCATGGGAGAAACTTTAACTGTGGATTATTAAACTAGCATGAGCGGGTCTTACTGTGCTTCTCTGCTCACTTTGATGCATTCCAGGTCACCTAACAAAAAATTCAATCCCCCCAAAACATACAAAATAATGGGACACCAAGGAAAACACCAGTTTCTCATTACAATGGCACAAAACATGGCCCTTTATGTAAACCTTCATTTAAAAAAGAGGCCATAAAAATGGAGTTTCAAGCGGCTAGCACTGCCTTTCATAAAAAGTAGCGCCCCATGTGATATTTACGCTAAAATCAAGACACTAATAATCAAATTTGATGTATATTATTTGGATTTGGATAACCACCGTTATTGCCAGCCGAGAGGAGGCTCCACTAAAGGTTAAAGTGATGACTCTTTTCTCCGTTGATTCATGATTGAACACAACACAGTTCATTAAGCTATTAGATTTCAGGAGTCTCTCTGGCTATTAGCCTAGAAGATGACATACGTGGCAAACGTCAGACAGAAGCATCTTGTGGATTACTGCTTCTGCGTGCATGGAGTGACATAAATAAACTATGCTCATGACACTTGGAATAAATTGGATGAAAGCAACAAAAAAAAGGCACAAAATATGCATGAACACATACTCAGATTTATAAAGTACACTTTGGGTAGATAACCAGTGGCTCCCTCCCTAGTCTCAACATCTTCACCCTTGGTCTGAATTCATTCAGATGTGACTCACATCTGAATGTGAGTCACATCTGGATAACTAGCGATACTCCCTAGTGCCAAAATATTTCTCCAACATGCTGTGGGCTATGTGGCACAGAGGTAGAGCTGGAGAGACGGAGGGAGATGAAGATGTCAAGAGGAGGCGAAGGAGGCAGAGAGATGAAAGGAACAAAAAGGAGGGGGACGCTGACAGACTGTGACTGCGGGGGACCTCATTTCGTGCTCGCCCTCATCAGATGTACAGTGGTGACCTTGCACTGGTCATGAGGTAATTTCATTGGCCACAAGCGGACGTTTTTGCTGCCTCTGTTGGTTTGGTAATTTCCTGACCTGAAATCATATTACATAAAAATAGGCAGGAGTGCACCAGAGGGGGGGATTTCAATACAAATTACATGGTGCAGTTTGGATTAAGAAATTACACTTGTACCTTAAACTACTTTGCTGGCATCCACAAAGGTACTGTAAAAAAAAAGTTTCTCTCCCTGAAGTAGTACCTCTGTTGCGGTCCATTGAACACAGTGGCCACGTGTGGTGGGAAGCCGGTGAGGGATGATGTCTTTTTAATCGCACTACCGATTTCTCCGAGTTCTTGTATACTTGTTTTCAACAACGCACTCTTGTGATGTCTTCTGACTTCACAAAAAAATAAACATTAATCTGGCAAAGCTCATCGTGCGTCAATTAAAAACTCAACAATTAATCATTTCAGTAATTCTCCAAGCAAAAATAAATTAATTTTCTAGTTCCAGTTCACTGCGTCTTGTGAAAGTGTGCAATAGCATGAATTTCCGAGTATACCCACAAAGAAACTCTTCAAAGCGACCAAACCTCTGAGAAACCATCAACTTGCATGCAAACAAATAGTTCATTTAAGGCACAAAAAGAATAAGGAGTAATATGGAGCTTGGGTCGTTTTCCATCTTGGTTACTTCTTGCTACTTTGTTTTTGACTAGTCTTTGGGCATTGACCGTATCTTTTAATGTGACTATGATAATGTTGGTTGCAGCAGGATACAAGACCCAAGGCTACATTTTCTATCAAGTCCAGCTGACACCCAGCTCAGAGCAACGGAGGAGGGCAACTTTAGCGCTGGTTTGAGTGTGACCAATATGTTCTCAGACATAGGGCCTTTAATTACAGCCAAGTGACGCAAAACAGGAAAGTGTTCCTGAGGCGTCTTGAAACAGGGACAGGTTATGTTTTAAAACCCCCTATAAACATGTATGTGGAACAGGTTTTGCAACTTTGGTTACATATCACAAAAATATGCTTCTTTTTTTTCTTGTCTGTGTATTTCTTTGTTCACATTAGGGCCCCTAATGTTCCTTACCACATAAGCTCGAGTGACTAAAAACTCATCACACACACACACACTTATGCACAAAAACATGACAGACACAGAGGTAGAGGAGACACAGCTGTGAAAACACTTCTTGGCGAGCCTTGTAACGAAGACTGCCAGCACTTCTGCTTGATACTAGGTTGGTGGGGAAGCGGTGAGATGCTGGAGGACACGGCTGCTGCACTGCAGAGTATGCTGCATGTTCGAAACACAAATTAGTTCTCCGTCAGATTGGCTCCAGGACGAAGCTTGTGTTCTCTTTGTATCGTACTACAAGTGCCTCGTCTCTTGCCTGCTGGGTCATTGATTTTTTACTTTTAGTTTTTTTTCTTCTCTTTGTTCCCTTTGCCTTCTGAGTATCCATATCCAACTCCATTTCCCTCTTTGGACTGTTATTCTTATCTTGCATGTGTGCGCCCTTCATTCTCTCACATCTTCACACATTCACACTCTGATTGTCCCTGTCAGTGGCTTACTTGTGCGCACACACATGCACACACACCGGGCTCATTTGATTTTCTGCAGTGACTGCTCCAATCCCTGGTTTTGCACTTGCTTTTTCATTCTTTTCTAAGCTCTCTTTCTCTCATTGTCTCTCTCCATCACCCAGCCCCGCATGTGACCTCTTTGCATAGTCTCTCTCTTTCGCTGCGCCATTATCGTCCATCTTTTTCACCTTGGTTGTCTCAGCTGCCATTTTCGCTCCCATCCCATCCCATCCCCTTCATCACCACTTCAGAATCAACAGAAAATGTGCCGTTTCTGTATAACAATGAGACAGATGCTGACATCTGATAGCAAGTGGCTACCTGTGTCTATGAAACAAGCAGAACAAAATGAGGTGGGACGCCTTGGTAAAGAATGACATACGACCATGGTGTTGCCAACGATCTGCCAGCCAATTTTTCTTCTTTTTTTGTCTTCTTTCTGAGAAGAAAATCCATGAACTTTCCTTCTAGAAAACAAACCAGGAGCAAGTAATTTATTCTTTACAGATCGTTTCCTTTTGGGATGAAGCTGACCATACCCACATATGCGCACAGTTGCTCCGTGACCTGCACACGAGAAGTCTTAAACATGTCATGAAGAGGTTTTTCTTTTTAATAATTACCGGGAAGAGAGTGGAAAGATGACTTGATTGACTTCATTAAGAACAAGCATTTATGCCATGTCTTTACAGATGTATGGTCAAAGATTAGCGAGGTAAAGTGGACAAAGTCTTTAAAAGTCTTTTAGCACTCTATCATTTGCATAATTGCACTAAACACAAAATAGAGCTGATGCTGATGGTGTATATATTTTGTCATAAACCAAAGTAATGGTATGAGAGTCTTATATAACACATCACATTTACCCATTCATACACACATTCATACACTGACAGCTGACATCAGAAAATGACTAATCACATTCACAGCACAACCTTCAGGAGCAAATTGGGGTTTAGTATCTTGCCCAAGGACACTTTGACATGCAGACTGGAGTAGCAGGAGATTGAACCACGGATCTTCAGATTAGTGGACGGCCCACTCTACCTCCTGAGCCACAGTGCCAATAAATGCCAGCACAGAGCAGCACCTTTCAAGTACTTGAGCTTCGGTATCCCTGACATCTGCCAAGCCCTCACTACCAATTGTGGACATGTTGAGAGCACACAGGCTGAACTCAACACCCAAGCTGTGAGACTCCATTAACAAGACCCTTCTGATACTTTAATTGATAAGCTCACTGAGGAACACTTCCTCCAAATTATGGTCAGAAGTGCAGCCGACCTCCAAAATCCATTAGGAAGCCCGAGAGAAAGATTTAATCTGGTGGGAGAGAGGAGTACTCTGGTTTGAGATGTAAAGTTTTACTTTGGTTTACACTATTTCAGTATGGTCATTGTGTATGTGGCAGTAAGTCCACGAGGAGCATATGTCAATCAGCAGATGTTAATTGACATTCAGAGTCACAGTAGTCATCAGATGGATCGTAAGGTAACTTATAATGTCCTCCGAGACAATAACAGCTCCAGAATCAGGATTCAACTCGTCCATAGTTACTCCAATTCTTCCAAGTTATTGAATTCAGGGAAACAAGACCAAATCCAAAAGGCCACCAGAGTATGTCTCTTTTTTATCTTGGAAGCCCAGGAAACCTCGAGTATGCACCCTGACTGTTTTATTATATATTATACTATTAATATTATACACCATGGTTGGCAAATGCGATAGCCTTTCAGCATCATATCTTGTATTATTCTGCTCACTCATATGCCCTATGGAAGGGAATATATAATTTGTTATTTGTGTTTAAGGCGTACAGATGTATGTAGAAAATGGGGATGCTGGAGAAATAGGACTGGCAACCACCTGCCAAGTAGCCTTTAAATTTCATCCACAGTGATAGATGTGACCCCTCAACCAGGCCCAGCCAGGAACTGAGGTCAGAAACAATGTTATTAATGTTATTATGTTTTCTACCCAACTCATCAACTATCTACAGAATGAGCATTGAACAAAGGGGTCAGTTCAAGGGGGCATGTTCCTAATTACATTACATAACCGATGTGCTATCTGTGCATCATCTGCATGACCTTGTACAGGATGAATACACACACACACCCACACACACAGCTGAACACTCGTGCTTTTTTGAAGACACAATAAACTCTGCAACAAAGTGAAATGCATTTTCCAAAACGTCTTACTGACTACTTTTTTAAAGTAGCACTTAAACATTTAGTTTCTTCACTTGTTTCTGTCACAAAAGTGTGAGCCATGGTCTATAAATCTAAAATGTCCTGTTTGTCCAAAACTAATGGCTTTTTATACGGTTTCATTAATGGACTCATCAACATGCAAAGAGAACTGTCCACTATGACAGCATGTTTTCAAATCTTTGTTCGCGTTTTACAGTCTTACACTCTCTACATTCTGACACAGTTGACACATGTCCAATGCTCAAGCTCTCATCACTTTCAAATCTGCATGTTTCTTTTTCGGCCCCATGCCGAGACAAAAAAAAAAAAAGTGTGTCAGTTCTTCAACTCCAATTCCAAATATGAAAAAGGGTGTCTGCGTGTAACCAACACTGTAATTACATCTTTTTGCCCTGTATTTGCTCAGGCGAGTGTGTGGTACGTTGGCGTAATTTATACTAAAAGCATGTGCTGCCTTTTTGTGAATGAGCCTCTAAAAAGCACAGACACACTACCTGTCTAAAGCTTCTTCAGACATGCAAGACCCCATTTAAAGCCAGCAGCAGGATGTACTATTAGTTTAATTCATAATTGAGATGTGCTCATTTAACGGCAGCCCTAGAGCCATTTATTTTATTCCAGTAAACAGATTATAATAGGTGTCAGAATAATGATATATATATTAGAAGCTAGATAGTGAAATAAAGGGCTATTTGAAGTGGGTGGTATAGAAGTGCAGATGCAATGTACCATCAGCCTTCTTCATCTCAAATCCCATGTGCATGTCCCTAGTTCATTGTAATTGACCCTCTACTGAAAGATCATTCATAGTACCACTTGAGAATACCGCGTTAAAAAGCTGTTCCCAGTGTAGTGTAGTGTCAACAACTGTATATTTACTTAGATGAGCTTAAGTAACTTGCCTTCAAGGCAAAAACTTCGACAGAGTAAGAGTTACTTAATTAACTCACAAATTCCAAACGTCCTTATTTTGGCTGAAACAAAATGTGAATTATCGACCCCGTAACCCAAATCACATCGACCACATGGGCAAAAATGATTAAATTATTCATTATTGCTCGTTACTTATTGATATTTGAGCAGCGAGCCTCTGTTAGGAGACAAGGTTTTAATAGCTGGTATCAAAATGCCATATACTGTACAGTAAATATGAATCTGGTGACTCCCAGTGCATGTGCTTCCAAAGGAAACTGGGACAGAAAGATCTGAAAACATCCCAGTTTTTCCAGCTTTTCATGCTGGTGTCTCAAGAGAATAACAAAGTGCAGGCATCAAAGTTCCTAAACAGAACTGTAAAGTACACGGTCAAAATACTTCATTTCCTGTTGCATGACTCTAATTGCAGTGCTTTTGTTTTCATACTAAAATCAGCACACGCTGGTTGTCTTAGAATTAATGCAAAGGCTGAATCACGGATCTAAACTAGGAGTCGCCAGCCTTTTTGAGACTGAGCTGAGGCTTGTCACATTTTTGTATAAATGTTAGTTCCTCGACTACCTTCTTGAGGTTTCAAAAGAAAACATTGGTGAAGCCCTGACTGGACTGAAAGGTATTTTAGTGGGAAGTCTGAATTGAGTATTGTGCACTGTTTTCTAGATGTGCATCAGTTAGGAGTGCTCTGTGTTCAAACCAGAAAAGGCTGGTTCACACAGAACCAAAAGGGCAGACAACGTTCACAGCTGCTGTACTTGTGTTCGGTTTGGTGAGCTCTGGGGACTTTGAGGTGAATATCACTTTGCACCCGCTACCTCACCAAGATGAATGCTGGACTTGCTCAGCAAAGCATGTCATGTCCAATTACATGAAAAGGATTTACACTGAATGACACGCATGACTCCAGCTTATCAAAGTTACAGAACCTGCCTGAAAACTCATTGTCATTCAGCACTGACTGCACAGAGGGTGCAGTGCCAATATTAACGCTGAGACAAAGCCGTTTTCATAGAAATTAACTTTGTGTTGGATGATTCCACACATCGCAATTTATGTCTACTTCTAAAGTTCTATGCCAGTGCAAGAAGCAGTGCAGTTTGCCCTATAAGTAGCAAGGCCGAAAGCGAATAAGGTAAAGGTTGTTGATCTCTCCCTCACAGCCATTGTTGCCAACTTCGGTTAGACAGAAAGAATTTAAAGAATGCCATTGGACGTTGAACATAATCCTGAGTTTTGCAGAGGACTCCAATATCAACATTCCTGTGGATGAAAAGGAAGGAATTTATCGGTTGTGTTGGAAACAGACCTCTGCCAGGGAGCTTCGAGAGGGGACAGACTTACTGATCCATTAAAACGTATCCAATCATGAAATATGGACTTTGAAGGAGGACAGAAGGCCCGATTATGCCCGAAAATCACGCAGTGTGGACTGATTAAATAAAAAACATGCTATGTTATTTCCTTGCGGATCTCCAAAGCTGAGCCAAACCTCACTTCTTTCTGAGAGCACACAATCAACTTCTTGTCTTTTTTTTACGTACAGGCATGCTCGGAATGTAATTTGGTCAACTCGAGAAATGAATTTAGTATAGATGATAAAACCCCAGAGGCGATTGTTATCATCTGATAAAAAGTGTTTTTATTGTGCAAGTGTGTGTTTGTCAAAAAGGGGACTGCTTCGTCTGTATGGTGGCTGTTGTTTGGCTCTTCGCTCATATCCTGGGCTCTCCTCCTGTCCTGACCCAGTAAGCAGTGGCCTAATTGGAGTGTTTGAATGTGAGGCAGCCTCTCGCCTGGCACTGCCAGCCTCTGTAGCCATCTGTTTGTAGGATGTAGTCGCATTTCAGTGTTGGCTGAGACACATACAACACGCACATTAATTCACTGATTAAAGCAGTGATGAACGGTGAGGCGTTCCTTGAAATATAACAGTCATTCTTTGCCATAATTCACAGGCCACAGGTTTACTGAGGATGGCTTCCTGCTGTTAGCACAGCGTGCGCTTCCCCGAGCTCCGCCCCATCCGCGTTTCTCCTTGGGACATAAATCTAACGTACCTCTTGAGAATTCTGTATTGGAAATGGAGCAGCGACCATAGATATGTTATTGCTTTGATTGGGTTCCTCCTGACCCATTTTCATGTGTTCATGCATGCCCATGCCCTCCCTAATAAATGCTGTATGCTGATGGAAATGTTAACTTCTGCTGGAGATTTCCATTCCCAACCAATTATATATGCTTTTGAAACCAGACAGTGTGTAATTGAAAGATCTGGCCATTACCCCATTTGTAGCTTCTTGTAATCTGCTGTTTGTACGGTCTCTCTTAGAATCTCTGCACCTGTCTTCGAGATTGGTCCTGTAAGATTTGGTGAGCTTTAGTGCAGCTGGTTCCCTTCATTGATTCACATTTGAATGCTACACAGGAGAAGGTCCCACATGTGGCTAAAGCTCTAAAATGCTGCCTTCAGCCTCAGGGAGGGTTTGCAGCACAGTGACTTGCATCATCAGGGCTATAATTTGATGTCTGTTGCCTTCTGTATTATTATTATTATTATTAAACTAAGCTGTAAAAGGTCAGTTTATATTATACATTTTGTATAATTGCGCAAGATAATGATTTTAAAAAAAACAAACCCCAGGGAGAGTGTACATTTTTATTACCACTGGGGGTGTATGTAAAGTACTACACTAACTTGTAATCAGGTGAAAAGCGTCTCTGTCATTCCCACCCTGCATACATCTGTTATTGCACTAACCTTGGGCTCCAGGCAACACCAGCTATTTCACTGATTTTGGTGAAACAGGATCATACTTTATGGATAAAATGCCCCTGGCTGCTCCACCTCAACTCCCTATGAGTTTCCTGATGGACAGTAAAGAGAAGATGCTATGAACTACAGCTACCGTTAGCTAATGTGAGCTTAGTTTGTTAGCAGTGCCATCCGGACCGTGAGCTCAGAGCACAGCGGGAATCTGACTTTTAGTCATTTGCAAGAGTTTGGTGAAATAAAAGTAAGACAGACGCGTGCTGGGCTTCTTGTTGTTGGACTAGTAAGTAATATTAGCTGGCTGCTATGTGCTGTGTTGTTGTATTTGCTTGATGTAATGCTGTGTTTGCACAGTGGTTGACTCACTAGGTTTTGATCACAAGTAATATAATTAATAATGTACAGCTATTTATAATTACCACAGTGGTATTGCACCTGGGGCACTGAGCTAAAATGCAGATTTGTATAGTAATGTTGCTTTGAGGAGACTGTGCCCTTGGAGTCGTGCAACGTTGGACACTGTGGCCACCTTGAATGTTTCGACTTTCCTTTGATTCGTTTTATTTCTTTATCTGAATCTTTACACATTATTTCTATATTGTGTCTTTTATTGGGAGGCATTTTGTAACATCTGATCTAGAAGGGTGCTGCAGGAATACATTTTCATTACTTGGATTTTATTGCTAAAAGAAGCCGAAGGTAAAAAGCAGTGGCAGAGTGTTTAGAGGACTTCTAGGTCACTACGATCGCTCGGTTGGTGGAGGGTAGCCTTCGGGAGCTGTGTGAATCTGTCTTAAGAGGAAACAAACAAGATACTTTGTTAATCTGATTTTCACTCTTTGCTGTAATGTGATTGTCTACCTTACTACAGGTCTATAAATGCTTTGCTCACATTTGTTTCAATATTTGCAAGTTGTACAACATCACTGATGATAGCCGAGGGCTACAGGAGTGCCAGTTAGCAAAATCTAATAATACCACACGTAGAGTCGCTTTAGAAGTAGAAAGGAGGAGAACATGTAAATGTGTAGTGTTGCACCTTGGCTCATTACCTTTTCTTCCACTATATCTGATTAAATATGCATGTAGATAATTAATTTACTCTTGGAACTTAATGTCCCCCTGATGCATTAAACTGGAGCCATACTGTGACAGTTAATAAGATTCATACGGACTACGTTTAAACCCATAGAGGGGAATCCTCCCGGTAAGGTGCTTGTGCTGGTGTTTTAGGCAGTTCCAGGACACACTGAGCGATGAGCGGTTAGCCCCATGCCGCTAAATGATGAAACACAAGGACACGACAAACAGTCTTATTCTTCTATGTGTGTGTGCTTCAATACACATGGGTGAGCACATGCAAGCGGGTAAGATTTTACAGCATATGGTACACAGGAGCGTGTACACTTACAGAAAGGTTAGAGGTGACACTACACATGCAGTTCAGATCACTCATCCACTGGATGACTAATCGTCCACGTAATGTGGGCATTTTACGGTCTTCTGTAGCAAAAAAGTGTTTGCCATCAGGGTTTAACCAAAGTCATGTCACATCCTAGGGATGTCTCTTTAAGAGCCTGCTGCATTTTATAACCACACTTACAAGACATATGCATATTTAAGTCAAGTAAAAACTGCACAAGTGCTCTTCTGCTATTTTGGTTTTGGCTGTCATGACACTGTTTTAATTGGGTGCTAAGGGGTGTGACCTCTGAACTGGACTCCTTCAAAGCTCCATCTTCAAAATTCTCTGAGGTCATTAAGTCTCCTCTGTCTGCTGGATGCTGCCCTGCATTGTGTTTCTTTAATGGTTTGCAGATGGCCATTTGTTACATCTACAATGTACTCACACCCAGAAAAAAAAACTTGAACCTTTCAGGAATCGTACCTCGTCTGGTGCCAGTTCTCATTGTCACATTTTTAACACCGCTGTTTTATCACAAATGCCAGTGTTTAAGCCGCACAGATGGGTGTTGAGCGGTTTAACCACCGGGGCTCTGAGAGAGCGAGTGAATTTAAATCGGTCTGTGTGGGTTCCACATGTCTACGTGACACTACTTGTGTCAGTGAGTTAGATTGAGCCAGCCAGCTATCGAGTCTAAATCAGGACAAACGCACCAAATAAAGTGGAATAAAATGCTCACTCTTGCGACACTGCCTGCCATACAAAAAAAAAAAAAAAGCCTTCAATTTAGTTCAGTGAAGTGAGAATTTCCTTGTAGAGTTCCACTTTATGGTGAATTTATTTGGGTTCTTTTCTTAAATTTAATGCAGGCAGAGGTTCGTACTGCGTAGTTCGGAATCTTGATGTGGGGCGTACTTGTGTTTCTCAAAAGCAAGCATGTGAGGCTACTCGTCATAGACACTTTGCTCACATCCAGCAGATATGATTCATTTTGTTCTGTCCATTGGGTCAACTCTATCAGGGACCTCTGACATCGGATGAGTACATTGGTCCCTTGATTTTTTTTTTTTTTTTCGCCCCCTCTATAAAGAGTCTCTTTACAGCTCCAGCAGGCACGGGAAGGACAAGAAAGCAGAATCTCCAAATGTTAGCGAAAGCAATCTAACTGTGAAAAAAGCCATTTAGCGCCACAATTCAACAAGTCAATTCAGCACAGCGTGTACAGTTCTCCCCTCTCCCTTGGGTCCCTTAGGAGTCTTGAAATGAAAATGAATGTCCCTGCACTCCATCTGAGTGTACTCCACTCATATATATACACACATGGCACCTACACCAACCTCGCATTCACTACATCCCGCACTGAATTCCCCGGGCAGCCCAACAAAGCCTCACCCTCAATTTGATTCCCGATTCCCTCCCTTACAAGTTGTTTGTCTGTAGAAAGCAGCTGGTGTGATGCTTATTCCCCAGCGCTGCACAGATTTACTTGAGCCCCCTCCATTCAATAAAAGTTACAATCATGCCTTGTTTTGTTTTTTGTGGGAAGGGGGGACAGGCTGAGGGAAGCGACGTGTGGACACTTTAGTGTTTGTAAAGTGGCTCAGTGGAGCGTTGAGGATTCTTGCTGAGAGAGGCCCTTTGATAGGCGACAGGCAGGCATAGTGTTTGGCAGGCCACAGGAGGCTGGTGTTGTACAGGACTAATGCAGCAGACACAAATTCTGCGATCAATCATGTTTAGCAGCTAACAACTGTGCTGGCAGAGCATCCAGGCCGACTCAGGAGCCGGGATGGGATGCTGAGGCAAAACAAGCTAGGCAAAAGTGCTGTGCTTGCTCTGTGTAATGTGTGTGTGTGTGTGTACTGTCTGACAATTTGTCTAGTTGCCCAGGTGTGTGTTTAAATGCAACAACTAAGGTGTTGGAGTGAATGCCTGATGTTTGTGTTTTTATATCTGGGTGTATTCTAGGTGTCTATTTTAATATAAGGGAGTTGTCGCGACTGTATTTGGATGCAGAGTAGATGTATACATCTTAATGTGTATTTCGGTACAGTAACAGCGTGTGTATGTGGAAGCCCCTGAGGCACCGTCAATATTGGCTTCAAGAGCCATTCCCTTCTCTCTCTCTCTCTCTCTCTCTCTCTCTCTCTCTCTCAACCACTTCAAGTACGTAATTTCAGAGGAGCGATGTCACTCGCGTGTTTTGATGTGACTTCCAGCATTAGTTGAACGTCTCGTCTCGGTGACTGCGCTTTCCTCCCCTCTGGCAGAGCGGGGCTGGGGTGAGATGGGCGGGTGGCTGATGGAGGGGTGAAAAGCGCCATCAGACCGGAGGATGTAGCTTTCTGAGGCGATCATGTTCCGATGCCAGGATTCGACACAGCTTTGATATGCAGTGCAGTCTCAGCTGTCACGTTCCCGCCGAACGGGAGAGAAACGCTACGGCGGAGAGGAATTTTCCAAATGAACACCAACAAGGTTTTACTTTTTTAACTCGTGAACGTTCAGATGTTACCACGGCGCCTGGAACAAAATAAGCCATTTCAAATGCATTCTTACAATGTCTGTGCTCCAGTTCAGGCTGTTCAGAAAGAGAAGCTAGCTGTCACTTATGAGGAGTTTTTATGAGGGTGAGCTGTCAGAAGTTTCCTCCTCATTAAATTAACTTTCAGAGAGAGTTGCCTGCAATGATCGTGCACCTCCTATTTTGCTTCCCTCCACATGACTTTAAGACACAATCAACAGTCACAAGTTTTTGGCTCAGATAGATGCAGCTGACTCACGGATGTGAAAATGGGGGGAGGGACACTTTCTGTGAAAGACGCGAGATACAGAGTCAGAATTTACAGAAAAGGCACTCAGAAAATTGCTTCTAATCTTTCTTTCCTGGTTGAGGCGGTGTAGTGTTGCAACGCTGCTCCGGCTCTCCTCTCCCTGAGTGTTGACAGTGCATTCTTGCGCAGAAACTCTCCCGGCACGGCAGATACTAATTGCTCCAAATGATTCGGCTTGGGTCTCTAAGAGCCTCTAAGGGTATGTGCGCTTAAAGAAGACAGCCAGGAAAGGTTATTTGTTTCGGCATGCTTAGCGGGGTGCACTTACATGACAGCCCTCTCTTCTAAGGTTGTGCTTGCGTGCTTATCTAACTGACAAAGGCAAACATGGCTGCAGCTGCAGCAACTTCCTCTCGAGCCAGGTGAACGCCGGCCAAGCTGGTAGCCTCACTTGCTGATTACAGCACGGGGCGAACTCCCACGACGACTCCCCAGAATTGGGAGGATAGAAAGACAAGGGCAGGAGATCAAATTTATCGCAACAGCACTTCGTTAGTTCCTCTGCTGATTTCGTTATTAACTATCGGACTCACGGCTCATCATCGACAGGAATCAGTTAGAAATCGGCTTGCATGCATCCTCCTGGCAGCTGTCCATCCCTCCCCCCTTTTGGGGTTTTCACTTTCCCATCTCTCTGCTGCATCCATTCCTTCCAACAACCTCTCTCTCTGCTAATGTCTCACTCTCTCCACCCCCCTCCATCTCCCTCGATCTGTTTCTCACCTCTGGGTTTAGCTCATACTGCCTGCTTTCTGTTGCATCACTGCCACCACCTCCACCAATCTCACAGTCTAATAGCCAGTGTCTGGTGCTGGTGTGGGCGGGAGGGAGGGCAGGCAGCAGCTGGGGAAGGCACAGGAGGTGTACCGACTGCCTCCAGCTTCCCGAGGCTGAGGTGATTTTCAGCAGCCTGTCTGGCGGCCGCCCACTCCATCGATGTAATCCAGTTAGCCGACCTTACGACTTATTATTATCTGACTATGTGGATTAATTAACACTTAGACTTCACTAATGTGGTGGTGTGTGTAGGGAGGAGAAGTTGGAGGCATCTGCTGTAATTGTGGTGTGATTCTGGGTCACCAGCACTCAAGTTTTTTTTTGTTTTTTTTTGTTATCTGTGTGTAACTCTGTAACTACAAAGTGCTTTTGCGTTGAATATTATTGTTCTTCTATTAGTCAGAAAAACTTGTGATGAAGTGAGGGAGGGAGACGGATGAAACCGAAAAGGATGGAGAGCACTGCAGAGAGTAGAGCAGTGTGTGCGGAAACAAAGTTTCGCATGTGATGACTCTACGGCTCTCGTCAGGGCAGCTCCTAAAGCGGAAACGAGGGGCTGCATGCTGATTCATTTCTGCCTTGCCCGAGCACTGCGCCAACATGGCTGTCCGTCTGTCTCAACCATTCAACTGCAGACCAATTTTGTGTGTTAGAACATGCCAGAGGTGACTTATCCTCCACGCTGGGGATCTCACACATGTCTGCTAGCCTGGTATCAAACACAGATTCGCTCTCTGCCCTGATCCCGCTGCCAAAAAAAACACCCACCACACACTCAGTGTCAAAGTCAGGGCGCGTTTTTTAACGAGTTGGGTGTGTCCTTTGTGACTGATGATAACCCGTATCTTTAAAAAACAATTATGTAATCACGTTGGCATCATACAACACAATTCATATTGGCAGACCTCAGACTGTTTGACTGGGATAAAAAAAAAAAAAAATGTCGATTTAACCCCAAAGAACTGCTTGCAGCTCTGTTCACGTTGTTATTTGATTACACTGATATAAAAAGCAGCTGATCCCACCAGGATGTCATAAGGCTTCAGAAAGACTTCAGACTAGCACAAATGCATACTGAGCCCGAAGTTTCCACCCTGCTTAATTACATCCAAGCCTTTAATTTGAATTTTTCATGCATGCTTTGAAACTGCTGGTTTTTTCCCCCTTTAGCTGCCTGCCTCAAAATAAGGATTATCTGGTGCTGGAACCTGAAAAAATGAAAAAAAAGAAATTTTTCAAACATTACAAGATATTGTGACGGAAACACAGATAGGGAAGTTGTTGAGTCGTGATATATTTAGGACTTTGTTCTGAAAGATAACTAATCTATCTAAGTCTAGCACAGTGTTTCAACGAAGAAGAAGCTGAAGCTGTCGAAGTGGCAGTCAAAATACAAATCAGAGAGAGCATTAAATTAAATGGAAGTGCCGCAAAGAGTTTAAAGTGTCAGTCAAAGTGTAAATGATGAATTGCTCCAAGAGTTGAAGATAAAGTGGAAGTCTTGAGGGAAATGGACGCCGCTTCAAGCATTTACAAAACAGAGTGAAAGAGATGTGAGGGAAACGTTTCAGGAGGAGTAACAGTGACAGCAGTTAAAGCTACACTAATGTCACGATGCATCTTTAAAGCTTGAAAGAAATCTCTAAAGGAATGTCCCTATTACATTATATATAGTCTTAATAGCTAGAAGACAATAATAGCCACTTTAGTAGCAATTATTTCTAATAAAAATGTCTTTCCTTGTGACCCTGTCCTCGTGCCTAGTCTTCATGAACCACAACTTTATGGTCAACTCCACAGGGCAGTGGAAAGAACAGAAAGCAAACAATCCAAATTGAGTCAACATGTTGCCGCTTGCTAATTTCCTGCTATTGATGTAGCTTGTATGACAGATTAGAAACTTCTCGTGTGCCTTCTCGAGAAATGTGAAAAGCTTTAAATTGAGGCAAACATCCAGGAAACTGCTGAATGAGGCACAGTTTAATTTCTGCTTTCTTCAACTTTCCCCCCGTGTGTAAACATAAAGCTACAGGCCATGTGCGCTGTGGACTATTCTCCTTGAAAACCGACAATACTAAAATATGGACATGATGGATGTTAGGACTCTCTTTCCCCTTCTACTAGACCTTTCCATCATCACTGACAAGACTCCTGAAGCCTGCGTGAGCCCTGACTTCTAGACAAGGAACTGTCATACAAAGCCCATAATGCAGCCAGAGCTCAAGTATAGGGGTTCACTCTCTCCCAAAAAGAATCCATCAAATCTGATTTTTCCTTTCCCAGGAATCGCTGCTCGCTTCTTTGCTAAAACTTTAATCATCCCCCGCCTTGACCACTGCAACACCAACTGCAACCAGGCTGCTGGAATATTCTTTGAAACTGAAACTCATCCACGATTCTCCCAATTCTTGCATTTCCTTTGACTATTGCCTCTTTGAACAACAACAACGATAATAATAATAATAATGGCCTGAACAATGCATCCCATGTGCTCCACTCCCACCACATGCTACATCCACCACTGTAAGACGGCCTGGTCATCACTGATTCAGCAGTGTGAAATAACTTATTTTTTGAAATCGCCTCCAGAAGTGCCTTCGCGAGTGTTCACTTCATATCAGTCCAGTATTAAAAAGCTTGCGCAGAACCTGCTTCCATCATTCACTCAGTCTCAGATCCTCTTCCGAACATGAAGTATGAACAGCTAAATGCCTTCAGTGCAGTGTAACTGTCAAACCCCTCATATGACACATGGCGCGCAATCTCGTTTATCCATCTCCCCTCGCTTCACACGTCGTTATTCATCCTCTTACATGTGCCACGCCGCGATTAGAATAGATGGCTCTGCCTTCAGACAGGAAATTTCGACGGAAGATGTCAGTGTGACTGCGCGAGAGCACAAAGGGGGCGACATGGCTGACACATATTGAAAGCGTGTTCTTAATGTCAACTTCAGTGTCATCGCGGAGAGCAAAACACACACACACACACACACACACCGACACAGACACAAGCATTTAGACAGGCAGAAAGAAGTGGAACGCACCATCACTGCCTGTCATGCGAATATTTCAGATTCTGTCGGGCTCACTCACATACACGCCTTATAAAGGCTCTGGTGCACAGCAAATAACAGGGGTTAGTAAGTAACGTTGTTTTTTGCAACGTGTTTTGTCGCTTGATCTGTAATTTGAAGAGATTTTTGTGACAGCGCGGTTGTTTTCTTGAACGTGTCATAGTCTGGCAGGTTTTATACACTGCAGTTTTTCATGGGCTCAATTTCTTCTGGCTGTGCAAAGCCAATATTCTAATTTTCGTGTTTCGAAAACTGATACCAGAGCACCCAGAATGCATCAGAAATATTTCCATGACAATAAGCCTGAATAGGCCTCTTAATCAATCAATCTTCAATCATCACAGTTTGAACCAGGTTCAGTGGAAGGTATTATTTCATGTCAAGATTAGAAGTAGGAAGTGATGGAGACTTTACACACACACACACACACACACACACACACACACACACACACACACACACACACACACACACACACACACACACACACACACACACACACACACACACACACACACACACACACACACACAGTGAGCAGCTTTCATGAGGAAGGGTTGGCTGCTGTGTTTGGACACTTCCGCAGGCTTATTTATGCTTTTTTTCTCAGAACACATCTCGACATGACACAGTAGGAAAAGCACGTTTGATTAATGAAATTACCGACAGTTGAATTCAATTTGGCAGCTTCGGTTTCAGGTTCCTGGTATTTTAGCATGTTGGTTCAATGTCACATGTCTGACTGGGACGCTCGGTAAACACCAGCGCTTTTCCCACTGTGGCAAATCAGAATGCACGCGCACACACATTTTGAATATGAATATTACTCATATGTTTACTCAAAAGACAGGCAAGCGAATGTGGCCAAACTGAGTAGAAGCACATAATGAAAGCACAGAGCCGGTTAATGCGTCGACACCATAAACTTTATTCTATCTCCTTCCTTTCAGTTCGGTTCAAAACTAATTCTAACATTGCAGCACACCGGCCAAATGATCTGTCTAAATAACTGACAGCCTGCCAGGGACTCAAGAGGAGACAATGCGCCTTCTGTCGTCGCAGAAGGAAATTAGCCACCTGATATTTAATTTAGTCAGTGAACGCTGTGAAGATCCTCTTACTTGAGAAAGATTTCCTGTCAAACCGTTTCTGACAAATTCTTTCCCACTCATTTATCCACCACATTGGACCGCTGCCCATAATCTACAACTCTATTTCAATCTGGCATGACGCACAGATAAGAATCAAGGGGCCGCCGTTCGCAGTTCACTGTCTGCTTATTGCGACATCATGTCGTCCATCATCAAAAACGTACTGTTATTTTGATGCTCATTACCAAGCTTGTAGTGCTCGACACTTGCACAAAAGGCTGCAGCAGATCCGTGCCGTCACATGGATGCAGGACATAAATATTAATTATATAGCTGTGGGGATTGCGGTTTAGCATATGAAACGGGTTCTCCGTGAGGGCAGTCAATTAGTACGCAAGCTCCTTTAAAAACAGCCACACACAGCCTTTGATTGCAATCATTCAGCACTTACTCTCCATTTCCTCAATTTGTCTGTGATCTGTGCCACTTCATTTATTTAATCAGAGCCAAGATTGAAGCTATTAGCCACCCATTCTCCAGAGCTGACAAAGCAAGAGTGTCTGCAGGGTGGGAAAAGAGCCAAACTGAAAGTAAAACTGAAACTTTTCTCAACTAAAATGACAGGTGACCTTTTCAGTTAAACAAAGACGGATTCTAAAAACTTCTTTTATAAAAAAAGGGCAAAAACTGTGTGTACCCCAAGGCAGAAATGTCAGGAGAGCTGTATAGAGATGGCACTGAACTGTCACCGAGCTCTTGGCAAAATACCTACAGTCGATGTTCATGGTTGTTGTTGGATTTGGTCCGGTTGAGGTTTTATCGACCTCTTTCAAGCGAAACTTCAATTGTCTCCTCAGGAGCTTGTTTACTGGACTTTTTGTCCAAGTGTTGTCTTGCCAACTTAGAGATTTGATGGCAGAGGAAGTCAAAACTAATTCATTTCATCTCAGTGGCTTCAGTGTGATAGACCCGGCTCCGCTCATTGCTGTAATTGACTGTTCACTAAACCCTTAGGGCAGGTTTGTCACGTACTCATGTTGAAGCATTTTGCATGACGAGCAAGAGCGGGTTCACACAGGATCAGGCGCTTCGGGAAAAACTGAGGTTTTTCCAATTCATTTCCGTGGGGGTCATGCGTTTCCGCACCGACAGTCCACAACGCAGGGGTTGCCGCAAAAAGAAACAAAAACGCACCAGCGTGTGGGAGAGAAGTTGATTCAGATCCAACTTTTGAGAAAATGGAGCCCCACGTCACGGAAAACCCACAAAGTTATGTATGCTACATACTACAAAGTTATGTATGCTACATAGTTATGTATGCAAAAGTTATGTATAACCCACAAAGTTATGTATGCTACATAACTTTGTGGGTTTCAGTCCAGGATAGCACATCCATTACCATTTCTTAACTGTGTGGAAGTTAGTCCTGGATTCTACTACAACAGAGTGAAGGCTAACATTAAAAAGACAAACTCTGTCTTGGTATTTATTGGAACTGGGGAAGTTTACACTCGAGCACCTGAACTCATTACCTGGGATATATTTACGTTTACTGAACACATTACACAAGTAAACATGGTTCAGTTTAAAAGTATGAAAAATACAGCATCAATCCCATAATCAAATTACTGCTGGCGTCGCCAAGAAAACCCTGCCTGTATTATGTTAGAACAACGTTTATAAAGTCTAAACTTCCACTTCTCATATTTCTAATATGACCTAATACAAACCTGACTCAGCTGGTGAGCGTGCTGACCTTTTGCCTGGGACATGCAACTTTAGCTTTCAAGCTTTTACACTACACATCACAGATACACACTCATTCAAGCATTCATACACGTTCACACACTCATAATGAAAAAAAACTAAAGGAACAAAGAACGATAAAACGATTTTAAAAAAAGTCTGACAGATAATAATATAAGATTAACTTCATTAACTGGTTACAATTCATGCTTGTTAGTTAGAAATGAGTCCGTCTCAAATCAAGGCAGACAGTTTGTATGAAAGAACCTCAACTAAAAGAGTAAACTTTAAGAGTTTTTGCAAAAACACACCTGAACTTAACATTTGCAGAGTTGTGAAAGTCGCTGGAGGATAAACAAGCTCAATGTAAGGAATCTGTCAGTCATTGGCATGGCTTGATTAGTCCGCCACAATGGAAAAGCATTTATTTGCTCTGTATCATATTATGGCTGCAATGCAAACACTCTGACTGCCTGGTGAAAAATGAGTGCCATATTAATATGTATATTCATGCAAATGCTGCAGTGTGAGTGGCAGGACAGGAGTCTACAGGAATGCAGTTTACAGCATGGTCAGTATAATGTGAACTGATCAATGCAGGAGTGGAGCACTTAAACATACATACATAGAATGTATCATAATTTATAGATGGCATGCACAACCACCACACCAGGCATGTAACCTATGCTGAAGGTAGGTTTGGGTTTTTCCTGTCCAACTGTTTGGAGTGATTTATGTGTATGTGTGCATCATGCTTCCATGGCAATGAAACTGAGTGACAGCTGCCGACATGTGGCCATCAGGCAAAGATCCAAACTGAGAAACTTTGTGGACACTGAAGGTGTTTGTCAGTTTGTAAGTTTGTCAAAGGTGCATGCGTATATTAACTTTAATATTGACGTCTGTCCACCTTTTGCAGCAATTAAAGCAGCACATCCCTCTGGCACTGTGTCAAAACACTTCCTGATCACTTCAACACTAATGTTATCCCATGCTTTCTGCAGCTCAAGCCAAATACATCTATCCAGTTTATTTTTCCAGCTTGCCTCAAATTGGGGTTGAGGTCCAGACTTGTGTACCAGTCCTCAGTGTTTCACTCCCGTCTCTCACGGGTAGTTCAGACAATAGTTAGAAGAATGTTTATGGTCATTATCCTCTTGGAAAATAAATCCAGGCCGAATAAGATAACTCCCAGATGCTGTTCTGTATCTCACCAGAATGCTGTGGTATACTTTTTTATCCATGATGACATTTCAGTGTCACCTGTTCCTGAGGCTGAAATGGCCCCACACCATAATACTACCCCCTCCATGTTTAACTGTTGGCAAGATATACTCATTTTTATAGCTCTCCCCCTCCCTTCGTCCAATTCACTTCTTCACTTATTGCCAAACTCTTCAAATTTGGACTTATCATCCCACAACACTTTATACCAATCTTCTTTTGTAAATTTCTTGTGTTTCACTCCGTTTCTCCTTCAGTAAGGCTTTCTTTGCCGCTACTCTGCCAACAAGTCCTTCTTCACCCAGTTTCTGACACAGCTCTTGAAGACGCTGTTGCACCATTTGTCGTTGTGGTGTTGATCTTGTCACACAGTTCTCGCGAGGTCTTTCTCTTGGTCCCTAAGACTGAGAATTTTGAGATGCTTCATTTGTCCGTCTGAAAGTTTCTTTTTTTCTGCCTCTCCCCTTTTGGTTCTGGTGTAAATTGGTGGCATCATGGCAGTCTGAAATGTACTTTACAGTTTGGACTGCATTCTCCAGACACAGGCCTAGCTTAGTTTTTTGTTTTGTTTTGTTTTGTTTGTTTTTTTAATATAGTAAAATGGCCTAAATCTTCTCATGATGGCTCTATTCTATTATTTATAGAGCATAATGATGACATTGTAGATATTTAATTTGTTTTATGGGTATTTTAATGACCAATTCAACAACCTCTTAAGCAAACACGTGTTCTAATAATTTTAGCCACCATTGTATCATTTCCATACGATTACAACAACAAGGTTAAAATCATAAAACACACCACAGGAGAGCAGTGTGTGCTAGAAACCTTTCGCGATAGGTAAAATTAAAACCTAAAGTAGAAACTTTTATGGATAACGGTTTGAGTATTCATTTAACCATTCTCTTAGGCCTGGTTTTCTTTCTTCAAGGATGCAAGTAAGAGATCAGTGTATTTTCCACAAATGTCAATCTATTGGTGGATTGTTGAATATAATCTCATTGATGACTGGAATATTGTCCAAAAGCACAAAAATAAACTGGGAGAAGAGCTGGAATTATAATGTAAATTTGTTATTAGACTGTCTGTCTGTTCACGTCGCGTCATCAGAAAAAAAATATGTGACCACTTAAACTGTGGGCACCACTTGAGTTTAGTGACAATAAAGCACTCCATTTGTTCCGACAGCCTCCGTCTCCTAACTGATGTAGAGTGTTCTGCAGATGATGAGTTGAGTTTCCCTGCCTCCTCTTCTGTCCGTTTCATGCTCTCTCCGACTTTCAATCTCTCCTTCACCCTGTCTGACTCTCACTCTATTCTGTCGCTCCTGTATTTGACTTCCTAAGCTCCTCTCCAAACAGTTTTCTCCCACAGGGGAACATTTGGATGCCTCGTGGCAGCAAAAGTCAAAAACCTGTCTGAACGCATCGAGTTGTCACAGCAGATTGCTCGTTCATTGCGGTCTGACTCATCTCCTCTTCTTCCTCCCTTTCCCCTCACTCTCTCCAGGTCAGCGGAATCAATTCATCAATGAGCAGGAAACGTGAGCAGCGCGTGCTATTCATGGTCGTGATTATGGTGATATGCTACCTGTTGTGCTGGCTGCCGTATGGCATTATGGCTCTGCTGGCCACTTTCGGGCCACCAGGCTTCGTCACGCCTGAGGCGAGCATCATCCCCTCTGTCTTCGCCAAGACGAGCACAGTCATCAACCCAGTCATCTATGTCTTCATGAATAAACAGGTGAGAGTGGGAGGGAGGGAGGGAGGCTGAGGTCAGTGCCTTTTATCATCTGCTGTCACGAAGCAGAAGGCGGAGGTCACCTCGCATCACCATTTTTTTTTTTTACAGTGGGTTGATATAATGGAAATGAGTCATTGTTTTGTACTCCTATCAGATTTTATTATGGCCCCGCCTTGACACTGAATAATCTAATTGATGTACTTGGGTTAGGGTTAGACTAAGAAGGTGGTTGAATCTAGCTATCCGAGGGGAACGTTACTTTTGGAAACACGTATGACGGATTTGTACTTTTGTAAATGTGGTCAGTGTATCAGGAAGCATCACAGTGCTATCCAATGACATCAACAGTTCAAGTGGAGTCTCAGCCTCTACTCCATCTTGTCCAAGTTCACATTTCAGAGTATCTCTCCTGTGTTTAAACAAATGTGATCTATTCTGTTATCTTAACCAACGTCTGGTACTCCCTTGCTACTTGTCTAGACAAAGCCATGAATGCTGCCACGGACTGAAGTGTTGATAATAAAACTAACTCAATTAACCTTGACCCCTTTAGACAATATGATGATTGCCTTTGGCAGTTATTATCTTTAGTTGGGAGCTCTTATTTTGAGTTTGTTGCTGTGGGACTATTATTGTGTTTATTTACTCTACCACTTTGTTATATTTAATTTTAAGTTGCCTGTGAGGAGGTTAATAACAGCTGACACTATGAGCTTATGTTATATGCTGCTCTTGGCTCACTTAATTTCCCGTTAGGTTTCCCACCATTATTAGACAAGTCCTTAAAATAAATCATTTTTTAATGTGTGCATTTCTCTAATATGTGGTGCTCGAATAATATTAATATGTGTAAACACAGCATCAATCTCAACTATCTTTCCAGAATATTAAAAGAAAAGAATGTAAAACAAAAAAGTATGTTGCTGTAAAATATGAGTTAGATGAGGAGATCAATACATTTTCATTGTTGCTTATTTAGTCACAAATATTTTAAGTAGCAGCCAATTTCTTGATTGACTAACACTAATCCTATCACTAACCCAACCCACCAAACCAAACACATGGAACACTAGCCAATTAAAACTAGCCAACATTAACTGGTCTAACTTTGTTCATGTAGGATCCCATGACTTTGTGGTCAACCTGAAGTTACATCAAACACTGTGAATGTGTCACAGGTTGAAAGGAAAAGACAGACAAAAACTTTTTGGACCTCGGACAGTGTGTGCCCAACAAGACAGACTGAAGTCCCGAGCCGGCAGTCCAGGATGTTCAGTCAGTCCTCGTGTTACACCTAAAGCTGCCTAACACTAGAACCACATCTGATTATAACTAGCTGTACATATTGGATTATTAAATGACCAGGAGACACAACGTCTTTGTATTCTAATAATGAATCACATCAGACCGTAAAAGTAGTAGCACATCTGCCATGCAACTCTGGCTTGTTTGCATTATGGAGGTAAATCCATTGACCGATGGTTGGTTGTTGACTCAGTCAGTTGGAGCATTTTTACTTAAAAATATCAAGTTCAGCCAAGACAGATATTAAAGTCCAGATGCTTGAAATGGATTCGCCTTCCAAAAAATAGAAATCAGATTAGGTTAGTTCAGGAAAGGTCTTTGGTGAGTTTAAATCAGATTTAAAGAGACACATTGTCTAACCAATAGGAACACTAATGTGATTTTGTCTTAAACGGATATGCTTAGAGGACATGTATTATTTAATTAGTTATTTTAAACAAAGCTGCTTATTTCCTGTAATGAAATGACATCCACATCACTTGACTCACTGTTTCAACTTTTGACACCGTGACACTTCAGATAAAACCTTTGAGAACTAAAAGTGATTCAAACATATTTCATAACACGTTTCTTAATAGTTTTGATTGATCTATTATCACACTATTCTCGCTTTACCCCCTCATTTAATATATTTTATAAGTTACTAACTGGGCAGAGCAGGAAACTGCCCCTTACTGGTGCTTCTCAATGTGTGGGCTGAGATAAAGCAGACGGGACTATGTTTGTTACAAAAAAATACTTTAGTTCTTTGTATTTTTGTGAAGTTATTTAGAACTTTCCTCTCCAGACTTCTAAAATAACACAAATGTAACAATCCGCTGCAGGAAAAATGTCACACTTTGGTTTAATTGTTGCCGGCTTGCAGGTAAGAACACTTTGCCACACTATAAAAATCACAATCACAATCACAATCTATGTGATAGATTAACCTTCCAGGTTAATACAGTCCTCTTGTTTACACACTCCCTCATTTACTTTCCTCCTTGCCATTGTGTTGTGTTCAATCCCCGGGTGTATGATAACAGCAGGTGTTAAACTGTCCACAGATCCTACTTGAAATTCCCACGAGGAAGTCGACACAAACATTCTTCCTTGTCGACAGATTATGAACGCAGCATCAGCATTCTTAAGCAGATGACAGTACATGTCAGCTACCTTATGTTGGACCATACAAGCAATGTTTAATTATATATTGGATTTTGGATTTTGTCTCAGCTATCTGGGTGTGTTTTAGAGAGCACTGCGGTGTAGAAAGGGACTGAGATTTGAACAGAATCCATCCACTTCTCGGACAACGTTGGAAACGTTACTTCTTAAAACAGTTTGTCTTATTTAAAATCTGCAGGATTTCCAGTGTCCGACTTATAAAAGAGCACCTACTGTATACTTAGAACTGTATTTGCTCAGACAGGGTGGTCGGGTGTTGCAGTGGTTAGCACTGTTGTCTCACTGTAACATGTGGGTTCTCTCCACATACTCCTGCTGCCTCCCACAGTACAAAGACATGCACTTAATTGGTCACTCTATATTTCCTGTTGACATGAACGTGAGCATGGAATGTGGTTCATCTCTCTGCGATGATCTAGCAATGTGTCCAGGGTGTACCTCACCTCTCACCCAATGTCAGCTGGGATAGGCTCCCCGGGCCCAGATAAGGACACTGTAAGCGGTAGCAGGAGATGGATGGATTAACTGTTTGCTCTGTTTCTAGCTTATGTATTAAGTTTTTCAGCTGACACAGAAACTTTAAAGTCTAACTCCTGAGTAAAGGAGTCCAAAGTCATTAGATGTAATACATGAAATACCTAAATGAGATTTTGAGAGCTTTAGAAATGTTATAAAATGATTAAATCCAAAGCTAAAGGTAACCGCAGCTATCCTTTGTCCTTGGCTGACAGATATTACTTCCACAGACTGAACTATTAGTATGGTGGTCTGGAGGTGCATTCAACTTCTACTTTATACTGAGTTCCTCTCTCAAGTAAACTCTTTGTACAAAACAATCGGTGGGATTTAAGTTGTTTTGTTTCTTTGTGAAACACAGTTCATCATGGTGAGAAAAAAATAACAACAGATAACCAAGACTGTCCTCGGTTCCCTCTGGGGCTGACTGATAAAACTTTGTTCCTCAATATAATCTTTATCATCTCATTCTGTTCTATTAAGTGAAGCACAAAATGCTGTGTAAGGTTTTGGAAAATATTCCCTACAGACTCGGTCAGTAGGATTTCATGGACTGTGCATTTACACACTACTGTGTATTAGAAAGCAAATCTTATCACAGCTTCTGAAGCCATTCAAGTGTGGTACTTCGCTTCGTGGTTTAAACTTCCTTAACAGTGTCACTGTCAAGAATTATTTCATTGTGAAGTTGAAGTGAAGGTGAAGGACATTTTAGCCCACACATCATCTACCTCATGACACCGTGAGAGAGAGCCAAAGAGGGACACCAAATGTCCTGTATGTCTTTTTCAGTCTTCAATTCCTCCCAGCCCGTTACTATGGAAACTGTGAGTTGAGGCGAGTTGAAGACTAAAAATGCTGTACAGATACAAGTAGCAGCTGGTGTTTGTTTGTCCCTTCAACGATCGGCAGCGGTCAGAGGCCTGAGGTGAAACCTGCATGGAACAACCCGGGAATTATGGGTAAGTTTACACTGAATTATCTTTCAGGTCTCAAGTGAACACATGGCGGTTTGTACTGTGCGTCCGCTGAGAGGAGGCCACGTAGCAACCTCTGTATCTACGAAGTGAAGCCAGTGCAGAAGTGAAAACTGCAGTTCCTCAAACAGCTGCTTGAGGCTGGCTGCAGAACCTTACAGTCTTCATAAGCCCCCGTATTAAAATGTCCAACTTCTAAGCAGGAATAAACAAGTTTACAACCCAGTACAAAAAAAGGTTTTGGTCTCTAGAGCCAATCTAAAGCTCACTACTAAACATGCTATACCTTGTTTGTTTAAATCAAAGTGGAAATAAACGAGTCAGCAGTAGCTCAGTCTGTACTCACTTGGCTTGGTAACTGGAGGGTGGCAAGTCAAGTCCATCATGGACCCCATAATGGAGGATGGACTGCTAGCTGGAGAAGTGCCAGCTTAACTCGTCCAAACTGTTGAGGCTGCCACAATCTCTCCACAC
The DNA here is from genome assembly GCA_014281875.1 of Nibea albiflora. NCBI lineage: Eukaryota > Metazoa > Chordata > Actinopteri > Sciaenidae > Nibea > Nibea albiflora. Next base: position 9,368,336 of record CM024798.1, on the reverse strand, counting down.
TTGCATGCCTAAAATTTTGGGCCTATATATATGGTAGTGTTACTCTTAATGACAATCCAGTGCTTTCACCTGGGGTTTGGTAAGAGACCACTGGATTGGACAGGTCATCTTTAGCAGTTTCCCCGTTTCCACTGTTTTCTGCTGAGTTAAGCTAAGCGGGGGTAGCTTCACACTTAGCAGACAGACGTGAAAGGGCCATCAGTCTTGTCATCCAACACCCTGCAAGAAAGCAATCAAGAATACAGTCTAACATAACTCAACTACTGCAAAAGGGGCTTAAATGGGGTCAAAGCTGTAAAGCCGTGGAACGTTTTACGACAACGAGAGCCAGACGGGGCCTCGAAATGATCTGTGCACAAACTAATCCGGTGCATCTTTCCAGAATCCAGATTCAACATCTGTTTTATTGCAGTGAATAGCTTCATCATGACTGACATTTTGACAGGCACTGTGATTGTCTAAGTGATCTACTCCATCACTGGTTGGTTGGTTGGCTGGGTCTAATTCTAATGTGCACTCATATTTATTTCTGACACACTCATTCAGGTTCATTCAGAGAGCTGTAAATTTGAGCCTGTGGGGCCCTTATTCATGAGAACCAGGAACCACACTCAACACACTAACATGTTAACTATGAATTTATTTTATACAGATTTACTCACTACTGTATTATGTATTATCTATTATCAATTCTGGCTCCATCAAGAGCACCTTCAGACAAATCTCTTATTATCTGGAGAGAATGAGGACGCAGAGACTGACAGCCCTCCATCAGATATTTATCCAGAGATAACTTCCTGTTAGCATGAAGAAGTAACAAAAGAACACATTTTTATTACATGATATGACACCTATATGACATTTCTACATGAATATTTTCAAGTGAAATAACCTGCAAGAATGTAGTATTTTAAGCTCATCACTTCTTAAACTGCACCAACTACAGTCTGTGCTAAGCCCTGACAGAGACATATGAACATTACAGAAAATTATACAGGACATGAAATGATAAAACTGTGAACTAGTGTTCTGCACATATTTGGACATTTCTGCACTGTTTATGAGCAATATAATGGCTTGTATTATTCCTGTGAGTGGGGAAGCAGACCCACAAACAGCCTGTCAGCAGCTTCTTCTACACTTTTCTCTTCATGACAACAACAGCGCAGTTGAGGCGCATTTGACTGCAGCTAGTCAACTCTAATCATCATTTGACCTAAATGGAAAATGCATTGGTGACATGATTTTAAGGGCCTTTAGGCTGACGTACATCACAGCTGTGATGCCTTATATTATCATTATGTATCTTTTTAATTGGAATATTTAAATAGTACCATACTTTAATTTACCCCTTTGGCATTACACATAATACTGTGTATGCACTGTTGTCTGAATCATTGCACTAATTTCATGTCCCACTTGTAGAGACTCTCAAGTAAGACAGATTTTTCAGTCAATTTAAAAGATGAGTAGTTCTAACTGAACCACTTGGCTGAACTATATATATATTTTTTTTACATATAGCCAGCACCATAAAATAAAATGTTATGGGCTTGTTGCATCATTTGTGCTTCCTAAGAGCTCACAACATTCCCTCTAAAGTTTCTGTTTTATTACGTGAGAACGCTATAAGCCCAAATTGGCTCGACATCAGGCAGAGAGCTGTTAAAACCGAGACAAAGCTGTTATCAACTTGAAACATGCCGTTTCTGATGCAATCAAACAGAAAAAAAAGGAGCGCTCAACAATCCTGTACTGCAAGTCCTTGGTAAAAACCACAGCAGAGTTTCTTTTGGCTCTGCACCTGGACAATGAAAGCTTCCTACCCAAGTTTATATGTAGCTGCATGTACGTATGGTAGCAAACAGTAACTATTAGCATTGGTGAAACATTGCTGCCATGTCAACAACCAAAGTTTTGGTCTTTGTTTGGTTTCCAGGGAGTCGCTTGCTTAATCATATCAGAATCATCTCACTCCTCAGGCAACTTCAAACAGGAACTTAGATAAGTTTGTTGCCTCGAACACGGTTCTTCAGCAAATAAATCTATCCGTTAAGAAGTATTAAGTCAATGCCTCTGCCCATCACAGAAATTAGATGTTGCAGGAAATTGACTGCGAGATTTCAAAGTTGCAGCCAGTGACTGGGTAAGGAAGTGATTGATACACACAATATAAACTGCAGCCTTTTGCTGAATTGAGAATGTGCCAGGAAATCCCAAGAGGATATCATATGATTGTCATTCTGTTCACATATTCCTGCATGGCACTCATTATTTTTTTCGAGCTACGGCACTCAGATCTTTTCATTTTTATATTACATTCTGCGGTCTGCAGGAAACTTCACAACACTGAGTTTATTGGATCAAGTGAAGTCACACAGTTGTTGGATGAAGTAGTGGGTTATCTGCTGATGACAGTAAAAACAAACTGAATGCTTCCTGCCATTGACTCACTTCATTAAAATCCCTTCAACTGCATTACGTGTTATGCATTGAAGTGACTGACAGTGTCTGCAGTGAAAGCACTGCAAAACTTAATTAAAAGAGTTAGGATCTATTCGCTTTGCAACCAGTCCTGCAGTGTGGATCTACACAACCCCAAAAAATGGGTACCTCATGCTTATCTTTGGATTATTCTGGACTTTTATACAAGCTTTATACATGCTGAAGAAGAAGACTCCCTGTGCAGAGTCACGTAGAAATTGAAAAATACTTGATCCGGACAGACGTCTCTGCTTTAAAAAATAGATAAAGCCCTTATTGCTTGAGATGATGCCTGACATTTGACGCTCTTATTGTCATCCTCTACCCGTACGGCAGATCACATCACCCGAACCTGGTGTGAGGAGTCCAAGATCACTCTGTCTGAGTCATCACCAATCCTCTCTCGTCAAAATACTCCCATCTCCCTGTCATGCTTTATGTATTTATCTGTCATTGCCTTCACCTTTCTGTTGACCTTATCCTTGATGCTTCTGTGTCTTAACGAACTCCACCTTCCACCATTTGTCTGTTGCATCCTTCCCCTCTCTTCCATTTTTTTCCCTTTTACTTTCAAGTGTTGTTTGGACAGCTTAGGGGGGCAGGGAGCATCCATCAGCATCAAACAAAAGTGTTCATTTTCTCATTTCTTTATATCTCCTCACTAGCCTTCACTCACTAGATGACCTATAGATTATGGACAGACTTGACAGAGGAGATGAATGTATAGTACAAAGATGCACTGAGGAAATTATTTTTCTCTCTCTGTCTCTGCATCTCTTGATACTGGGTATAAAGTGCTGACGTGCAGTTCAACGTCGACAACAAAGTTCTCATAAGATGAGTTCATGGTGTGGTAGAACAAATCATGTTTGAGCTTTCAAAATGAATAGTACTCACGCTGTCATTTAAAAAGGACCAAAACCACCAATGTCTGTCAATACTTTACAACGCTCCCAAGCGTGTCTATGGCTCTCAGTCTTGAGCCCATTGCTTTTTTTACTGAAGGTGTAAATCTTTAAAACCAGGCTGTATACAATATATATAGTGGAGGCCAACGAATAGCCCCGACAGGACATTTTACAATTTGCTTTTTCCAGATCTAAACTATGTTTATTGTGTTGACCTTAAAAAATCCACTATAAAACAGACCTCTAGTATACAGCAATATATTTCTTATATATTTGTATGAAAAATAATTTCCCAACAGCTGGGCACTGGGGTAAAATGGTGGATTTTTGGGGGACTATTTTCAGCGCAAATTTGGTGCGCTAGCAATTATTTCCAGCAGTATGACAAGGTATGTGGGATCAACCGCAGCATCTGTGCTCATTATAGTTAAATAGCACACCAGCCAGTGCAGCAGTGTGGCTCATTTTTGTTGTTTTTTTTAATAGATATTGGACAATAAAAGAGCTCTATGACAAGATATATGAATAAGATATGTCAGGTTTCGGTTTCATAGGTAGCAGTTGTTGTCAATCCATTGTTGGTTTTGGTCTTTCTACGGGTAGTGATGGCAATGAACAAATATGAATATTACCATAATAATGGTACTGCTTTGCACAAAGCCACATTAACATCACATGACTTTGTTACAAGGTTTGCTGGGCATCTTCCTATTACTTTATTATTATAATTGTATTCAATTATATTGTATATATTATTGAGTTTTGATTCATCTATGTACTCATCAACTCTATTTTGCCTTTTTCCCTCTTTTACCAACTATGTCTACATACAATATAATAATATTGTTAATTGAAATGCTTCCAACGTGAGCATTGACTTTCGTAGGATCTCCACTCTAACCACATGCTGTGAGAGAGTTTCATCATATTATGCACTCATGAGAAAATGTAGTAGACTATAAGTATACATGAAACTCAGAAAGTATACTAAGTATACTACGTTTACTTAAGAGGAGCATCTACAGAGTTCACATTAACAGACAAAGACTTGAAAATGGTCTAAATTGTGGTCCAGTACCTGCCTGTGTTGTGTATGTTTTAGATACGGTTGGAAATGACTAGAATTTAAAGTATAACCGAATACCCTGAATGCATTGTTATGCTTTCAGCCTGCAGCTGGGGTCCTCAATTATTCAGAATCTTCCTATCTGTCCATCAACAGATAGCCAGACTTTGAGCTGGGCACCACAGGAGCTTTGTTATGTGGAGAGGGCTGGTGTAAAACAGGAAAATCTGCATGAAATCATAATCCTGAGACTTCCAGAACTCTTTCTTGTATGGAAAAATGTATCCAGAGATCTATTCACTATGTATTATATGCTGACAGATGTACACATTGCAATGCCTTTCCTCTTTACCTTGGAGTCAGCTTGTCCTTTAGCTCAGTTGGTAGATCTGGGCATGCTTGACAACCTAAGTCTTCCACAGTTGATTTTCAAACTGTTTAAAGTGTTGATAACTAATCTCTCATTATTTTCTTAATAATCATTTTACTGAGTTCACTGAATTTCAACCCAAGCAGCTGAATTCTTTGTGCAAATTTTATGGTTAAAGGTACAGTATGGTTAAGGTTAGGCAACTCAAGAATTTGGTCAGGAAAGGATTATGATTATGGATATTAAAAAGGTAAATTTTGAGAGAACAGCTCCGGTTTCCTATATTTAGGCCAGATGTGCAACTTCCCATACTTTCCGCCTCACTAAATAAAGGGAATACTATCTCCTGCACTGGCACTGGTGGTTGGCAATGACTGCAAATCATGAGATACAGAATCCTCCAATATAAACTTAATTTGGGCTTCAGCGAACAGTGAATGTTTTGTTGGGTCATAAATCAAGAGTTGCTGTATGTCACTTTTTTGGTTAGCCACAATGTGTCTTTGTCATTATTCTCACGCATCAAGTTGCTTATCAGACTGCAGAGGAAGTCTTGACTCAAATATCAGTTATACATTTTCTGGATATCCGCTACAAAAGAAACCATGAAACAGCACATCAACAACACTATGTGTTGATATGTTATCTATAGCTTGCCAAATAACTTCAGCTAGTGTGATCCACGATACTAACTCATATAAAGTCAAAAAGTATCGATTTTGGCCAACAATGAATGATAAATGATGTTACTATACGAAGAAAATGTCTATAACTAACGATTGCTTTCCAAGCCAAGAGCAGGACCAATTAGCTAACTGTAACTGAAGCTAAGCTGAGGTCAGCAGGCTGGCTGTGGCTTGGCTGTACAGTGGGACATTGATTGCTTTGTGCCGGTGATTCACAAATGGCAAGCTAGTTATTATAATGGTCCCAGTAAACTACAGGAAGTAGTGTTATTCTAAATATTAAAATAACCTTCCACTGCAGCAACTTGAATCAAATTCATATTTGAGCAAAACCAGTTGGTTGGATGCAACACATTCATTGAATTCCAAGGTCTAGCAACATATTATAGCAATCTCTTGGCAGGTCTTTACAATCTTATCCTCTGTGGTCTCAGTACAGCACATTTGCAGTACAGCACATTTTGTAATCACGCGTTTGTGTTGTATGCTTGCCCCAGTTTTACAGATGTTTCCAAGGCCTGCTGCGTTGTGAGCCTCCTCGACGAGGATCAAGCGTAAAGAGCTCCTCCAGGGTTGCCACCAAGCCTGTGAGAGGCCTAGCAGTCTCTGGTCCCCGCCGTACCAACAACTTCCTATGTATGGTAGCTTCCCTTGGTCGACCGGTGACCACCGTGCCCCAATTGGGCCCCTCCTTTGAAGCCACAAATGATGTCACCAAAGCCCCCTCTTCAGACACCAACAAACCTGTCATGGTATCATTAGAGGCCCACTTTGATGGCTGATGATAGGCTATGACCATGAAAAGTTCCAACATCCCCAGACAGGAAGTCATTAATAATGGGGAAGGTGGTTTTACTGAGGCTTGGAGAGCAGCAGCCGACCAGTCCAGCTGGAATTAATGCAGCGGTTGCATCAGATCTGCCTGGCTAGAAGAGATGATGGACCAGTAACAAAGCCAAATTTTGGATTGCCTCTAGACAATATGAGCAGAAATCAGAGGCAGTAAACTCACAGGAGCTGGAGTGTTTCCCTGCAGAGAAAAAAATATACATCGGTTGTGTTAGGAATGAGCAACTGAAGGGAGATGTTATCACGATTTGAAAAAGCACTGTTAGACTGTTATGGTAACCGGAGAGGAACTGTAAGGATTATTTATTTTGTGCAATATGTTTGAAGGCTGTCAGAAAATGACATTACAGAAATGTGTTCAGAATGCAGGAAGAGGGATAAGATGTATTTTTGTATTGATTGCTACCTGTGAGGCAGAAGAACACACCTTATTCATTACTCCACTCATTTCAAGTGTTCAAGTGTTTCCTAGAGAAGACAAGATTAAAATACTTCCACATTTATCACTCAAGTGTTTTGTTAGATGTGTAACATTGCTAGCATGCTAGCGGCTTTTTGTTTTTTTTCCAGGAATAGCAACTTTAAGGTCAAAGAAATAGGTGCATGTTGAAGGTTTACTGTATAATTTCCTCAATAACAACTGTGCAATGTGTAGATGTGAAATACAGCATCTGGTCATGTTCAGCAGATACTACTGCAGATGCAGATATTTGGCACTGTCAAGAAACCAGAAAATGATTTTTAAATTGGGAATTTCCACATGTACATACGGCAAGAAAATCTGTTTTTAACTGTGCCGATTTGGTCAAAGCCAAAGTACAAGTGTCCTTTGTATTCAGAAAATATTGTGGTCAGCCTCTAGTCATATTACCCACAATATTTAAACTACTACTGTGAACAATTGGCATCATCAGAGAAGAAAGTCCAGTCAACAGAAATTGTTTTCCAGTGGTTCCCAGAAAATTACAAAGGTTTTAGATGGACTAAGATTGTTCTGTATATATACTGTCTGACATGTGCTTGTCTGTTCAGTTTTTTTGATAACTAATGTGTCACTCTCTCCTTCTTGCAACTTAAAGATGGCAGCAGAAGTGAATATCGGAGCTGCATGTGGCGTGGTACTTTTTGCTACTGAAGTCGATTACAGTGTGTGCAGTTATTTTGTAATTCACTTTTAACACATCAACTGTTTTCTATGTGTTGTCCAGATCTTGTAAACTTTAATGTACATGAGTTAACACCAAAGCTAAAGAAATTGGTATATTTTTCAGGGGTACTGCTCAATAAAGTTTTTTTTTTTTCTCTAAAGCAATTTGCATTGCTTTTTTGTGATATGCAGCATACAGTAGTAGTAGCACTCGTGTCATATATATATATATATACACACATACATATTAATGAACCTTTCATAGGGCTCTCATTTTAAAATGAGACAGCTTGAAACCTTAAAAAGTCAGCTGAAGAGAGAAAACCAGCTCTCTGGGCTAACATTAATTAGCCCAGTCTGCTGGTGAAGGATAGGATATGTTTTCATCCTGCTAATGGAAATTTCTATTTGAGATCAGATCCATTTTCCAAAGATTTACTTCTGAGCAGTTCAAATAACACCATTGTAACTGTAAACTTCATTATGTGCCATGAGACAAAGGAAAGCCTGACAGGCAAAGAAACCGAATTTAAGGGGAGCAAATGATTTGTTCAGAGCATCACCATTCAGAGAGCAGTTTAACATGAATGAAATGAAAATACTGAACAATTCCATTGGCAAAATAATCCATCAACTTACTCTATAATTATATATTCTATAAAGGTTACCTGGGGTGGAACGAGCAAGCTTCCAATGAAGCTATAATGTAATCAACATAGACTTTCCAAGGGGAATATTAAATTTATGACTACATCCAACCTGATCACAAGATATCTTTATTTCACTGGAGATCATCTATCAAGCTGAAACACAAAACCAAAATTCACACACCGAATTGGCAAAATTGTCTAAGACAATTGTGTCAGTTCAAAACCAATAAGACTTTTTTATCTTCAAACTCTTGTTTTGAATCTTTTAACACAGGTTATAACACCACATTTTTCATATAGATACAGCCAAAGTGAGAGGCTACACATGAACTGAGATAATAATTCAAGCAACAGTGGAAACTTGAGCGAGTGAGTAATGTTGGACGAGCTCAGTACAGAGTACAGAAACCGTAGATTAGTATTATTTAAATTATTTTCACTGTCACAGCTGAATATTTAACCGACTTTGACAATGTGGGTGTAATTATTTGAGCTGAAGTGCAACAGAAAGAGGACGGCCAACCTGCTGCTGGTGGTGTTCCTGTGGGCGCTGTGATCCAGTGCCCACAGAGGAGAATTCACAAGCCAGATCAAGTGAAAGGTACAGAAACAGACACAAAATCAAGCACCTTGGTGCGCAATTGCCTATTAGGATTTCAGGTTTGCAGGCTGCAGCGCTCACTCAATACTGGGCCAAAATGGCTGTCCCCATTAGTCACTTTGACACAAGAACATGGGAAAATGGGGTCCATGTTGAAAAATAGTGAAGGAAACACAATATGGGCACATTGAAAGGAAAGAAAAAAACCCAAAACAAAACCAAAAGGAATTCTCTCAGTACTCCCAATGGCCAGTCCAGGTCTTGCAGTCAAGCACAAATACACTCAGTACTGAGCACCAAGCACTTCTCTGGGACAGCTGGAGATTAACTGCCAAAAGGGAGTGGTAGTTTTTTTGAATTGGGTATGATCTCGAAATAAATTAATGTGTAGCAGAAACACAGTAAATTGTTTTAATACATAATTATAGAATTACAGTGAGGTTTTCAAGTATTAATAAGATGGTTACAACATATTAACACTAGACTGAGGTTCTGGCAGCCAGTTGTAGTCATTTAAGATCTATTTCATAATGTTACATTATATCACTACCAGTAGATGTTACATTCGCCCTTATATAACCTTTGTGCAGCTCTTGTAAATCTTTCGGGTTGTGCTCTACTGATAACACAAACTAACCCATAAGCCTATCCACTGGAGGCTGAACATAAATTGGTAGTGGGACTTCAGGTAGAACAAATCTGCCCACTGCTCTGAGTTTAAACCTCTTTCAGGCTTCAGTGCGCCTTTAGGGATGTTCTGCTAATTGTTTTTGTGTAACGCTTGGTCATTGGTCTCTACTGCTGGCCAAAAAGCCCCTGGTGAGGGCAGATAAGAGAAACGCCCCAATAATCAACATGGCTGTGAGATGCCATTGTGATGGACTCCACTTACCAGAGGCTCTGGGTGTAATGCCTTATTAGCCAGGTGAATAGCCAGAGGATGGACAGAAGATAGGATGAGTCTAACCCAAATGACCTTTTGTTACAAACCTTTTGTCAAAAATAAGAGTCAGTTGTCTTGATAAAAACAGTTCCACACGAAGGGCCTGCATCAAAATTGATTTCCTCTCTCTCTCTCTCTCTCTCTCGCTGACTTTTAGCTGTGAATAATGTCATGGGCTTCTTTAGTCAGTGAGCTGAGTGAAAACAAATGAAATGGGATGAAAAGTTCAGTTCTGGGTAAACAGAAGATTTTCTAATGTAGTGGGAACTACACTGATTTCACGGATTAGAAAGACTTTGTCTTATTTAGGATCAAATCATTTTTACTCAAGGGATGAGAGGGATTCAGGGATTTTTGATCAGCCAACTGTTTCTGTGCAATCCCCATCTAACAGGAAAAGGTAAGAGCTGCCAACATCCATTTATCTGTAGACTAAAAACTTTTGAACAGTTTGTTTTCTTTTGATTTGAACGCGTCACATGCTCGTTAAGGGGATAAACGGGAAATACTTTGTCGCCTTTCTACTCAAATGGAGTCTGTAATTACTAACAGCGCTGTGGCTTGATTGGGAACAGCTGAAACATGTTGTTACTGACTTGTCTTCATCATTTATGGTGGCAATAGCTTGCTGTACAGTCGGGCTGCAACCAACAATTGTTTCATTAGTAATTAGTCTGGCAGTTGTTTTCCTGATAAATCTCTTAATTGTTTGGTCTAAAACGTCACAACATAATGAAAAATCACTTTCTTATAATTAGATTTCCGGAAGCTCAGCATGGCGTCATTAAATCACTTATTTTCTTTCCGATAAACAACCAGAACTAGTGAATATTTGGCAAGTCTGCTAGAACTAAAATTATTAAGTTTCAGTTCAGTTTACCAGTCGACTAACTGATTCATGACCAACTGTTTCATCTCTGGACTAAAGTTTCTTTAGGATAATAAAGTGTAAGTAATATCAACTGCTCATGAAAGTCTGGACTGCAGCAAAGTCCAAAAGGAGAAGACGTCCATTCACTGAGTTTATTCTGACTCTGCAGATTTGCTAGGACCGCGTGCCACTGCATAAGAACACTGATTTCACAGCTGCAGCTTAGTGCTGCGACAAGCTCATTTTAACAGAATTCAAACATCAGCAAACATCTTCGAGATTAACAATAGGAGATTTTAGCAGCTGCGGACCACCCTGTGTATTCAGGACCTCTAATCTTCTGCCTGCAGTTGGGTTACAATTTTAATCTTTCATCAGAACACAAAAGTCCAACACTGAGAAAGTCAGGGAGAGCATGCACGTTTTACCTGACAGTTGAGAGGTTCATCAACTGATTTATGCAGATGAGAAACAAGGCAGCCACAATTTGTCAACGTTGACTTGGTTATGCAAAATGAATAGACTACTGGTAAAAGAGTGCAGAATTATGCATTCATGTGGGAGGGCTCAACATCACGCATTTAATAGCCGCAGAAAATTTCCCCAGGGACTAGGAACCTTTGGAAGAACTCCACAGGGACCAGTGTCTAAATGAATTTCCAGGGACATATTTTCATCAGACAAAAAAGTCCTAAAAAGGTACTAGTACTTTGCAAAAGTGGAGTAACATTTCTGATTGGATGAGTACTTGCAGCATTTTATTTCAACTGCCATTTTTAAAAATCTGCAGCAGTAAACAAGTTTGTTTTAGTTCATTATGCTTCACATTAACACAGACGTAGAGAATAAAGCATACAACAGATGGACTGATAAAGGACATATACCACTATCAGCGCACTCATTTGCCTAATCTACCAGCTTCTTTACACTGTGGTGTTCTGGGTACGCAGCAAACGCAGCAAATGATGGACCTCACAATTAAAAGCATATCATATTTAGATTTACATTGTTGACCATCATACTGCACACGTCACCCTTCACATCACATCATCACAGGATGGGCGATATTATCATGATACTGCAATTTGATCCCATTTTTTTGTCAAATAATCATTTCATGCTGACAGCTAAACCCTTGACACTATAAGATAACGTGTGCCAGGTCTCCTGTTCGAATTTGTCTTCAAAGCAACGCATTCTTCATCAAGATGAAAAGCTGTCATCATACGCAAATCAGGAGCATAATTCGTCCTTGTGTATACACATTTTAAAACAGATGAGCTACGTCCAACCAGGAGAGAGATGAAACAGCACATCCATGGTAACATTTGTTTTACCATCACGACAAAACTGCTGCTGCTGTTTTCTTCATGCATCAGACTAACTTGACAAACGCTTGAGCGATCTATAAGCAGCGAAGCATGAATATACAGTCATATGGTATTCATGATATCTGCAGCTGCAAGCGGTTTTAGTGTTTAGTCTGTTTTGTTTGTGTGTACCTGGCAGGCTGCTCTGCGACCAGTGGAGCCAACGAAACACGTTGTAAATGACTGCAGGCAGCACAGGGCATTCCACAGTTAATTGATGAATAACCTCCATTGTCACTTCAGTAACATCCAAAGAATATTAGTAGATTTAATTTATATTTGCCAACATCTGTTCACTCTTATTACATCATCATTCTCTAAACTGGTGAATTTCATGCCAATCTGCCATGCTTCTAATGTTCAAATTTCTTGTAGACGAGTAAAAATTCTGACCTCATGCTGGTCCAAAGAAAAAGGTCAGGGTTACAATTCAGTGCAGTCATTAGGACTGATCCTCTGGAGACCATTACTATCTGTCGCTAATATAATACCAAAATTGCGAAATTGTTGGCATTGCGAAATGTTGATGTTAGTTCAGGTGACTACGGGTCAATAGTTACACGGCAGATATTAGTAAAAGTTATTAGAAAGATATTAGAAAGTAAGTGTTGTATTAATGATAGGTGTAATCCACTTAGGGAGGGCCTTCTAGTTGTTATGTGAGCTGGTTCACTCTCACTGTTACTGCGACACTTAATGGATCTGAGCTGTCATTGTTTTTAAGTCCCTGCAGGCCCTTCCACTGTCTAGGCAAAAACACAACGTCTGCTGCTTTGATTATGCTCATGTTCCAGTGCTGTCAGCCTGCTGTTTAACAGAGAATGAAGACAGACTACAGAAAACCGCCGGGTCCAATTTACACTTGTCATTTCAAGTGTCTGATATCTGGATCAAATCCAGGTGAAATTTATGACACGTTCAGTTCCTGATTGCCATCTGTGGTTTCCCCTAGCTACATGCAAATCAGGATCCCTGATTTCCCTCCTCCTTTAGTCCAGGTAGTGGTACTCGTGCACCTGAAGCTGTTTGGTAACTACCAAAAGGACAAGAAGACCGGCAGCACTTGAGCAGTTTAGTTCCAAAAATAACAGATTAGTTAGCTTTAACTAACAACAATCCAAAAGCTAACACAAACCAATCATATTTATGAGCCAGAAGTGAGACTCCCTCCACTCACACAGATCAATGCTCTCTCACCTACACAGATCATTCAGTGGTTGAATTGATCAGGTAACAAGTTGAGCAGCTCAGAGCACCTTTCATTTCAAATGTAGAAATCACAGGAGCATAGTTTGGTGAACTCTTAGGACTCTTAATTAAAATTACATATTTGGCTGGCCAATCTACAGCTGCCATTGTTCCTCTGTGGTGTTTGCAATTAAATAATCAGAAAGGAAATCAAGCACATGTAATAAAAACAAATCATGTTTTGTTTTAGAGGAAGTGAGAGTTCTGATCAGTTCTTTGATTAGTCAGATTGTCTACAATGGTGACAATCAATTAATTGCTCAAGTCATATTATCAAACAAAAACATATTCTCTGGTGTCATTTCTGGTGCCTTTGATATTTGAGGACTTGTTTTGATCGGTTTTCTATCAATGGCTTTGGACTGCTAGTCTGACAAAACAAGCTGCTGGAAGGTGTCCCTTGATTTTTAAGATGTCGTTTTTTACTATTTACATTGCATTTCTTAAACTAGTCAATTAACGAATCGATGTGCAGGTCTCTCCCTAAAAACAAGAGATATACAGTGAACTACTGTACTACTACTACTCAACTTGGCTGTGATACCAACTCTGTATACTAGGAGGACTCAGGCCATGCATGCCTGAGTGATATCTGTTTCTATAAATAATCACCTCCACCGACTCCACAGTTCCTCTCCTGTTTAATACTGTTTGAAACCTCTGCAGTTCCCAATTCATTTTTGTCACCCGGCCTCGGCCAGTTCATTAAAGTCTGCTGATCTATTTCTTTTGGACCCTGACTTCTCTGCCCTCCAGATTCAGGGTTTTTAATTGCCAGCGTCTGTTGTGCTGAACTGATTTTGCATGTAATCAATAAAGGTTGCCTGCACTCATTCTATAAAGCACCTCATCTTTGATTCATCCCTAAGCAATTCAATACTCTCAGATGAAGAAAAATTCTGTACTCTTAGTTGCATTTATTATTACTGATAGTCTCTATCATTTATATTGATACAGATACAACACAATAACATAATTAAAATCATTAACAACAGAACAACAACAACAACAAACAATATATATATATATATATTTTGTAATGAATGAACTATGATGGATACATTGTGTTATCCGATGTTCTGCTGGTCCCTGAATGCTCCACTCTCACTTGGTGACCCACTTTGATTCGTCATTGTCAAGGTTAATTACTGTATCCAGCGTTTAAACTCGGGTGACAGTCCGGTCCAAATGAGATTCATTAATACAATAAAATATTAACTTGAGAGGGCATTTCTCTGCCAAGGTGGCACACAACTCATGACTCGCCTGTAAAAAATGACTGTGGGAAATGCTGGACTGCTAGGTTTCATAGAGAGCCCATGCTGGTTTGGGTGATTGGGAGCTGTGTTCAGTTCAGAGATGCTTAAAGCACTGGCATCACTGCTGCAGCGTGCACGGACATCTTTGAAAAACTGTACATGCCTCACCAGTATGAAAAAATGAGAATCCCGCAGATTATCATTTTATGGTAATTTACAGTTAATACCGTATTCTTCTGGCCCCACACACAGATGTGTTTTTTCTCTCTGCTGTCCCCTTATCTTCTGAAGTTCTCTTATGGTAATGCCCAAGTCTGTTGCTATTTCATTTATCTTTAAGACATTTTCCACCACACTCCTGGGATCATTTTTTCTCTTATGTCTTTTCGTACCCCGCGGGCACAAAGCTGAGCCAGTTTTGGTTACTGCTAACATTGATAAGAGCCTATTCCCTCTCCAGAGATGCCTTTTCAAACTGTCACATGAACTTTGCCTTGGTGCCAAAAGCTTTAGTCAGAGAACATTAAAGCTTTTGGTGCCTCTCTGTTGTGTGTCAGCACACCCTCCTGAAGGTCATGAGTTCCTATCATCTGTTTGCATTTGTTGAATTCTGCTTGCCGGAGCAACACTAAGTGGTAGTTTTATGAAAAAAGACGCCAGTTGTATCAGGCAAAATCGCAGATATTTTGTGACATTAGTGGCATGCCATAGACGCACTATTTGCCCTGAAATTCAAAAGATAAGAGTGTACACACTGCACTATACTCTTCTCACCAGTGAAGGTAACCAAATGAGAGCGGGTGGGCACTCAACCAACAAAAAGCTGAACGGCCATCAGGAAAACTTTAGCCTCTTAGTCCTCAGATACCTTTTGCTATGAAGAACTATTGATGTTTATAGATCGGTTATACTTTTTCTTCCCAGATGACTTCTTTACTTTTATTTTACTTTTTCATGCAGAAAAACATTATGATGGTTAATCCGGCTTAAAGTTATAAACCTTAAGATCTGAAAACTGAAACTGAATTCGGTCACCTGTAGAATTAAACCACTGTTACCACAAGTAACCAAAGGTTTCACAAAAAGACTGAAATCTTATATCTTATTATAACCAACTGTTGCGCTGTCTTTAAACATACTGCGAAAAATACATTACACATTTGATTGCTCACTGGACTCAATTCAAGTCTTTCATTTGTCCTTCCTGAACGTTTTCTGCTGAAGACAAAAAAAAAAACATTCCTTTGTTTCTAAGCTTTATCCTCTATTGTCATTATTGATAATAACCGTAGAGCCATTGCTGTTTGGATAATCGACTGAACACTTAGGACAGGATGCTGAAATGACACTCAATTTTCCTTTTAGCCAACACCTGATTTCTGACATCTGTCAGAGTGCCACCACGTCCTGTCTGACATATTTAAGACCAATCAATTTAATTGGAGCTATGGGATTCAGCAAGGAGGCCAAGTGGACAGTGTCAGGTCACCTTTTCTGTGAAGTCAAGAAGGACTATCTGCAAATAGATGCCACACTGAGGTCTGAACTCTCTATATCACTCATGACTTGCTGTAATATCATCTGTGTTAATCATCGCTTTAAGAAACGAATCCATCAATTCAAGTGAATGTGTGACAGAATAAATGCTGACATTAAGACAATATTCAAATATATATTTTCAGTATCTGCGCGACTTTTAATAAACACAGTCAGCTTGAAGAATAGGTGTGGCATTTGAGGACAGAGGAAACAAAATCCATTAAATTACATTTAAAATGTAGAAGAAAAATAAGTGAGTCAGCTTCCTTTGTGTGCGTGTCACAGTGATTTATGTTGAGGTTGCAATGTCTCTGTAATCATCCACAAGCACGGGCCAAGCTCTGTTATAGAGTTAATTACTCAGACGGTGTCTGATGAGGATTAACTGAGGAAAAGTGACAAAAATGCAAGGTTATTATGCCCGACCATGATAATTGTCTCATCTGGTGCTATGGAAATCTATGAGTAAATCCAAGACTAAGAAGGGAAATTAAACTCTAACTTTGGGGATGGATGGATGAAATGAATGTGGACAAATAGAGTATATATTTTATATATTTAATCATGTGTCAAGAGTTGTCTGTGAGAGAAGAAGCCTAAGAAATGAGACTGTGATGGTGAAATGGAAGAAAAATGGAACAGCACAAAAGATAATTTATCACCGACTGAGAAAGGTGATGTTTTTTCCCCCCATTGTGCAAGTTCCTCTCTAGATTGAATGAATGGAAATTAAACGTCACAGTATTTTAAAGCAGTTCTGCATTTTATGAATTTGTGTTTCTGGATGCTCATATTTAAGTTTGTTGCACTTCTGTATAATATCAATTTGCAGTGCACGGAAACCCTTGCAGAATGGATTGTTCAATAAATCTTGGTAGCTTTAAAGATCTCATATTTCATAATCCACATAACCATCTGTGTCTTACTATTAACAATGATTAAGATGAAGGTTAAGATACAAGCTTCCAGTGAATGCACTTTTCACATTGCATTGAAATTCTTGAATGAATACACACATTCATGTGCACACCGTCAAACTTCAACAATCTGAACCAAAACAATTTCAGGGCTCATGAAATTCAATTTCAAACTTAACAGTTTTGCTGTTTGACAGGGCATGAAACTTGATATTTAAGTTTTCTGTATCATACAACTAAAGAGGAGTCATGGGAATTATTCAGAATTGTAAATGCAGAAGTATCAAACTTTGGTGATGTTTCTAATACTGAAAGGCAAAGGGAAATGTCAGTGAGTCTTTCTTACATAAATAGTAAAAAGTCAGATCCATGATATAGCCTGCATCATTTTACTCTACATGATGATTAGAGGCTGATTAGAAATGCAAACAAATGGCTTTTACTGTCTCATGACCTGAACTGCACCCATGTTAGGGCTAGACAATTACCTCAGAATTATGGTAACTGTATTAAACTTTTATTAACCAATACATTATATGGAAATAAAGTATATTTTAGTATGATTTTACTATTTTTAAAAACAAATACTTGTATAGGGCAGTTTGAGCATACACAGCATACAATCTCTATATAAATAGAGTTCATTTACTCTTTCTCTGCTGCCTTGTCTCCCACCAAACCCACATTTTCAAAGGGCAGCAGAAGAAGTCAGAAGGAGTTTGCCCTGCGAAACGTCATCCATTGTAGGGTCAGCCATCCGGGCTTACCCAGGCCTAAAGAGGCAGCCGTGACACTGTCTAACAGCGGGATGAGAGGATGGTCCAGACAAACTTTTCATCTGCCTCAGCATTCTTTCTCAGTACAACTGGACTGTGACACCGACCTCTATTAACACGGAAAACGAAATTGGACATGCTCAGCTTTGTGTAACAAAAGCCGAAAGAGTCAGTGCACCACACACTCACACACTATGGCTGTCACCTCTGAAAATAAATCAAGGTTGAACAAATCTGAAGTGACATCAGACGAATTTAAATTCTGAGACGTGTCCACATACGCGTTTTGTGATTTTGGTGCTATAGGAGGCAAAGCAGGTACTGGAAACTTAACAAAAGATTCTAACCCACTGAATCAGACCTTCACCACCTGAAAGGAGGTATACACACATCTGCATTTGTAGAACAGCCAATAGGAACACTCTCTCTGAAATGACCTGTAATTGGCCAAAGTCTCCCGTATTTACAGTTAAGTTTAAGTTTAGAGTTTACAAAGTGCCTTACAGAGCAGCGGACACAATAGAAATCCATGTAGGTTGAGAAGTTTGCGGATTTTACTTTTCTTAATCTTAAAAGGGCTGTTGTGACACATAAAACCTAAAAGCTCGGTTGAAACCACTTTCACAAAAAATGTTGATAAAAAAATGGAGGATTAGAAAATGGTCTAAAATGATTCAAAACTGAGAGGATGTTGATGTTAGGTGTCTTTAAAAGAGGTTGGAGTACAGCATGATTAAAAAAGGCAGAAACGATGCCTTCGGTTAAAGAGCTATTAATAATCACTGCGTCTAAAACCTCTAAGAAATCTAGCGTGGAGGACATCAAGGCTGCATGTAGCTGACTTCATACAAGTTATGGTTGCATATAAAAATGACACTCAGCCTGGGCTAAATAACAGTCAGTATCTCTACCGTTAAGTAAAATGTGGTCTGGGCAGGCGATCTGATGGTTTTGTTTGAAAGAAGTTTTCAAAATTTTCTGCAACTCATCGGAGGAATCGTGTAGTCACAGCCCAGGACTGTATACCAGGTTTGGTTAAAACATATTTCATTTAAAAAGCTGTAGTAAAAAAAAACCTCACAAAACTGGTTGGCAGAAGAAGCCCTAACCAATGGCTTCATTTGCCCCTCACACTATTATCAATAACAGCTGCCTTCACTAAAAGTTACAGGACAGGACATGGTAGATGCCCAGTAGTACAGCATAAACCACACATTCCACAAAGCTCTGACATAACAGCTTTGAGTCAATTTGACAAACCTATTAAGCAGCCTCAGAACGACGACTGAATAAAGTATTGAAATATTAAAAATAAAAGTGTTTGACGTTTAGTTTGGATAAATTAGATATCAATTAAGTAATTAAAAAAAGGATTTCAGATGCAGCCCTAGAGCAATCGTTAATTCAACAGTCACTTGTTACTACGGTAACCACAAGTAGCCAAGCATTACAACCTACACAGCTTTCTATTTTTAAACAATCAAACCAATCCTATGCAGACTGTATGCAAAAGCCAAAGTTGAACACTGATATACTGTAGCACCCACATCAGAAACATCAAACTGAACACTTGTATCTGCTGATTGTACCTGTGTAGTGCCATCAAACTAGAGGCACTTCAAATAAAAGGTTGTCTTGCCTTTTCTTAATTGCTTTGCCTGTCATGTAGTCACACCTCCAGAGGAATGAATCTTCACAGCAGATGGTGCCCCCTGCCTTCACTTCCATGGGCCATCCAATACTTCTACAAACAAGTAAGAAAGAAGCCATTTAAGCCACTCGATGGGTATGCAAAATGAACAAACAGAAAGTCACTGGAGCGTGATGTTTCTCTCTCATTTCCTTATGAACGTGCAATTATTGGACAAATTTGAAAAGTTCACTTCTCTGCGGAGACAGACAGCTAACATTCCTGGGAAGCTCAGGGTGCGATAAAACAATAGTTCTAAATTTTGTAGTATATATGAGGAGCATGAAATAGTGCATTTAGTTAGTTACAGAACAGTAGTACGTTACTATTTCCTCTAGTGGTTCAGGACAGGACTGCTAACAGTGACGTCATGAGGCATGACGCAAACTGAAAAAGCAGAAAATGTATCCCATGGGTTCAGCCTGATCAACCAATGCAGTGGAGCACAAGCATCTAATGCAACTCCAGGGCACAACCTGAACTAGTTTTTACAATTCTTGCTCTCATACATGAACCAAATTGCATGGCACTTGCATGAACCAATGTTCCATTTATGGGAGACAGGTTCTGTGTCCCGGTGCTGTGGGACTGTGATTATATCTAAGAGCTATGCCCGCAGTAAATCAGAGGCTATCAAAATCTAGAAAGCGGCTCTCCTTTCAATGTCATGTAATGACGTGATGAAAAAAAAAAAAAAAAGTACACAGTGAAGTATATTTGGTTCATGACATGTGTCCTTGGATGGAAATACAATTATGGAAACCCATGTCTGACAGACAAGACTGGACCTTTCCATGTTTATTGAGGAAAGGTCCCTTTCCAAACAGGGCGGTGAGATATGACCAAATTTTCATATATATCAGATATAGTACATTTTCTATAAATCCCATCAATAAATATAGTTTAATATTTTTTCATGATTTCTTTCTTTATTTTCATTTTTAATGCCTATGTACTTATATATTATCTCATGAGACAGGTGCCAAATATATCAATTCTTTTTTGTTCTATGTAATGTGATGGTAACCAGTTGAACATTTTTACATATCACCTAACCCTGCTCCCAATACTATTTGTCACTGTTACCATATGACTATGAGCTTTGAACCATACCCTAAATCAGGCTGTAGGAACCATGAAGAAAATAAAAAATGCCTTAAAGGTTTGCTTGTAAATTAAAAGTCCTCTAGTATGAGCTGTGGGACGTCTAAGGAAGATGTTCAGTAATGGCTTTCCATTCAAGAACTTTTTAACATTACAGTAAATCTGTATAAGCCCTACAAAGGATATGAAGATGAAAAATTAAGCCAACACTGGTAACTTAATGATTTGTGAGACTGTGACAGTTTTTTTTTATGTCTTATCTGAAAACTGGTTATGAACTATTTAAAGATTCAAAGAAAGGAGGTTAAGATGGGGATTATGTGAATTTCTTAATGTAATGTTTGTTTTGCAGTCATCTTCCCTTAAACAAACAAAAAAATCAAAGAACCTGAATAATTTTGCTTTCCAAACCACAAGACAAATTCCCCAAATGGAGGTGAAAAAAAAAGACTTTTCCATATTGTTCAGCACAGTCCACTGCTTCAGTAATCCCTCTGGATGGTGATGGCAGTAATGTTTACAACAGATAGCAATGTTCCTAGCTTCTCCCTCATGCCCAGTGGTCCTCAACCTTGTGTGATAACACTTTATCCACAGTCCCTATTTACCTTAATACCTCATCTACTCCAACATTCCTCTCTTCCTCTTTTTCTGGTAACTCCCTCCAATTTCTCATTAACACCACAATTGTGCTGTAGTATCAGCAGTGAATTGGACAATCCCCAATTACTGTAGCTGCTGCAAACAGATTCGGTGAGAGTATCGGGAAGGCAATCTCAAGGCTGGAGAGAAATTCCCTGGGAAAACAGATGGCATTCCATACTTCATTAATCACTGGCCAGGATGACAGCTAGACTAAATTGGAAAGGCAGGGACCCTGATTCAGTCTCCATCAGCCTCACTCCTCCTCTCTTCTCCTCTTTTTCTTCAATACACCTTCCTCTGTCTTCATCTGTTCAACCTTTCCCCACCTCAGTCCCACTTCTGTTGTTTTTCTTTGACCCCTTCCACGCCCACTTTGTCATTGCGTGTCTTTACCACAAGATCTTGCCCTCACCTGAGCCTCATAGAGAACTACGGACTTTTGAAACCTGTATTATATATTTGTAACATTATTAGTAAGATGTTGCAATTTGTGCAGTGAGATCATATGATGATCAGTGTTGGGAGCTGGATTTATTGTTAAATTTGCAGGTGTGTCACTGTCCGATGTAACCATCAACAATGAGAAATGCTTTCACAAAATTATAACCATGTATGACGGCAATACAGCAGGTGTGATGACACAGAAAAAAAGTCAAACTAAACATTTATAAATAAAAGA
Source organism: Nibea albiflora (assembly GCA_014281875.1). Lineage (NCBI taxonomy): Eukaryota > Metazoa > Chordata > Actinopteri > Sciaenidae > Nibea > Nibea albiflora. The sequence continues at coordinate 9,346,534 of CM024798.1, read as the reverse complement.
AAATGTCGGAATGCTAAGAAACTAATTTGCTTGGTTGGAGTAAATGGTCTTGATGCCCTCCAGTGAGGGTTCTGTGACTAACACATTTTAGGAGCTGCTCAATGACTGAAATATCTGAGTTACAATAAATGTCAATGCTGGATCACGGAATCATGAAAGATCATGTTGCCAAATAGACACTTACTGTATTTAACGTCTATATTTTTTTTTGGACAACTGTATATTACATGCATATTATTTGAGTCCTTCTCAAAAAAAAAAATACAATCTATATGTTGAATTGTTCAAATGTCACTTATGACTTGTCTCGAGTCCTGACAGAATTTTCTGGCAAAGTGTTGCAGATTCTCATTCCAAATTTGACATGTATACAGCACACTTGCTCCCTGTTTTATCTCCTGTTTTGACCCTCGCCTGTAAGAGAGATGCACAGATCTCCAGCTTACACAAGTGCTGGCTGTTTGATGGATTAAGACCGGGCTTTGGGGAGACCCTTGAACCTGAGCTCCTTCATCATCTAGATAGCATTACTCTTTAAGAGACCCAGGAAACTGCATCACCCAAGTGTAGTTAGTGGTGTTCATAGTGGTGCTGATGCTGATGTTGACAGCTGATGTTGAGGAAAATAGATCCTCGTTCATTTCAATGAGGCCAACGTCTTGGCACAGTGGGTGCGACGACAAAGAGCAATGTCACCCAGCAAATCTGTTGGAACAAATTAATCTAACAGGGTCTAACAGGTCTAAGCTTCCCTGTTCACCTCGTGATTGTTGCACTTTTTTAGAATTATAACATGGTACGTTTTGTTTTGCCACCTAATAAGCCTTTAATTCTCAAGGATTTGCTTCTCAAACCGACCTTCCAAGGCTGAATTTTGTCTCGCAGCAACACGCTCGACCAACACTGTGAGTGCTGGTTTTAGAACACAGTAATGCATTGATTCATTTGGTTAGGGTGCCTTAGTTTGAATCTTAATTTTATTACAGAATGAGATAAATTATTAAGGGGGGGGGGGATTATTATCTAAAACAACAAATATAAACACTGTAAAACTGAAATGTCAGTCAAGAGCAGAGAAGAAAAGGTTTCCCTCAAGCTCTAAATGCCACTCTGAGGGAGAAGCCTGAAGCTCAGAACATGGGGGGGTCACAGATTTCATACTGATCCCATAATGTATCAATTACCCACCGACATGTTCTCTACATCCTGACATCGGAAGCATGTGATGTGCCATTATTCTAAGGTCTTCTTGAGGTTGGTGGGAGTTAATTAACACATCAAACGGTTAATTATATGGTCTGTTTACCCCTGAAATGGTGATGTGTTCGATGCAGGGCTTCAGCGAGTTGTATAAAACGGCGGATTAATGTGCTATTTGGATTTCAGTGTTAAAAGCCACAAATTGGCTTATTAATTTTAGAGCAATTAAATTTGTTTCATCTGAAAAATGTGTGCACGCATGTGTGTGAATTTCTCTTTATGTACAGCTTCAGTGCCGCTGTGATGATTTTCCTATATCAGTTAATATGTTGTATAGTTTTCAGATGAATTAATTAAAGGTTCAGTTAAATGTCAAATTAAATGTCAAAAAAATAATCCCTATCATCTGCAATGTTCTAAGGGGCCCAAGGTGATGATTTCCAATTGCAGCCTTTGTTTGACAGCAGAGGTGTTTTCTTTCTATAGTTTGAGGTGGTTGTTTTGTCACAGCAGACCATTCACTTTAGTTATGACGGGCCAGCAAATGCACACCATATTCAGATACGTTCGTTATAGACACCAATGTTACAATCTCGCCTTCGATCTTACATGTATGACCTCATTGTCTAGCTGGATTTATAGGATATCTCAGTCCATCAACACATGTCTAACTATATAGACAATGTCACAGCAGCTGAGTGTTAAAAGTTCTTTTAGGAAGGCCCATCGCAACCTTTGAGCCGGGCATGTGCTTATTAATGTTAATTGATCTTAGTAATGCTCTTACTCAGAGTAATGACACTTGGATGCTCCTTTCAACGTTTCTGTTCATCTGTTCAGTCAGATGTATGTGTCAGATGGTCGTCAACACATGACAGACCACCATTAGTCTGGTCCACTAAATAGATTCTTGAAGCAGTGAAGCACTCATCCTCTGAGGTAGATTTTTTTTTTTTTTTTTTAAACAAAACAAAATAAATAGCATGATTAGGATAGCCACGAACATCTGGAATCATTTCTGCTTCTAAATAATTGTAGGCCCCTAAGCTCATTTATCAACATTTCTTAAAGGCTCTGCGATTGAATTATGTCCATTTAACTAAGATCTGCAGTGACAGACGGTTGACATCTTCTTCAATTGAGACAGATCTGCTAAGTATTCAGTGCTGTGATTACAGGCATTCAAATCGCAGCCACACAGAGAAAAAGTAGTCGTCAGCTGTTGTGAATGAGTGTAGAGTTGTAATTTTGTCCTGTCTGCTGTGGGAATTAAATCGATTATCCATGCTCAGAGTGGGATTTCTGTCAGAAACGGAAGGTAGCTTGTTCAGGGGATAAATCCTTCCTTTATGCTGTAATGAAGATCAGTAGCAGGATGGTCGACGACTACCTGCTTGGCAATACTGTATTACTTGAGAACATGTTATAAAAGTCAGTCTCCTAAGGATTCACTTTTATATTGGATGGTTCACACAACATTCATCCAGTGCTGTCCATCAATGCCAAAGCAGAAAGAAGTGTGCCCTTTATGTAACAATGCAGTAAGTATGTCAGGGCGGTGGACAGGTGTGTTCAACTCTCAGGTTAAAGACCAAGGTTCATGTACCATCACAGACCAAACAAGAAAGAGGATGATGAAGTTGAAACTTGATTCAATAATCTTAACCAAATGTGATCGTTTTTTGTTTTGTTTTTTTCATTCTTCTGCACAAAGGCAGATGTGAGATGGGCTAAATGCTCGGCTGCAGCATAATACAGAGGACGACGGTTGTGTGTTTTTCTGGACAGCAGAAATGACAGTTGTGTATCACCAAGAGCTACGATGATGTGCATCCACATAAAATGTGGCTGCATGTTTTGACCATGTTAAAGGTTTTCTTTTAATTGTTTTAAACTGTTTAATATATTGTGGTAAATGATAAATGGACTTTTCTGGTCTGCTGAGTCGACCACTCAAAGCTCTTCACGCTTAACGTAACCATTCGCACACATTTCTACTCTGGTGGCAGAGGCTGCCGTGACAGGTGCCAACTGCTCATCGGGAGCGATACAGTGCTTCCTATCCCCTACTGAGCCAGTCGCCCATGTGGAGATGTTTCTGATGACTAATTCTGCAATGAATTAAGAAAATGCTCAGTAAACAGTCCAAATTAGAATCCGCACCTTCGTTGTATCATTCTCCCTTGTTTCTAATCATCGCGCTACTGTCACTTATAATAATCAAGACCATATTAAAGTATTAAATAAAACACATAGTTAGTTGCATCTAATCTATAATGGCAGAAATCATTCACGCTGAGACAATCTTTTGGGGCTTCAGCATATCAGGTAATGACTACAACACATCTTTTTTATGTCTTGAATACATGCATACTGTACATACATAACTTTTTGTCTACTGCATCTAGATATGCAGATTTGCTCACAATGAAGAAGTTTTGTTAAGTCTGTAATTAATATTATGAAGAGTACGGTAGACCTGGTCTACGTGTTCTCTGAATTAGACCAGATGTTCCCAAAATTTAGCCCAAAACGAATGGTGAGAAGATATTTTTTGGGTTAAGTGACCCTTTAATGCCATTACACCTACTGCTAATCTAAAACAATCAATTATGATTGCTTTAGATGTATTATTGTGTTTCCAGTTTATGTTTAAGTTTTATATATGTATATATATTATTTTTCAGATTATGAAGCCTTTCTTGCATATGAAATGTGCCGTTCATAGAACTCACAGACCTTGTATCTGTCTGACAATCGTTCCCCTCTCTTCAATACATGCACAGTCCTGATTTATGAACTCGGCCTTCAGATTAATTAAAGTGACCAATGCTTTCACATCTCTCTTTGTGTCTCACATAATGACATAATTGAAGATCCTGTCCACTCATTCTTTTTGATTAGACAGTGAAGGGAAAGCGTGCTAATTGAGTACGTAGTATGTAGGAAACCCCTAAAATACAGCCACACCAATCAATTCCCCCTCACAAGGGCCGCTCATTATGCTGCCACAGCCGGGCTGTATAGTCTTGTTAGTACACAGCACTCCCTTGCTACCTTTATCTGGAGCGTTCTTCACACAGAAATATCATAAATAAGCGTTTTATGTAATCAACTGTAACTTAACTGACATGTTTATTTTAATAACGATAAACATATGCATGTTATGATTAAGTCATGTTGACATTTTGTTTTACTGGTTTCAATCTAGGTTGCAGAAGATCCAGCAGGTCGTTTGTTTCCAGCGTTATCCATCTATCTAATCCAGCTTTATGGATTCCCTCGTCCTCCTGCGGGAGGCTGAATGACTGGCACTGTGAGTGTTATGAATGAACTGAGAAATTGGAAGTAAATAAAAGATGTGTGCATGCCGTACCTCTGTTCTGTAACCCTGCAGCGGAGGGTGAATGCCCGTGGAGCTGAAATATGGAGCTGTCAGGTAGAGGCACAAAGCAGCAGACAGAGGACACTGTGACCCGGCCAGGGACTGTGGCTGGAGATGTGGCTGCATCGTTTTTAACTGCCTTATGCCTAGTATGTCGGTGCTGCTTTCCCAGTCTGAATTAAACCGCACCGTGATCACTTTCTGGAATAAACATCCCCAGTGTTTGAACAAACTGCACTCCATCAGCAGGAGACCCAAAGGATGCCTCAGTATCCACACTTTTTAATTGGTAAGTGAACTCTGGGAAGTGAAGTGCCACTGACTGCACCCCCCTACACCAAGTGGTGACTTCTTCAAAGTTAATATAATAAGCTGTGCTCCTATATAGCAAATAAACCTTTAGTTGAACCTGTCACTTATGCACTGAGACTATGAAGTATGTCCTCACGTTCAACTTTCTCCTGTTCCCAAACTTCACCGTGTGCTGGCACACTGCCTAAAAATATCTGAGCAGAGCTAATGAGATTTGCCTATTTTAACAACACCTGGGCTTTCTTTAAAAGGATTGTGAAGACTGAAGTGAGTGAAAGCAAAAACACTGAGAGATGTGTTAGATTTTTTGCTGGGGTTTTAAAATCACAATCAAGTATTAGATGTTATTGCTTTTTTCATGTTTAATAATGCAGAATAATAAAAAAGAAATAAGCTTACTCCTTTCATAGCCAAGAAATGTGTTTCATTTAAGATGTGTCTGAATAATATTCCTTAGATTCAGCCCATTCTGACAGGTATCTCAATTAAATTACCAAAATAAAAAGGAAAAATATAGTATACTTTGAATTCATTCAGATTTATGTCCTCCTCCTTAATTTCAGAAAGGCCTATTAGTCTACAAAGGCCAAGAACCCAAAAAAAGTATTAGGTCACACCTCGGCTGTATGTTGACCAGTGGTCAACAACAATTAACAGCAACCTATGAAGCCTCACACACATGAAGCTCATTTTCGTGTTAAGCATGCTCTGAGCCCATGGTTTATAGCACCGGCCAGTGCCTTGGAAGGCATTAAATGGATGCTGAGCAGAGCAACTTAAGTGTGCTTAATACATCTCCTGATCAGAGTAATGGCTTAATCAATATATTGAACCACTGAAATCAGGTAATGAAACAGTCCTCTCCAGTGCAAGCAGCAAAGGGATTAATCAACGCCGAGGTCCAATGAGTCAATGATAGCACTTTTGTGTGTGTGTGTGTTTATGTGTATGGGTGGTGAAACTGCTCCGCGGGACATACTCGGAATATGCTTCACTAGCTTCAAGCTCGTGCATGTTTGCAGGCTGAATAATTACACTTTTGGGGGGGCACTGAAATTCAGAAAACTAAATTAGGGGAAAGGCGACAACTTCTTTGTCCAGGCTGAGTTATTAGCAGTGCTGACTGGCCAATAGAGAAACAAAAGCACAATCGCTGTTTGCGGGGTACACACAGTAGTCCATGACTGTGAATGTGTAAAAAAATAAAAAAAATAAAATGCATGCATGTGTGAGCGCCCGCGTGAGGAGTAGGTGGCAGAGGGGGGACGCTGTGGCCAGGTGATAACAGCGATGAATGGCCCCGCCAAGTATCTAATGAAGCATTAGTGACAGACTGAGGGAGGACACTCTTCGCCTCCTCTACAGCCGACGCACTCGTTTCTTATTTTTCATCCGGGCATGAGGAGGGACTGGTATGAAGATAATGGGAGAAACAGTGGCGTAGAGAGCGACACGGAGGAGATGCTTTTCATGGAATCTCACCTTAGGGCGGTGGAACGTCAGTTCAGCGAAAGCGTGAAAATGTGGCAGGATTGTGGCATCTCATTTATTACATTTGTTAGCGGGGAGCATTTGCTGAATATGCAAATTCGGGGTATCTTTATGCATCAGGAGCAGTGCTTTCGGGGGTCGCCTGCATGTAAGAATGGAGGTTATTGAAAAAAAAGAGTGCGAGGATGTCACCAGATGGTACAGCAGTAATGAAATACTGGAGATAAGTCCGTTGTGTGTGTGTGTGGGGAGGTGGGACGAGAGCGCTGATTTTCTCTGTTCATCCTCCTCCTCCTTCATATCAAACAAGGCTTCTCACCTGCCCCTGTAATCCACTCGCTGCTTATATCATACAGTAAAAAGGCTCAACAAAGATTTTTTCCAACAACTGAAAATGTTCTCCACATCACAGAGAGGCGTGACGCAACTGCTAGTATTAGGAGCATCCCTGTTTGGAACATCTCAGCACAAGACAGGGAATCTATATAAATCTATCTCTCTATCTAAACTATATTAGACTAAGAGCGATCGCCTCTTGCTGTCATTTACAACATTATATGTGCACAGACAACTCCACCAGATGGTCCACTATGCAATAACTTCCAGTCTCCTTTAAAAACAGCGAAAAGCACCCAACATGTGTTGTTTTTATTCTTGTCCATACGACACTGTAATGTACACTGTGTATGTATAACCATACATATAACCATGCATATGACCGTATACGTTACGGTTTGTTTGCGAGGCAGATAGAATCTCTATAGAAATGCTTGTTTTATTTATTTATAACTTTTTAATGCATAAAAGATTGTATTGCTTCACCACGGTCCTGGTTATCTTATATCTCGGTGTAGTTACTGTGCGCGATCTGAGGTTTCTGTTTTTCTTTCATGTGAAGTCAAACATGTCAATAAATGATTAAGCCTTGCTTGGAGTAGAAGAAAACAAGAACAAAAGAAAACAACAACAAAAAAAAAAAACATTATTATGAAAGCATTCCACGGACACAAGTATTGTTCGCATTTCCTGCTCTTTCCAACAGGCTCTTATCTGAAGTCTAAAAACTGCATTTCCAAATAAGTAAGTAAACATACAGTTCATCACCCATATTTCAGTAGTTAAGTGGTTTTTTTCTATCACACTCTCAGACAAAAGGTAGAACAACAACTATTTTGCAGGCTCGCAGTCTGTGCCTTCTTCTTAAGTATAACTATATTCCCATTAAATGACAGATACAGTCATTATGAATCTTTATGACTGTGCATGCTCACGATGAACACACACAGGTGACTTGAATCAATCTGATTAAATCTCACCTGTGTGTGAGTGCACAGCCTTTAAGAACATCAGGGTCATTTTTCATTATTCTCAGGTGTGTATGCATTTCTTTCTTTTTTTAAAAACAGATACGGAACATCCCGTTGGCCAACCACATTATGACACATATCACTAACAATATTAAGCAAGGCCGCCTTATGGACTTGTTGCACAGCAGATACTTTGACTTCTCAAATGAGAGGATAACACCGCTGGACTTAATAACAGTGATATCAGTAACAGTCCCATTACTCTACGTGTCCCAGTAACAGAGGCGGTGAGCAGGGCCTCCCCTATAAGTGGAAAATGTCTGCTGTGCGACCAGTCCATTTATGTTTCCTGGTGCTGGAATACAACAAACCAGATTGCATTTGGGTTGTTTCAGCTGCATAATGGCTCACACTAAAACACATTTCAAAGCGCATCATCTGTGTGAGTACATACAGACTAATGGCAGCATATCCGTACCACAGCAAATGCATTACAGCCGCCAACATGTCACTGCATTTCACACATACATGACTTATCTGTATGATATAAAATATTGTATTCTTACAGTGTGCTGCATTCATGTTTCGAGCCACTCATTCACCCAGCAAGTAATATGACCAGACCACTGCAAACAAACACTGTGCACGCTGAAGTTAGTTGTTGTTACTTTTACATTTAGGATTTTACAGATGTCCCTAGCGGGTTCTGTCCATGCTGCCATCTGTTCACACCACACAAATATGATAATACTACACAGCCAGCTTAATCCAGAGCACAAAGGAGGAAGATTAGAGAAATGTATCACATTAAACACCTGCGCAATAAACACACACACACACACACAGAGCCACAGAGGAGCAGGGAGAGGAGGAGGAAGATGTATTAGAGTCACCACCTACCGGCTTATGAGGACGTAAACGATGGCAGCAACGTGTCCAATAGCCCCCAGTATTCCCTTTCCCACCGGACGGTAAATCTTTAGGCGCGGTATTTCTTGTCAGCCCGTGGTCTCCTCTCTCCTTCTGCACTTGCTTTGACGTTAAAACACGCCGAGAAGTTCACCGAAACGCGCGTCGGCTAACAGCTCACAGAGTAACACCGAGAAACTTTTGTTAGTTGGCTAACTCGGTTTCTAACTTCAGGTGTGACACCTGGTCTCGTCCTGACCAATGACAGCCCAAGCTGACACGTGATTGGTTCAAACTTAGGCCGCTACAAGCAGCCATTGTGACAATAACTCATACTATTAGAGAGTGGAAACCTGACAGTGGAAAAAGGAAAAGGAAATAAAAATGTTCATTTGTCACTGGCTGAAGTTAGGTAAAGGGGTATTTGTTTAGAGTCTAGAGTCTAGCTGCCGTCAAACTCCAAACTGTTAGAAAGTACTTGGAAACTGAAGAGTGGATTATAAGTAGGCCGACACATTTGTTCTTTAAGTGCACTGTTGTTCAGTGTGACGCGCAGTATCGATACTTAAATGTAGCAGTTAGAGGAAAAAAAGGCAAAAAGATACATGGGCCAGAAAAGGTCACAGCATATACCAGGTGAAGACACAAATTTATACAGAAAGTTGGAGTGAAATGATTGCCACTTTTGTCACCTTTCAGAGCTCGGGGTGTCAGTTGTACTTTCGTTTCCTACCCTCACAATTCAATCCACATTAGTCTCAAAGACGTGTCTGTGCTCCTCAGCACAAATGACCTTTGGATTGGTCAAAACGTCAGAGGAAAGTGCAAACTTTGACGGTGCCGGTCTTTTGCTGAGGGGCAGCTTTGAAGAAATAACAGATTTGAGGGACTTTGTTTGGCTCCTTGATAAATCCACACAGACAGACTTGTTTTTGCTGACATAATCTTCTGCATCTGCATGTAATTGATGTTACCTGGTTACTCGCTGTTAACCTCCGCCCTCACGATCAATAAGACAGAGATCATGAAACTGAAATTCTGAAATCTGCATCCTGTTTTTTTTTTTTTTTTCCTGCTCTGTCTCTGTTGCTGTAGATGAGCTGAGTCTTTGGGGAGAGAATGGAAAAAAAGAGTGAGCTGTGCTTTGCTATCTTTTCTGACAACCTCCTCTTTTTCTACCTTCTCCCACTCCCTCACCTCCTTAGCTTCTCCTCCAGAATGCAGAGCAGTCACTTGAAATGAGTAACGGCTAGCTGTATTCTGCCAGATCGACATGCGTTACCAAACTATCCATCAAGCCGGTGACAGCTCTCCGATGCCTTCTCCAGAGGAAGAGTATACGACACACACACACACACAAACTACAATCTCCCGCTCTTAAAATCTCCCATCAGGCATTTTGAGTTCCCTTACCCAGCATTACACTGGCAGAGTTGGGACTGAAGGAAGGAGAGAGCTTCATAGGCAAACTGTAAGAGCTCAGGGATGACTGCAGCTGAGCTTGTAGCGTATTCTCTGTTGATGTTGTTATACCAAGGAACCAAATGGGAGCTGCATTGTGCTCTCCATTTGTGATGACTGGAAAGAAATCAGTGTTTCCCTCTTGGCTGGCTCAGGATTGCCGGGTGTCTGCACACTCTGGCCGTCTGTCCAATCCCCCTTGTCAGGAACCTCAGTACCTCTTTGGCTGCAGAGCTACTTTTTCAGGAATGTAGCCTATGTCAGGATTTCTAACTCACAGCCTTGCCAACTGTTTTTAGCAAGAGAGATATTTCACTCCTCCTGACTCTGATTTATCTTTCTCTAGATTTATTCACAAAAGTGCCGAACTCCTGCAGGCTTTATTTTCATCATTCTTTCAATCTCTCCCCCAATCATTTTCCCCAATTTTTAGCCACAATCAAGTGTGACAGGCGAGAGGTATTTCAGTTCAATAGCCTACAATTATGTGCTTTCTCAAGCTCACTCCCCTTTTAATTTCTCTTTTTCTCCCTGTCTTTAAAGTATAATACATCATATATTCTGCCGGCCAGGGCCCTGAAGCTAGTGTTGGATCAACCAGCACCCACCACTGTGCTTTCCTAACCCTTGAATCATTCATGCCGTGTGGTGAGTTTCACCTACAAGGATATATTGCAGGTGTTTGAGCGACACGGGAAGTCTCTCAAAGTGGTCACTGAGCATTAATTCAGTCGGAAAAATTGAATCATAATTTCCATTACCCATATTTCATGAGGCGGAAAAATGTGCTGAACAGAAAAGAGGAAAAACAGACCTCACTTGCGCACGATTGTTCCACATCATTATGCTCTCTGCTTTGATGCAATTTTTGACAGAAGACAATAAATATGTGAATTTAGAGAATGACACTTGGCAACTTAAACCCAGTTCAAGCTTTCAAACTTCATCGGCGAGAGGGTGTTTGCTCATTTGTCTTAGAGCGACGCTGTCCTCCTAGAAATTATATTTATATGCAACTAATTTGCGTTTTGAAGATACGTTTGGAGAAAGTGGCTTGATTACTGTTGATTTTAGTAGATACATTTGTTAGCAACATTTTCTCATCCCATTACATTGATGTTTCATACAAAACATCCATCCAAACATTTTCTATAACTGCCTATCCTTATCAGGATCGCGGGGAGGCTCCCAGCTTGGAGGGGTACACCCTGGACAGGTCAACTATTCATCGCATGTCTGACATATTGAGACAAACAACCATTAATCAACCATATCATGTGTCTTCTCTCAGTGAGTGACATTTGTTCAGTTGTCATGAAGTTTATGACGCAAATGAGAAATCCGAAAAGTTAACAGATCTAACTTCGTGATAGCTGAGCCAGCTCCACGTGACGATAAAGCGTGATTTGGATGAAAACAGCTAGCAGCTAGCAGAAAAAGCTAACCAGAGCCAAATGTCAAAATTTCCAAGGTCATGAATGAACAATAAAGCATTTGAAAGACAGTTGAGCGGTCTTTGTTGGTTCTTCCTTCGGTTCTTCTTGGATGATACTGTAATATAACATTTACCATATAATGAAGATTTAATACTTTACCCTACATTTAGATGTTTACCAGAATAGGTCCAAAAAGGAAAAAGTAGAAAACTTTTTGTACTGTGTGCTCTATTTGTGTATAATAGAGCACACAGTACATACAAATTATAATTTTAGTGGACCTTTTACCCCCTAATTTTGAGGAAGCTAGGAGGCAGAGACATCAGCAAATAGGTACAAATGAGTCCTGGTGTGTGACCCTATTCTTCATGTCTTCAGTTTTTTGACATGAAAAACAAAAGCAGTGCTACTTAAAAACCAAAGCAAGTAGTAGGGAAGTGGTGTGTCTCATATTTGTCATCTTAATTGACAACCAAAGGAGCTAAAATGCTACTTTTCTTCATACCGGCTGAAGAGTCAGGTAAAAGGATATTTGTCGTTCCTTTCAATTTTTCCCACAGTGCTCTGACTCAAAACCATAATCAGTCTTGATATGAAACACTCAACTCTGGCGCAATTAAATAACGACAAAACAGAGGGGAGCAAATGCGTGATTGATGCTATTGTAAAACTTGCAACAACAAAACTCCAGGACAAAAGGAAATTAAGAATTCATGCTGAGATGAATTATGTAGCTCCAGGAATGTTTCTAATGTGTGTGGAAATTGCTTTTCGTTGCAGTAATATATAAATAAAAGTGTGGCGGAGAACACTTTTCGCTTACAGTCCTGTCCTCCTCAGTGCCTGTACATGGACGTTTCTTCCTCCTGCCTGATCCCGTGGCCTCTCATACGAGATCCTGGACTATATCATCATTAGTTGTGTTAATCAAAATAGTCTCCAAGGAGCTGACTGTATTGTTTAAAGTAGCTTTTCTAGTCTTGCTTGAGTAAATGGGTTGACGTGTTACTCATCATTCCTATTCAGAAAGGGATGCCAAACAGCACAGCTTTATTGTGGCAGTGTTGGTGGTGAATGATGTTTGTCTATTGTAATTCTCCCAGCTGCTGTTTTGCAGTGTTTATTCAGCCTCTTAGTTTTGGCTCTTTTACCTTTGCCCATTGCTTTGCCACAAGTGTTCTTTTCTTCTGCTCGTTTGTCTGTTCAAACCAGATGGGTTTCTTTCTTTTCATGTTCCGCTGCATATCTCTGTATATTTCTCTTGTGTTAGTCTGTGTGGTTTGTCGCCTCATTTGGTTAGAGAAGCAACTTGCACGATGCAGTTAAAGAGCACTGGGAACTGTTACATCTGTTTGCTGTCGGGTTGGGTTTCCATAGTAAATAAATGGTGGCGTCTCTAGACACACCTCATTGAAGTTTGTCTCTTACAATCAGCCTCAGTCTTCTTATACTCTGTAGTTCTCTGTAGCACAGAGAAAAACACATTTAACTGTGGTCCTGATCAGTAAAGAACTGTATGTTCACATGTTGCGTCAACAGAGAAGCAGACTGAATACGTTGGCATCCTGTGGTCTAGCAGTCCATCTGGGGACCTTTGGTGCATTTTCTCTCTCTGCCTCATTGTCCTCTTTTTACTGTCTGCAGTAAAGACATGAAAATGCCCCCAAAATACTTTTAAAATAGTGTTCGATAGAGTGAAGTCTGTAGGCCAGTTCAGATCATAAGTGATGCTGTGCTCTTACACTCACATATAATCTTTGTGGTGAAATATAGGCAAGCACATTTACTCAAGTTCAGTACTTGAGTAGTATTACTAATGTTTTATTTATTTATGAATTGATTATTATTATTAATTGAGACAAGAACAAACTACAGTCCTGAAACCCCCCAAAATTGGGATGCTGTGTAAAATGTAAATTTAGCCCAGACGACACAACATTCATGATTTCAACATAAAATTTGAAATGTGGCACACTGTTCCACTTTCTGTCTGTTCATCTCAGATGAGCTCGGGGCCCAGAGGAGTCGGCGGCATTTGCGGATGTCGTTGATGTATAACTTTCCATTTGCATGCCAGACACTTGTGTTTGTGGATGCAGCAGTGAACTGTGTTTACGGTTTTCCTGAGCCCATTTAGTAGTATCCTTTATACAATCATGTTGGTTTTTGTGGGGTCAAAGGTCACTTCAGGTCATTCAGTGTTTTTCTTAGTCTCGTGTGCAGAGATTTCTCCTGACTCTCTGAATGAATGATGAACTGTTAATGATATTATGGATTGTAAATTCAATTCAGTTCCTAAAAAGTAGTGAATCTTTGCTTGTGGACGGCCCCTTTCATAGCCAGTCATGATACTATCACTTTTTCTCAACTAACCTGTTTACCTGTAGAATGATCCATTTTTTGGAACACATTGCTGATACCTAATTCAGAATAAGTGTATACTAACTGTGTTGTTGTTGTTTTTTTGTGACTGCTTTTGCAGTCTGAGTAGGCAGTATAGGGCCTGAAATGAAACTATGAGTTTGTTCACATTTTTGACTTTCGTGGTTGTGCCGAATTTGTTTGTATTCGGGCCAAACGCCCCTGGTGTGAAGTTTATTGTCATGACTTACGTCTAGGTCAGAGTCTAGACGATAAATGTCTAGTCTGGAGTTACTTTGTAGTTGTACAGTTGTGAAGGGTAATAGCGGCTGAAGGTTTTTTGCATCGACAAGATTCATTTAGATGTCCAATCCACTTAAGGACAAATGGTCAAATAACTCCAAAATATATTTTAAAGCTTAAAAATATGATTCCAAAATATAACCACACTTGGCTACTGAACAAATCCCTGAGCGGAGAGCACCTCGGAAATCAAATTGAGGGCCAGCACCTGATGTACAGTATAACCTCCTCCACTCACACTATACTTAATACTAATGCTGGGGTTTTGAGAGAAAACTTAAGTGAAGAATGATACACGAGGTCACAAACAACTTATAAAATAGCTCAAATCATGTGAGCTCACATTGTAAATAATACATGTGCAAGTCCAATGAATAGAATTCTTGTCATGGTTTTGGATTTTAGGTTTGGTGCCCTCCTGTTTTATTTTTTAATGCTCCTCTCTTCCTGTGACTTTACTCCGAGCCTTTGTTGTTTCCCACCAGTTTTGATTCTCTGTTCTGCCCTGATTAGTTTCTACCTTTGTTTCATGGTCACTGTGTATTTAGTCCTCATGTTCCTTCTCTCAGTGTAGTTTCTTGTTGCACCGTGTGTTAAGCATGCTAGTAGTGTCCTAAATCCTAGTATTTTCTTGTGTTTTACTTTGCTTTTTTGGTCCTTGCCTTTTTATTCGCACTTGTTACCTGTACGTGACAGATTTGTTTGCCTGTTTGAAGGTCTCCCCTGGTTTTGACCCCGTGTCTGCCTCACTACCCCCCGAGCCTTTTCTTCTATGACCTTTTGTTAAATAAATCACTGAAGCGCATAAGCTCTGACTCTAGCATGTGAATTTGGACCCTTTCTTTTGCTACGCTGCTTCAACACATCGGGACAATGATATAGTAAACATAGCTGCACATCATTATCCTATAGTATCAGTACATAACTTATTACACAAATAATAAGACCTTGCAGTACAGGCATAATAGTGAGAGTCAGTGTGCAGTATGGACCCATTTTAACAGCATATGAAACAGTAGGCGAGTATTACAGTTCTATAAAGAATTGTAATCAAAGAGAATAGAAGTAAAAAGTGGTGCGGCCCTGCAGAGCGGAGATCAAGTTATTTTTGTGAAATCGTAGGATCATGAAGTAAATGTTGACTTCAATGTGTGTACGTATGTTGTATGTGGTGGTTTGAGGATCAGAGATCGTATTGAAGCAGAGCCGCATGGTAGCTGCTTGAGCAGAATGATGGCTCACTGCTAAAACTTGCAGTGGTGATATATGGTCTCATAGAGGGACATTTTTGGAGCAGGTGGTTAGCAGGATGTGCTGGTTCAACAGTAATCTTTCCCCACCATTACTTCACCCTGGTGACAGCTTGTTCTTTTTTTCCTCTAGTGAGCCTGCTCAGGTATCTGCAGGCTTTTTTTAAAGGCCAGTTGCCTATTGCTCAGCTCAAACTTAGTTAACTTAGTTATAATGTAAATTGTGATTTGTGCATAACTAAAATAGGTTGCACCATAATTAAAGTAACTAAATACTAAATAATAAAAAAAACGAAATACTTTTCTAAATTGTATTATGTACATGTATAGAATATAATATGCACAGTATGGGTGGACTGAACATAAGCGATGATATTTACATTTTTTACAGCTATTCTATATGTACTTTCATTTGAATTCTTGCCTTAGTTAAATAGCAAGTAACCATGGTGGAACCAATTTTAGTAGCTAATTTAACTCAGTAGGGAACTTACACATTGCAGGTGCAGCCAAGTACAGAAAACTCTTTCATGACTGGATGCACTCAAATAATCCGCTGGCAGTCCAGAGATAAAAAGTCATTGTGGGCTCCTGTTGACCCTCACATTCATCCCATTCTCTGTCAATTGCCTATATACACTTTGTATTGTTCAAGCACCTATCAAATACAGTTCACACAGCAAACTACAAATGGGCAGCTTTATTATGCTGTATTTTGCCTCAAGGCTGAGAAACCGACCAGCACTCCTGTGCTGAAATGCTACATGCCTCCGAGTCGGCTATGTGTCATTTAGGTCATGCTAATTTAAATTATAAAACACGTTTATTTGCAACATGTAAGCAAAATGCCAACATCTATCCATCCATTGTATTTATAGCAGGGTATAAAGGGTAGCCCTGATGTGCCTTAGTTCTTTTGGGGTCAACTTGAGACACTTCCCAGGCCAGCTTTAATATGCACTACCTCTGTATTGAGGGTCTGTCCCATGGACTTTTCCTTGTTGGATGTGTATGGGATACCTCCAGAGGGAGGCGTCCAGGTGGCATCTGGACTAGATGCCTAAACCACCTGACTGCTTTCAACACAGGGGAGCAATAATTCTTAATTGAGTACTTCTTTCCAAAGGAAGACCTCATTTTGGCCACTCGTGCTCTCAGTCTTTTGGTGATTACCCAATCCTATTAACCATATATGCGGTTTGCAGCGTTGATCGAGCAGTAAATCAAAGGCTTCACCTTCAGGCTCAGCTTCCTGCTCACCGCAACAGTCGATCTCATGCTCCATCTTACTTGCATCTTACTTCCTTGAAAACAAGACCCCCGATGTCCTGCACTTGGGACAATTGCACTATGATTGGTTCTTTCATAATTAAACATGACAAGTAATAATTGAAATGATGAACTGGAATTGACTCTTCGCTACATTAATGGAGCAATTCGCTGTTTCTCTAGCTGACTTGGAGGCGGTGATCTTTATCTCCAACGCTTCAAACTTGCAAAGCATCCCGGTGCGCACTGGAGGTGGGATTAAACCGTTTCATCAGGAAAAAGCAGAGATGCAATCCTGAGGCAACCACGCCAGACCCTCTCTGCAAACGCACACCATCGGATTTGCCCTGAGATTCTGTCCATGAAAATCACAAACAGAATTGGTAAAAAGGCACAACCCTGGAAGACCCAACACCCGCTGAGAACATGCTTAACTTTGACCAAGAATTCATGTATAAGGTATTAAAAATAGATTTTGGTTTAAACCATTTTCAATCTCAAAAGTGGGTGCCCTATATATTTACATTTTCACGTATACAATGTTGCAGTACCAAACTAACCTGGGGACATCAGAAGGGGCCTGGGGCCATGGCTGCTGCTCACTTTTTCTGTTTGATATTTCACACTTGGCTCTGAGAGAATCAAAGACTTCATGTAAGGGTTCCCAAAATCTTCAGCTTAATCATCACGTGATGTCTCAGGCCAGGTGGTCCTGGAGACCTGCCAGTGTAACAAAGAAACTCTTTTAATTCCCCTCTACCTGATCCTGAAGGAGCCATCCTGATCCCTGCGACTGTTATATTCAAAAGTTCGAACTGCTCTTAAGACCTATATTAGTTTTGAAACTTGTCTTTGTTCGGTGTAGGTTCTTTGGAGGATTTAGGAACCCCACAGAGAAAGCACAGCGTGAGTGTGTTGAAAAACTGTCGAGCAGTTTTCTAATGCAGGGGTAGCTGCAGCAGTAAGAATATGTGTCCTTGGAGACCCGGAGAGTGCGCTGGTCATATAGCCTGCATCCCAAATGCGCCACTGTGAGTCTGACAGGTGAGACGTGAGATTAATCTTTTTACTCCCAAAGAAAGTCACTGAAGGCCGTGGTGATTGGCAGAGAGATTCAAGGTCACAGAGTTCTTTTAGATGTCAAAGGTGAGATGAGGCTTGGAATATAAAGTGAAAAATCAATTCTAAATCAACTTTGAACTGTGTACTCTGAACAACTGTGAGCCATTGTAAATATGCATTACAGCTGATTTAACCGTGAAAGACAAAAGAGGTCAACAAACGTATCAGACCCTATCATGTGTTGTTAGATTTTACCTGACCGTAGCAATGTCAGTCCACGTTAAGAAATATACAGAGGGGGCAGCACTGTGACACTGTGACAGTGATTACCTCTGTCACCTCACATGTCTCAGTACAAAGATCTATTCTCAGCTACTATACGGAGAGTTAGCATGCACCGCCCCCCCCCCCCCCCCCCTTCTCGAGAATTCATGTGTGCTTTTGCGCCATCCCCCCAAGATGAAAAGGCATTGTTGAAATTGCCCACAGGTATAAATGTGAGTCTAAATGATAGTCTGTCTTCCTGCATTAGCTCAATGGTGGACGTGTGATCTGTCCTGGGAATTAATCTTGCTTCGTGCCCATTGTGTGCTGAGGCTAAACCTTGTTCCTGAGGAGAGATAGCAGGTACAAAAAATGAATGAATGATTTTCTCTAGAAATCATGTTTTAGATAACATCGATATATATTTTGTTTTTGTGATCTCTTTCTCCTGGCAGCATACCATCCAATGGTTTCACTTACTTTTTACTCCTCTGTCATTTGCCAGTAATTTGATGCCCCTCTTAGTCATTTGCTCTCGCTCTGACACTGCATGTAAATCACCCTTGAGACCCCAAACTGCTGGTTCATGAATCACTGGCACTGCACCTTTCAGAGCCCGGCTGAAATGAAACCTACGTCAAACAGTAAACTCGCATCAGATCAGCCCTGCCCTTATGGCCGTGGGCTTTGTCTGTTAGACAAGGCATCTTTGAACATGTGAAGCTCAAAGATCCTGCAGCTGATGAGCACATGGGTGTCAGGAAGGAGGCGGTTTTCCGAGATTTATACGCCCGCTGCCTGGCAGATGAGGGAGCTGACACTGGGTGAGGACAACAGCATTGTTTTAGATGTCACAGCTGTTTGTTGTCACTAGTTCAAGGCGTGCATCACAATTCTTTCCACCCGGACAGACCTGCCTGTCATAAATAAAGAAAACAAACACCCATGTACATCCGTGGTTATGAGGGGCCACACAATACATTACAAAATATACCATAACAACAGTAATAAAATTCATTCAGGTGCAAGGAGCATTAAAAAATAAATAATAATAAAAACTCCACGTCTTATTCACTCATGGAGTTTATAGAGTAGCTTGACAAATGACCAAATGTCCCCTGACATTTATTTGATCACACATAACGGACATGCCACTGTGGCTTTACAGGCACTTCTGAAAGTTTTCAAAAGAGAACTATTTAGCAGACAGTATTTATTTACACATCCAATAAAAGACAGCAACAAAATGATCCATTTGATTTCACATTTCTGGACACTTTTGTGGATGTAGGCCAAATATTCATTCTCCTTGTAGCTTGTTTTGGTCCCCACCAACTCCTGAAGGAAACATCTGGTTCTTTCGTGCTGAATGCTTTACTATGCTCATCAGCTGGCTTGCTAACTTTGTCTGCCATCTCGTGCTGGGCAGGTCACCTGCACTTGTTTTTTTTTTTTTTTCAAACTACTGTATTTGCTAAATGCTTTCTACGCTTTAGAGGAACAGCAGGGTTAGGTGATACTTCTCTGAGGTCATCTCTACAATTCGATTCCACATTCAAGTCTCCCCATGAGATTCATTTGTAAGGTCAAAACACTGACTTTAGCCACTTTGAGTCCATTCAACTCATCTAGCACAGCACTTTCTCACAAAATATCCAGCACATGCAGATACTCAGATGTATATTTGTTCTTTCTCATTTGCTCCACATACCGGTGTTTTTCAGCTAGTCAACAGTAAATGCATTTAAATCGTGTAAAGTATTCCCCTGTCACTGTAAGACAGTGAGGTGGACGGACATTTCGTCACATAATTCATCATTGCGTTGAATCTTTTGGGACGCCGCTATTTAAGAGCTGACTGGACAATACGGATGTGATACTTGAATTGGCAGATTGGCTTCACGTGTGGATTCAAGCAGCAGAAGCTGAGCTCAGGAGAAAACCAATATCCTGTAAAGCGTTTAAAATTTGTTTATGCAGTGATTTCACTGTAATATCTACCCACTTGAGCATTTGATGACTGCATCATTTGCCATTTTTTCATGGTGACAAGAGTTGCATGGGCCATTATGTCTATACAGTACAGTTGACGTCAGTCTCATGTGCGAGTGAATGTGGACTTAACGCAGCCCATTACTACTGTTTCTTTTATCTTTGCAATATTACTTTATGAGGACTAAAGAGAGGTGATAAACCCCTGAGGTAGATCATAAAATTAGTTTCTTTTTTTTTTTTTCTCGGACTATACATAAATGCTACATCAGTATTTTTATTGTTTTACCACATTGGCACCTTCAGGGCCAGATCCGATCCTTATGTGTACTCGTTTCATTCAAGTCAGGCCAAGATGTAAAGTGCATTATTATATAAAAATGTATCTTTGGATGGGAGTATAGAATAAATTTTGGTAAGAGCCATCTAAATTAATAAATGATTAAACAAAACCATTAAAGGGATTCGCCACCAAATTTACAAATGAAGTCGAGTTGACTGTACAAGGTGTATGTATCAGTCTGTGTATAATGGGTCTGTAGTGGCTCTTGGCTCTTGTATTCCTCTCCAATGAATAACATTGTTGGGCACCCCACGTTGATTTGCTGTTAGGATAAAATATGCATGAAAAGTAGCCAAAATGTGGGAAATAAAATATCTAATACTCAAATTTTCTTTGAGAAAGCAACCCAAGACCTACACTGGGCTCTGCTGTGTAAAGTATGACCTAATTGTGGCCTCTCTTTTAGAGAAATGCCTCTAAGATTTCTGAAGGTAATGACATTTCAATTTGATGATTTTATTTTATTTCAGTCTCACAAAACCCGTGATGAGATTTGCACAGTACCCACTTTCTTTGATGTGTAGGAAGTGACAACAAAGCTTGCTCCATCATCCATGGATGATGCTCCGGATGGTAGGTTATAGTATAATATGAAAGTATAAATTTTATAAAGAATAAATGAAATTAGAGAGCAGAAGAAGAACTCTCCCTAACATGAGAGCTGCACTATCTGAATCATGTTTGACTTAACTCAGACAAAGTTAGACAAATTGCTGTTTCCTCCCACTCATCATTTAAAACCCCCAAATCTGTGTCAAATGCTCATGTCAGAGACAACTTCTGAGCCCCGCTGGGATACACATTCTTGTTTAAATCAATAAAAAGGCAGATACTAAATGTTCTCAGAAGTGGCGTTCTTTGAAATGTCCATCCAGAGATTTCTTATTAAAACATATACAATAACCCAACACTGCAATGCTGTATTTGAACCTTTTCAAACTATGGGTTGTAATCAGATGCTATGATGATATTTAAAAATATCACGCAACATTAAGACACTGTAAATACAAACACGGAAAGAAAAAATATACTCTAAGCTCAAAAAAATCTGTGACCTCTGGCTCCACAAACGAATAGCTGGACTCTGTTCTGTATTCCTTACTCCGGTTTTGCCTGACATATCAAGACAGAAGAAGCACGCGCCGTGTGTTTTAAGGAGTGAGGATGCTCAAGATATTTTTAAGGTCAGTTGATGGAAGGGCTTAAAAAT